>OZ023158.1:8177626-8365126 GCA_963678695.2 Diplodus puntazzo | reverse complement strand
ATCCTTGGAGGGTCGCACAGACCTCCATGTCATAGCCAGAGGTACCCTGACTGCTGTTAGGTACCAGGATGAAATCCTAAGAGCTATTGTCAGACCTCACGCTGCTGTAATGGGCCCTGGTTTCCTCCTGGTGATGGACAATGCCCGGCCTCATGAAGCCAGAGTGTGTAGGCAGTTCCTGGATGGTTGCCCTCTTGTTCCCCTGACCTAAATCCAATTGAGCACCTATGGGATGTGACGTATCAATGAATTGATGCCTCCAAGTACCACCACAGACCACTGATGCCCTAATCCAGGTCTGACGTACTACATTTATAAAATGGTTACAGTGTACACATGGAAAGATTTCACAAAATAACAGCAAAAAAAATGTATAATTTATTGATAATGAATAATAATTCTTCTACCAAGCTATGTAATTCTATCTATACTGATGCAAGACGGTCACAGGTGTATAACTATAGATTATACATATAGTGTAACAAAATGAGGCTCATCAAAAACCGGAACTATCTCTTTTATAATGGACCTTTTAGCATGGTGCACACATAAGTGACATCATGATACATCAAAGTGGACTATTCAGACCTTTTAAGATGGGAGGTTAACATAACTTTAGTTGTTGTTGAAAATGTCTTTGTTTGTTGTTGTCTTTCTGGCAAGAGATCCAGAACTGGGTGAGTGGTTTAGTTTCCTATATGTTTCTGAACATAATGTCAGTGGATAGTTGGATTAGCTGATCCTCCTCTGTCACAGGCGTGTGCCGTCTGCTGTTTTGTCTCTGAATAGAAAATGGACCCATGTCTTGTCGCTGTGCCAGGAGTCAGCCTCAGAAAAGTAGTTCCTAAATTGACCCTCGAGCACCTCCAAGTGCACAAGAATTGCGCACAGATTCTCACCATCCATCCAAAAACATGGAAAATATTCCCTCCCCGACACACTCCCTCCATCCATTTTTTGAGAAAGCCTTCCATTCTGTCATACAGCTGAATGGCATGTGTATTACGACCTGGCATAGAACTGTAAAGTTTGTTTCGCTCAGCAAGAAATGTCAGTAAATGCCACACATTGTCACTGAAAAGTGCAGCCAAGTCTGTGTGCTTTTGGAGAAGTAAAAACTCTAAAAATAGACGTGCGTCATTCCAACACACGTGACACCACTGTTCCACGTGAAAGCCATCGAACCTCAGAATGGCACAGTAGCGCATTGTTCTTCTCCTTCAGCAGCACAGAGGTTAGAGAAGAGACGTGTTCTGCAAAGCACTCTTATTGACTATACTGACAACTTTCACAATCGAGCCAATGACATCTGACAATTCAGCAGTCTTTGTAGCATGCAGTGCGTCCAAATCACTTGCGAAGCCACATCCTTTACAAGCGCGAATAGTCCACTTTTTAAACCAGCCATGTCTCTTGCACCATCGGTGCACAGCGAACTACATTTTGCCAATGGAATGTCATCCTTGAAAAAACATCAATCACTTTAAAGATCTCATAACTAGTTGTGTGTTCATGAAGCCACTTACAAAACAAAAATTCCTCCTGCATTTCATTTTGATCAAATGGCAGAAGCTGGGCATCCTTTGACACAACTGTTGATTGTATAGCAAACAGATTAATTAGATTTGTTTGACAGCGCAGTAGAGCAAATGAGGCACATTGCTAATTCAATGCCATCTGTCTCCTTGAAGGTAAATCCAAACTTCAGAGTTCAGAGTTTTTGAGGTGGAGGGCATCTCTATTGTGCTTGTGGAGATTTTTGGTCGAGTTACAAAAAGGTCAATTTACCCTTGGCATAATAATATACTGCCTCAGTAGTTGGCTGTTGTGGATTGGAGCTGCAGCGTCTTGTGCTGTGAGTGAACCGGTGCCCAGCTTGAGAGAGCTAAAATCTTCCGCCTCTATTTAGTCAGTCGCTACAATATGTTGGATTCATGTATATGTGTATTTAAAGACATTTAAATTTGTGGGAAAATATTTGGGGAAATTTTCTTTTTTTTTTAGATATAAAAAATTGTTTAATGAACCAAAAATGTCACGATCCCCCTGCAGTACTTCTGTGGAACACCTAGGGGTGGCAGACCCCCTGTTTAAGACCTCTGCCCTAGACTCTTCACTGGGAACTGTTTGACAATGAATCTGTATCTCATGAGTCTCATTCTGAATATTTCAATTCTAGGTGGGAGTGCATCACACTATCCCAAAGTGAAAGGCGGTTGAAACAGTAGCGCCCAAACGGGATGATGAAGGTTGTTTAGCTGGCACAGTATTTTAACAATGGGATCTCCCAAAGCCCCATGTTGGCATCCAAATTTGTGAAGATCTTTTCACCAGACAGCCTGCCAAGCATCTGGTGCACTGACGGGAGGAGAAACTTTTCCCTGCTTCTTTGAGGGAGAGAGGTCGATGCAGATAAGGATGTCTACGAATTTCTTTGGAGCATCGCACCGTCGGCTGCTCTAACCAGCTGATGACTCCTAAATGCTCCATGGGCTGATTTCCTTCTTTACTTTTCCCATCAGAGGCACGGCATGGCAGTTTCAGAACACAGGCTTGGCATCCAGTCTGAGTTTGACTGTGTATGGTTGCTGTATAAGTCTAACCCATCACACAGCTTAGGATAGTTTTGTTTTACAGAGTCCAGATCAGTGCTGTCTACTCTGGCTCAAGTCTACTCAACAGTGCGGTGTTTAGGTGCTTCACTACGTAGATGTCCTCTGTGGTGTATTTTGTACCATACTGCAGGTTTTCTCTGGCGACACTGGTCAGGAGAGAGGTACACGGCCTGGCCCAAATAGAGCTTTGTTACATATCTGTCTATACAGTGGGGCAAAAAAGTATTTAGTCAGCCACTAATTGTGCAAGTTCTCCCACTTAAAAAGATGAGAGAGGCCTGTAATTTTCATCATAGGTATACCTCAACTATGAGAGACAAAATGAGAAAAAAAAAATCCAGAAAATCACATTTTCTGATTTTTAAAGAATTTATTTGCAAATTATGGTGGAAAATAAGTATTTGGTCAATAACAAAAGTTTAATAGTTCAATACTTTGTTTTATGCCCTTTGTTGGCAATGACAGATGTCAAATGTTTTCTGTAAGTCTTCACAAGGTTTTCACACACTGTTGCTGGTATTTTGGCCCATTCCTCCATGCAGATCTCCTCTAGAGCAGTGATGTTTTGGGGCTGTCGCTGGGCAACACGGACTTTCAACTCCCTCCAAAGATTTTCTACGGGGTTGAGATCTGGAGACTGGCTAGGCCACTCCAGGACCTTGAAATGCTTCTTACGAAGCCACTCCTTCGTTGCCCGGGCGGTGTGTTTGGGATCATTGTCATGCTGAAAGACCCAGCCACGTTTCATCTTCAATGCCCTTGCTGATGGAAGGAGGTTTTCACTCAAAATCTCACGATACATGGCCCCATTCATTCTTTCCTTTACATGGATCAGTCGTCCTGGTCCCTTTGCAGAAAAACAGCCCCAAAGCATGATGTTTCCAACCCCATGCTTCATAGTAGGTATGGTGTTCTTTGGATGCAACTCAGCATTCTTTCTCCTCCAAACACGACAAGTTGAGTTTTCACCAAAAAGTTCTATTTTGGTTTCATCTGACCATATGACATTCTCCCAATCCTCTTCTGGATCATCCAAATGCTCTCTAGCAAACTTCAGACAGGCCTGGACATGTACTGGCTTAAGCAGGGGGACACATCTGGCACTGCAGGATTTGAGTCCCTGGCGGCGTAGTGTGTTACTGATGGTAGCCTTTGTTACTTTGTTCCCAGCTCTCTGCAGGTCATTCACTAGGTCCCCCCGTGTGGTTCTGGGATTTCTGGGAAATCTTGCTTGTTTGTAAGTGACCAAATACTTATTTTACCGAGGAATTTACCAATTAATTCATTAAAAATCCTACAATGTGATTTCCTGGATTCTTTCCCCCATTCTGTCTCTCATAGTTGAGGTATACCTATGATGAAAATTACAGGCCTCTCTCATCTTTTTAAGTGGGAGAACTTGCACAATTGGTGGCTGACTAAATACTTTTTTGCCCCACTGTATACCTGATCTGGTACAACAGTAACATCTGCCCTAGTAACTATGATGAATTTTACCTTTCAGATCCTGATTTTTATGTCCAGATTACATGCATTTTCGCCTGCATCCACCATGCAACAACGATCCTGTCTCTTTAACAGTTCTTCACATAACTCCCAATACTCGCCATCTTCAGCCAGTGCACATAGATACATATACAGATTAAATTTGGCACCCTCGTAAATCACATTTTCGCTCTGCAGTTACTGTTAGCCCCTCAAAGACATCATCTACCTTGTCACCCATGCAGTATATTCACGTGTTCACCTGATTAGCTCACAATGATTTTTCAAGGTCACTTGCCAGTCTGAAGTGTTCGAACCATCTGATCCACTTTTACCATTGGTGTGGCTTTGAGAAATTGAAGGGCTCCAACAGATTTATCGAGAGATTTCCAGAGATCCTTTGAGGTTGCTGTTGTTCACGCTGCTCTGTCAATTGCTGTCCTCCTTGCGTCATGCTTACTGGCTTAGCTCTTCAGGGCATCCTCTTACTTCCGATGTCAAACTCACTGTTTCTGCTTCTTCGCATTAAACCGCCGCTGTAATGCTAGTCAGCTGTTGTACTGTAAGATAAATATCAGATTTTTGTGAACACACTGTTTAACTAGATGCCACATTATCCCCAGACTCCTTTAAAAAGAATTATGCGATTTTGTGAGTTATTGAGTTAGCAGGACCGTCTCTTTGTGAAACGACAAATTCTTAACTACTTTTGCATGTACATGCGGCAAGTCTTATATATTAAATTACTTCTTTCTTTGTATAAATAACACCCTCGAGAAAGTTTACTTACAACTATAAATTAATTCTGTATTTTCATCTTATCTCCTGAACCAAACATGATAACAAAGAAAAGGTGATGACTAAAGGACATATGGTTTGATGACCAAGGATTACCGTGTCACCATATACAGCACTGACAGCACTGATGGCGAATTTAGGGACATTGTGAGAAGTGACTCAGTGGAAACAAGATAGTCGAGGTGATATGTGGAAAAGTCTTTAAATTTTTTTTTAGTATGAAACTTGGTACAGGTGTACAGCTTCAGGGCCTGAACATTTTCAGATATGGAGCCATCACAGCAACACCTCATGTAGGCCATGGCGGCCATTGAGGATGTTGGAGCAGTATTCAAAGTAGTGCAGATAGGTCACTTTGGCTCCTAGGGGAGCCCCTTGCTTTGGTGGTGGTGGCAGGATCCAATTGCTAACAGCGTGCTAACCTAACTAGCTGTTGCTATGTTAGTATGACGATCTTCGTTGCTTTTTCTGGCAATGTTTTTTTTTTCATTTGGTTGAGTAAGTTGGATGTAAATCTATGGATATTTTTTAATTAATATTACGCCAAAATAAGCGAGTTCTAATAATAATGCCCTGCAAAAGTGCAGCCAACTCAATTTGTTTAAATGAATCAACAATAATACAATTGCTGTGTACTATTTGTCACTAACAACTTTTGCTAGGGAGGAATTTCAAAAGGAGGGCTTGGCATGTGAAGGATCATATATTTCTCTATGAAGCCCTCAGGTCAACCATGGGGAGGCACTAGGCTGTAACAGTGCTTATTTGCAGAATGATGCTTTTTAAGGTTAGTGACTAAAATAGTTCTAATAAGACTGTTTGTGTGTGTCTGTGCCTGTGTGTCTGTGTGTTCTATGCATAGGTGTATGCTGCATTGTCCCAGGTCCCAAACATGTTTGTTTATGCCAGAGAAGAGATCCCTGAACGTTTCCATTTCAAAGGAGGAAAGTTTGTTTCACCCCTGACACTGTTGGCTGACCCGGGCTGGTTTATCACTGAGGTAATATAATATATTTTACTTTGCAACAACACATTCAGTAGGGAAAAGTGTACTTTACTTCACAACTGCTTTTGAAGTGCATGTAAAGATATGAGTTGACTCAGGAAGCCACATACTTACACAATCATATGATATATGCTCTGTTGACATAGAAGGAACTACAGCTGTTTTAACTGTCTGTGAGTTTGAGCAGTTCAGGGATTTTTTTTTATCCCTGTTGACTCAAAAGTTAAAGGTTTCCTGTGGAGGTCTAACTTCTGTAAGCACTATGGAACTTTTTTTTTATTAGTGGATGCATGAGAATGCACATGCACTCACACAAGGGTGATGTTTCTTGGGAATGGTTTCACACTTTTCCATTAAGTGGTGGTAAAATTTCAAGATATTCAACAATCCATCAGCAAGGCTGGTGGAGAAGGAGACTGCTTAGGTTATTTTTTCTTTTTTTTCACATTTCATGTTAGTTTCTTGTTTTATTTTGTGTGACTCACACCTTCTCACATTTCAGATCCCCGCTTGCTGCAGTTTTTCCCGCCATTGTAATTGTCTGCCTCTTCCTATTGTGTTTCACCTGTGTCTAATCATCCACATCTTTCTTGTGTATTTGTTTTTTTATTCTATTTATTTATTTGTTTCCTTGTGGTTATTCCCACTGCCAGTTTGTCTTCACCCCTAGTGTCAAAGTATTCCAGATTTTATTCCTAGTGTAGTGTTCCTGGTATTGGATCTTGGCTCATGCCGTTTTGACTCAGCCTTGTTGCCCAGTCTTTTTTGGATTGTTTGCATGATCTGACTGTCCACCTGAGCCCTTGTGTGTATTAAAGGGCATTCTGATTTTTACTGCATGGTCTTGAATTGTTTGTGAGTCCTCCACCTCGTGTACACTTGTCAGTACAAACTGGCCATGATGGACCCAGAAGACACAGCTTAATCAACACTGAGAATCTCTCAAGTGGGCATGAATGACTTTGACCAAAAAGGAATTGAGAAACAATCGAAACCATGTTTGTCATAATAATGTCTAACTTCCCTGGTAGAAAACTTGCTTGAAAAAGACTTTTTACTGAAATACAGCCTTACTAATTCTACTGTGCAAAAACATGCTTCTTTTCACAGAGATAAGCCCAAAATTGATCATACTGTTTTCTGCACCTGCAACAGAATGATCGGCTGGAAAGTTTTCTGTGTATTAAGGTTCTGGTTGATGATACCCAATGAAGTCACCTCACTGGTCTTCCGTGTGAACAACAGTGAAACAGTTAATTCAGTCAATCACCTCCTGGCAGCTCATTAGCTCAGGAGGCATCGTCCATACCTGGTGGACAGGGAGGTTTAAGGTCCGGAGGAGGATCTTGTCAAAGGACATCCTTGACCCTAAGCTGACCGTTGTCTTCCTTTGCCGCTACGTTGTAAATGTCCGTTCTCTATATATGGATGTGCACATTGCTGAATTGAAAACACCTTAAGATTTATTGGAAGGAAATGTATTTGACTGTTTAGTCAGAGTTTAGGGAAACACACATTGTGTTAAGGTCACATCGAATGTAAACATAACGTTTCATTCACTCTTTTTATTTTTTTAGCAAACTCTGTAGTGAACCATCAGTCTTGATAGTTCATTCTTGACCGTGGAAATAGCAGTTAACACAGCACTCTTAATCTCACCCTATTCTGGCGTGTTCAACTGTATATGTTCTGTAAAACTGTGTGTGCGTGTATGTGTGTGTGTGTGTGTATGTTTGTGTGTGTGTGTGTGTGTGTGTGTGTGTGTGTGTGGGGTGTGTTCTCACTCTAGAACAAGGCAAGACTCCCATACTGGAAAAATGACTCTGGGGAGCCGTCAGCATGGCAAAATGGCTGGCATGGTTACGACAATGAGTTCCTTGACATGAGAGGTTTTTTCCTGGCGACTGGACCTGGTAACAAACAAATCATATTTTAAGAATACAATCTGGTCATTCTTGTACACTTGAGATCAATCAATCAAGCAACACCCTGCTTTGCAATGCTATATGTGAATAACTGTGTGTCTAAAGCTGGGTTTACGATGTTTGTGAAAAGATCCTATAGTAAGGGATGTCCCGATCAGGTTTTTTTAGTCTGAGTCATTTGATTTTGAGTATCTGCTGATGCAGAGTCCCGATCCGATACTTCTATAATACATTTTATTTATTTTATTTTATTTTTTTTTTTATTATTCTTATTTTATCATTTAACACTTATCATGGGTGTGATTGGCAAAGGACAAAAAAGCAGGAAAATATCCGGCTCTACAATGTTTCTCTTTACATTTATTTTGTCCCGTTGTCGGCTTCAGCTAAGAAAGAAATAGTTCGCCCCACACGTCCAAAATTCTTAGGACACAGTGTTTCCCCATATTTTTTTGTAGCAGCGGTGAGGATAAATATACATATATATATCCTATCCCTGATCGGGATGTAACGTCCAATTCCGATCAAGTCTGAAACCAGACCAGATCGGCCCCAATTTCCGATCACGTGATCGGATCGGGACATCCCTAGCTGCAGTTCCTAGTAATTTAGATACAACCCCAAACATGAAGTTGGGATGTATCCTGAGTGTCTTTTTTTAAATGGAGACTGTGAGCTGTGTGGGGGGAATGATTTAATTTAAGTTTAATATTGTAAATCATAACTTAAAGTTATTAGATTGAAATGTTGATCTAATTAAGTTTACCTCATTTAATCTAGACTTCAAGCGGAATGTTCGTGCAGCTCCAATTCGAGCAGTAGATGTCTATAACGTGATGTGCCGGACATTGGGAGTGGAACCTTTACCCAACAATGGCTCCTGGTCTCGGGTGGAATACTTATTGAATTGCTCTGTTGGTCCATCCCAGCCCACAACCCTTTGGACTTGCTGTATTGGTGCCTTAGTAATATATCTGGCACAATGGGACTAAAATCTAACCTAACTGAAGCCTTAAAGGGTCTTTTTTCCTTCTCCAGCTTTCCATGTATGATCAAAATATGTTAATGTCTGAGATGGAACAGCATTACATTACATGTCAAACAGTAATTAAAATGTAATTTTGACATTAAGTTTGACGTGTGTAATTTTCACATTTTCAAAGTTCAGCTGACTTTGGCTGGAAAAACTACTCTACAAATTGATAGAAAGTTGATGAAATAATTGAAAGTTAAATATGTTGTGCTCTAGTTAGTGTGAATGCTGATTCATATTTCTATCTATTGTACTATTTGAAATATTCAGCTTTTTCTGCAATTTGCATTTTTACAATGGAAGCAGATGAAGAAATCTTCAAATCCTCTTCAAACCCACCCCACTTTTATATTCTGACCTAAAGACATCATTCAGTTACAGAAGTTAGAAGACTATTCAGCATGTATTTCAGCTTTTTAAAATACTTTACGGTTTAGAAATGATCACATCTTTAGATTAAGGTTTACTGGCTCGTCTTCAGATTTTATAATGGGTGTGTATTGCGTGAGCTACAGTGCGTGACATCATCGCTAGAGTGGAGAGCAGCTGGAAAAACTTCAGACAAAAATATATTCAGCTTGATTTAGATCCCACAACTTTTACTTCTCATGGACAATATACACATAGAAATGTAGGAAATGTTGTTGGCTTTCAGCTGATGGTCTCTCCCGTAAGTATCAATGTTAATTTTGAGTCTACCTTTCTGGAGGAGAGCAGACGATACCATTCTCTCACTTTAGCTCTCTCATTTTTCACTCTAGAGAAACAAAAAAGATATGAATGTGATCGTCTGCTTGTCCTCTCATTAAAACGTTCAGTATCACCAATAGCAGTGGTACTAGCAGGGTTTTTTTTGCCATCTGTAAGCAGAGTTTTTTTTAGTTTTCTCCACCTTTCTCTCTCAGTGACAAAGCAATTTCCAGCCTTAGACCGATCCTCCAATTATGTTGTTCCTCTGTTCTGGTTGCTGGACTGATGTTAAACTCTTTATACTGTTAATAAAGTGAAACCTTACTCTGCTTCAGATTAGATTTACATTCCAATCGTTACCATGACCTGGATGAGTCAGAACCTTCATCAACAACTATTCCTTGGATAGAAACGTGCTTGAATTTTTTTCTTTTACTCAAATTAAGCTGAATTTACTTTACTGGGCAAAAAGAGGCTTTTTTCACCAATATAAGCCACAAATTGACATGACTGTCTTCTACACAAAACATTAAGTTTGACTTAATTGAAACCATTGTTGACATAATATTTATCCAAATTTACACATTCCTTGATAGGAAACTTGCTTTGAAAACGATTTTTCACTGAAATATTGCTTAATTTCCTTTACTGTGCAAAAAGAAGCTTATTTCACTGAGAAACTCTCAAATGGGCATGAATGACTCTGACCAAAAAGGAATTGAAAAACAATCGAAACCATGTTTGTCATAATAATGTCCAACTTAACACATTCCCGGGTAGAAAACTTGCTTGAAAAACACTTTTCACTGAAATACAGCCTTACTTATTCTACTGTGCAAAAACATGCTTCTTTTCACAGAGATAAGCCTGCACCTGACATGAAGTCAGTTAAGCTTTCACAACTTCAACCTGTTTTAGTGGGGATTTGCTTATATTAGACTAAGTTTGTTAAGTGATGATTAAGCTATTGCCTGCTAAATCTTTATTTGCTTAAGGGTAAGGAGTTATAATGATCACACTTTACGAATCAGAAGGAATGGGACGATCTACGTATCTGATCAAATATGCAATGTGAGGTTCAGGATTCACTATAGATATTATTCAAGGTAATCAATTAAACTTGAATGACAACAAAGCCTGCAACTCCAATCTTGGCCAGAGAGTGTTCCTAATTCTATTTATGTCTGAGACACATTGCTGTAAAGTAAACAACAACAACATAACTTGTTTTTTACATACCCAGAGGAAATGAAAAGTGGAAAAGAGATCTCAGTTGTGTCTCATTCATTTCTCCTAGACAACTATCAGATCTATGTAAGACCAAAGTGAGGCTGTGGCTGATTTCTCCTGTTTCTCAATTGTTTCTCCTGAGAGACAGGTGCAGAAAATCTCAGCTTGGGCTCCCTGTAAGTTTCAAAGGAGATCTCATCAAGCTCTCAATGAAGTTTCAGAATGTCTCCCCAGTGCTGGAAAGGAGCAATGTTTAAGTGGTAAAGTCTCAAGTCTCACCTATTGCTCCTAAGGAATTTTAGGAGAAACAAATGAGAAATGTTTGAGACCAAAAAAGACAACAACGAGACTGAAATGAGAACTTTCATTGAGCTCCTTTACAGCTCCATAGCCATAAAGGAGCAAGCTTTGAGCAGTACAATTTTCCTCTGGGTAGTCCTGTTGTCAAGATTGTTCGAAAGAAGAAGAAAGGATTTCCCTGTATGATTATAACTGGAGGGTATCTGGAAAAATGGATAGAGAAAAGATATGTTATGATAATTGAAATATTGTTTTTTGTGATTGGCCAGTATCCATATCATGTGACTGATAACTGTGAAAATGATGGACATTTGTTTCATTGTCAGTGGTAAATGCCATATTTTAAGGTACTTCTGAAATTAAAATGTGTTTTGATAACATTTCTAGCGAGTAATGTGCATTTTTTGTTGGGATCTTCATGCAGTGAATGTGTATGAGTCTTAGTTTTGCTAGTAGCAGGTCTTGCCAGGTCGTTGCTATGCTGGTTACTATATAAACTACTACGCATAGGGTGGACCTGCTGCGTTCAACTTCTGTTTTGTGCAGACAGCATTAATATTGAGCCATGCCATCAAATAAAGCACTCTGTATTTGTGTATTGTGTGTGCATAAAATCTGTTGGCTAATAAAACAAATTTTGACTGAAATGACTGTCATTATGACATAAAATCCTATAACCAAGAATCCTAAAAATTCCAGGGATGTATAAGAACTTACACATACATTGGTATTTGACAACCTGTGAATGACAACATGTTGGTCTTTGCAGCAACAGTTTTAACCCTAACCCTAGCACTTCAGTCCCTCCACCAAACCAGTAATCATGACCTAAACTGTAAATAGTTTTGCAAATTCTCAATGAGACTCATTTTGGTCAGTTTTTACTTTTACCTACTTTACTTTTTTTTATTATTGAAAAAAACAAGAAGTCCACAAAAAACTGACATTAAGCTTAATTTTATATATTGGACCTTCACAACATGTGCTCTCAAAAACTATAAGCCGGCTGGCTTGTGACCATGATATAAAGAAACCAAAACTTTATCCTACACTTAAACCAAATGGATCATTGCAAAGGTCTTGACCTGGTAAGTAACATATGTTGATATGAAGATTCTTCATGGCTCCTGCTTTGAAATAATGACCTTTACTTAACCTTAACTTGGTGTATGTTTGTAGGCGTATAATTCAGCAACAAAAAGGGCAACAGACACGGTACCAACTGTTCAAGAGATCTCTTTATCCCATCATGTGAGTACAACCACCAATAGGGGGCACAGTAAAATATAGGTCACACATCCAATCCCATCCTCATCACTAAGCTTGTTATGGAAGTTGTTATTTCCCTTTGTAGAGAAGTGAACAGATAAAGGATGGATCAACAAAGGTTGCCTCTTGTATTATTTAATAGAATGTAAAACAAAAATAGAGAATGACAGAGTCAATCAATTTCAGCTGAGAGGTTAGCGCCCTGCATACCCGAGCATTCTGTGTGAGTCTGACATAAAGGTAAAGAGGACAAAAAGACAGGTTTATGGTAGCAGATGAGATGGCCTTGAGTATTGTCCTAAGAATGTTTATTCTGGGCCGACACAGTTCATAGCAAAAGCCATGTAACTCACACATCTTCAGAAGAGTAATAATATGTAAGGCCAAAATGTAATGATACAATTTGTTACTGCACAACCTTCCTGTTCTTCAATGGCCTTCAGGAAATAGCCTCACAGAGAGACTGTAGTGGTGCTGCACTCCTGCACATATAATCAGCATGTACACACACAGTAGTGATTGGTACAGAACAGTACGTTTTTGTGAAGTTTGGAAACAGAAGAAGGACAATAAATACCACAATCTCTATGATTCATCTGAAAAGTAAGTTGTTGATTCCTTCAAGATTGATCACAATCTGCAATCTTCAGATCCACACCCCTCAGAAAGATAGATCAAAGAATCGTTCTATGTGGACATAGTAGTCTGCATTTGCGACAAATCCAAGGTGAATCCTTCACTTTTTCATGAAAGCATGAAACTTGGTACAGTTATATAATTTTGGGCCCTGAACATTTTCAGAGATGGACACGTGACAGCCATGGCAGCCATTTTACTGTCCACCGCAACTCTATGTCAGTTGCAAGCATGTTGTGGAGAGTTTTAAAAGTTTATTCTTTTGGTTATCAACCCTACCAATACAGTGACTGTAAAGAGTAGAACAATTATCAATACAGTAAATGCTGTGCATTTTTAAACCTTAATTTATTGAGGAGAGTTTCTCTTTTTCAGTAATCGCCCTGATCACATTCATACAGTGATTTGTTCTGATTTGAAAGGATTGTAAACCAATCCTGATTTGGCTGTCATTTTTGGACAGTTGGTGTGGCCCTTTTTGTGGTTGTTTTATGCTTGTTGTGTTTTCAGAGGTGTGTTGGAGAGGCTGGGTGGGGTTTTCCCCTGAACCATTGTGGCAAATAGCTTGTTACCACAACCCCAGCCTCCACCTGCTTAGTTTGAGCCTAAAATGGCTAATTTATCTAATTGCTTCGACTCCACTACTGCAGGGGGGTATGCATCGCGCTCCCGGATTGACTTAGCATGCTGCTTGTCAAATCTGGGGAGCTTTTGGAGCGGAGCCTTCAGCGCCAAGCGTAACTGTATATCATTTGTCGCAATAAATGATTTAATCAATGACAAGAGTGTTCCTGAATTAATTACTGCTGAGTACTCAAGGGTCAACATGTTAAAGGTTGTTGTGGCTGGTGTGTTCCCATTGCAAGATGGTCTCTAGTTTCCTTCTCACAGTGCAACAGAATTCACCATTAACTCTTCACCTAATTTTTGATGTAGGTGGCCTATATGGTATCATTGCAATCCTTTACCATCGAATATAGGTGTTGGGCCTTGCATTGCACAAGGCACAATTAAGTGGTGTTTATGCAACATTAAAAGGGAGTTTTAGTTTAAATTTGGCTATCAATAATAATTAATGATTATCAGGGATAATTATTAATTATGATAAATAACATAATCCAATTTACATTAAATCACCTCGGGGCACCACCCTTGAAGAAGGGAAGACAGCAAATTTACTAAATCGATCTCATAAAAGGAATATGTGTGTGTGTGTGTGTGTGTGTGTGTGTGTGTGTGTGTGTGTGTGTGTGTGTGTGTGTGTGTGTGTGTGTGAGACGTGATGCCAGGTAATAGAGGATTGCATCATTTGACTAATGTCGAATCGTCTCTTCTCCCTCTGGCCCCCTGGCAGTGGAGTTGGCTGGCTGTATCTTGCTGCTGCTGCAGATATTCTCTGAAGAGCTTCATCAGCCGTTATGTTGTCATTAAAGGCCAGCTTTTTGAATCGCCACCAGTGCCAGCCCCACTTTAGGCAGCCCTGCTCTAGATTATGCAATTCACTGGAATTATTTTACTGAACCTTACTGTTTCCTGAAGTTATTGCTAGGGATAGACCGATTATCGGGTCGGGTATTCAGCATCTTGGTGGTCAGTGGGGGTGATTTTCCTGTCAGATTGCTGATAAAACAAACTAATTTATAATGTGCTACTTTGACTCTGATGATGCAACATCTTTTTACAAATGTTCAACCCACAACGCCGTCCGATTGAAAACATAGTTTATTAACAATGAAATAATCTGAATCTTCAGAATAACTAGTAACTAAAAGCAGGGGCGTCGCTAGGAGTGCAAAACATCCGGGGCTTTAGCCCCAGGCAGTGTTGCCTCAGTTACCTTGAAAAAGTAATCTGATTACTGATTACTCCTTAAAACTCATTCGAAGCTTGATAGTACTTTGTCGCCAGCACAGAGTGAACAACAAACCTTAATATTCTCATCTTTAGCTGAGAGGAACTCAAAATAATGACTATATTTCCAGCTAGAAAACGCGCATCTCTCTCCTCCCTCCATTGTTGTTGTGTTTATGTCGCTGCGTGGTATTACACGTGAGTTGTCCTCGTGCTGAAAATGTGACTTGTCGCAAACGATCACTCCCCGAGACAAGAAGAAAGCAAAAATATACATTTTTACTAAGGAAAATTGCAAAAAACAATGATAAGTAGCTTAAATCGGATTACTGGTTTGTAAATATCGATGTGTTAGATTACTCGTTACTGAAAAAAGTGGCCAGATACCGGCATCACTGCAGATAGAGGCAGGCAGATAGAGTCTTTTTTCAACGGGGTCCGGGGAAATTTCGAAAATTTTGAAAAATTGGGCTGTTTAAAGATGCAATTAGTTTGAGAAGGAAAGGAAGGCCAATCGCTAGGGTCCTCATCGTCATTGATACCTGAAGCTCAGATTCCCCTCCACTCGCACCGGCGGCGGCCGCGGGTCTCTCCTCCTCCTGCCTCCCCTTCCCCTCATCCACCTGACGGCCACCTCCCTCCGCCATCATTAACGTTACCTGCGGCCGCTTCGGATGCCGCTGCTGCTGAAGACGAAGCTCCGCCATAGTCACCGGCAAAATTCTGTGCAAGTGCCTGAAGGGCCTGTCTCTTTTTAGCTCAATTCTTTTCCGCGCCTCCTTTCCGCTGAGTGCTGTTCTCCATTTTCATGATCTTCTCTCTCTGTATGATTGATTGACAACCGAGGCCCAAGAGGGAAGGCATCGGCCCTCTGCTGTAATTGGTCCAGCCCAGAATCAATCATGACTAATGGGCCGATCTACCAGTTTTGTGTACCAATAGGTATCATGATTAATACTATTACTAATACTAGTATTCCTTTTGCTGCTCTTAGAGGACTTATCTGTTCCTACCTCATCATATATTTTCTTTTCTTGCTTTTATTTTTTTTATTATTATTATCTATTTATTGTCCCTTCTTACTTGTATTGCTCATAATCGTTTTATCTGTTCTTAATTTCTGGATGTGATGTCATCATCTAATCGTCCTTTATTGTTTTATTGATTTCTATTTTTGCATTTACTTTTTTGAATAATCCTATTTTTATCTTATTTTATGTGTTTATTTGATATTGTTATAACACACCTAGATTTTTTTGTGTTTTTACATTTTGTTTTCTGCCTTCTTGTTTTAACTCACCTCAGACTTCCCTGTGATTAGCCTGACTGTTGAGTGCTTATTCGGTTTATTCTGCATTTGCTCCGTTTTTAAAGGTGCTGTATAAATAAAGTTTACCATTATTATTATTATTATTATTATTATTATTATTATTGTTATTATTATTATTATTATTATTGTTATATTACTTATAGAATACAGTGATTGATTTGGTGACCTGGTTGTTGACTACAGTTGGATAAAAGTATTGTTTGCTCCCACGTCTCTTTCCAGTCCAGTTAAACTGAGGGTATAAAATGACTGAATGGTTACATGGATTATTTAATCATGTCAGATCCTGAAAGTACTATTTTAATGCTTTTTATTTCAGTATCTCTTGCTTTTTGATCTGACCTCATTTCGAATTAGACGGCTGTGGTCCTTTCAGTTTGCTTTTTTGTTTGACTCATCGTTAAAAAATAATGTATCTGTCCACCCTTTGTCATCTTGGAGCAGCTTTTGTATTGTTACTGTAGCTTGAGATGAGTTCAATAAATTAAGGACAAAAGTGAGTTTAACGTCTATAACATTGGTGATATCACTTAGTAGTTGCACAGAAAGTACTATTTTATAACCAGAGTACATGTAAAGAAAGACACTGATCAAAATAAATGCGCACAGACTTGTGAAAAACAGATGTTTTAACAAACTTAGTTCTGATTTGTATGTGTTTTTATGACTCCTGTTATTGGACAGTATCTAGGAGTTGTTCATGTAGTGGCAAAGGCGAGGTGGCCATCTTGTGGCTGCAGGGTGGAAATTAAAATGCATCATCATCAAAATGGCAAAGTTACTGATCCCTGCTAAGTGTCTCAAAAGTTTTGTTGATGGTTGCGAATCAAGTATCAGTTCATCCAGCATCCCAGCTTTGAGCTTGAGCACCAGCAGCACAAAACAAAAGTTACAGATGGCATTAAGGATTCCTGCTTTGTCCATTCATCGATTAAAGGTTTAATTCAAAAATAATCTTCAGTAACATCTCTCGAAGCTGAAGTACAACATCCTGAAGAAAGGTCCTGGTGGCTCAGTCTGAATACCAACCCAAAGCATCGGTATGTGACTCAACAATGAACTGTCTTTCTCCAGATTTGTCTGCTTCACCTTTAACACGATCCATACACAGGAGGTTTTATAATTCATCAATAATGTGTATTTCCAAGCTTCCAAGATATATTGTAATTTATTTGTTGCTGATGACACAATAATCACAATATCAACCTGTATTTCTACATAGTGTGATGGAAATAAAACAAGACTGTCATTAAAGGGGATCTGTGGACAGAGAGACACGCAAGGTCTCACTTTTAATGTCATGTTACAATCCACTCACACACAGCCAATAAAAAAGTGATTCATACCTTACATTAGTATTAATACATACCTTTTAAGTACTCATGCAAGCGGTACTGCTGCTGTGTTTTTGCCACGTCAACCTTTGGAGGATTGTCATCAGCGAGTAGACTGTAATATTTTTAAAATATAGAGTATTTTTTTTTACGTATATATCTGCTTTTTAAAAACATCAAAACAGCTCGCACGAAACTAGACATGAAGAGAGTGTTTGTAAAATTGGCAAACAGAGCGAGGCAGGAGATCATGGAAGCAGACCAAGGAAGAGAGAATTTACTAAGTGTCAGGACATGATAGTGTTGAAAAAACTATCAGAAGACAGAAAATGCCAATTCACTAAAATGACCAAAACTAACGAGCCGGACAGGAGGCCAAAGAACCCATGGCTGTGACAGGAAATAAGTGTCAGGGCGGCAGATCATGCCTTCGGGTTGAGGGCCGCGAGGAAGTCATTGGAGCAAGGCACATGACAACAGCCTGGAGGAAAAAGTTGAATGAAAGACTCCCAGAGAAGTTTAATTTAATATTCCATTAATATTCCACGAGTTTACAGTTTTGTCTGATGACATTCACAATTAACACCATATAGGCACCATACCATGATGACAGCATCATTGCATTCTGGGGATCATTTTTTACATGATGGCCCCAATTTATTTGCATAGATTTTTATAGCAACTGATGGTACTAAAACAACCCTCACAATAGTAAAACCTTTAAATAAGTGGGTGAAAAGTTTTTGTATATATCGTCTGTGTACGTTTTATTCAGTAGAAAAAGAAAAAAAATCACATTATACACTGGAGTCTCTGTGAACAGTAAAAAAAACAGGCGGATCTACATTGTTTAAGCTCCTCCATCTATAAAATGTCTGTACTGGTAAGATAAGATTTGCCTAATTCACAAGAAGGCCTGAATGATTAAGAGTTCATCATAGACAGCTTTTCACAAGGTTTAAGTTTCTCCTGAACTCAACAACTCACAAAATTGGGAGATTTCATGAGGGGGTCAGGGGGGGGATTTTTTCCTCTCATGATCTCCTGCTTTGGCCTATGGAATGTTGGTGTCCATTCAAATTAATCCATAAAACATGAATGTTGCACACCATTTAATATGACTTCATTACACAGGCTGACCTCTCAGCACCCCTGACCCTGACTGATGTCAGTGTCCTACAGATGGCTTTGTAGTGTCATTGGAGGGAGGGTGGTTGCAATTTTATCTCCAGTCATGGTCTTGGGTGATCTTAGCTGGGATCATGGGACCCTAAATTATTCATACTGACGTCACAGGATCAGTTGACAGACGCATCAGCTGTGGATTCCTCAGAAAACCCTTCCTCCTGTTGATCAGATGGCACAATTAGGAAATTAAAGGGTTATTGCTATAATCTTAGATCAATAGTTAGAATATCACAGTCTCACCTCACGTTAAAGAGGTCAACTACAGTGTGACAAGCTGCTACAGATACAACTTTCACGCATAATTCACGCAGTCCTCAGAAATGTGAACCAAACGGCCACTACTGAAGTTTTCATCAGTGATGTCCAGAGGACAATGACGCACTATAAGGCACACCAAACTCCAGTCTACCCCCCGTCTCTCTCCCCTTTAGGTACGGTCAAATCAGGAGCCGGACAAAAAGCTGAAACGATTACACCGTTCCAGATTTGATCCGGCGGACACGGGAATTATTATTTCCTCCTGAAAACCCGTGCTTACGCGGTGAGTTCCAGCATCGCCCGGGAACTTTACCCCAGCCTTTAAAAACATGGGCTTTCTCTCTGTCGGGGCGATCGATCGAACAGCTCACCACAAGCCCGTCCTGCAGCGACTTTCATCGAAAGCAACCCGAAGAGCAACAATGGAGTGTCACTGCGCCTCAGCGATGAACGGAAAAGCGCCCGCGGTGATCAAAGAGTCTAACCATTCATATAAAGAGGAGAAAGACCCAAAGAAAGGTGTTGACTCGACCGAGTTGGTTTGCATGGAGAAAGCGTACAGCACCATACTGAGCGAGCTTGGAGAGAACACCGAGCGCGAGGGCCTTTTACGCACACCGTTACGCGCAGCCAAAGCCATGAAGTTCCTCACAAAGGGCTACAAGGAGACGATCCATGGTGAGTACAGGTGGAGGATCAACACGTTACATGACACGTGCAATAGTGGCAAATACTCTGTGCCTCATTGCTATGAATCTCTAATGATTGTTATTATTTTTTTTGTAAAAGTACATTTACGTAAGACTCCAATGTAAGAAAAACTTCAATCTTAAGGCATGTTCTCCTCTTGTTGAATTGAATTCAAAGAGGCCACATTTGATTGAGAAAGTATGCATGACTGGCATTTCACCTCCACAGATATCTTGAACGATGCCATCTTTGATGAGAACCACAACGAGGTGGTGGTAGTCAAGGACATCGACTTGTTCTCTCTTTGCGAGCATCACCTGGTGCCCTTCTTTGGCAAGGTAATTTACCGACAGAGCTATTCAGATTCCTTTGGAGACTCATTATTCTTGTGATTCTCATCATTCGCATCGTGTCTTTTGCTCCATTGTGTCAGGCTCACATTGCATACCTTCCAAACAAGAGAGTGGTGGGTTTGAGCAAGCTTGCGAGGTAAGTGTTAACAATAGCCTGACACACACAGACACCCAGAACAAAGCAAAAAAATAAAAACAAAAAATAAATCTTTTATTTTTTTATTTATTTATTTTTTGCTGTCTCTACAGGATTGTTGAGATATTCAGCAGGAGGCTTCAAGGTAAAATATGTCTGATTCCAGTCTTTCATTTCCTCGATCCTTCCTGTCTTTTTTCCTGTGCTACAGTCAGTGCTTTTTTTCTTTTCTTCCCCTCCACAGTTCAAGAGCGTCTAACCAAACAGATAGCAACAGCCATCGAGGAGGCGTTGCAGCCTGCTGGAGTGGCAGTGGTGATTGAAGCTGTGTGAGTTTTAACTCTGTGTCTTATGCATCTGCTTTACTCCAACATATGTGAGGTGGTTTTACTGTTTCTGTGATACTATGTACATCAAATTATAAAAATTATTACAAGGATGATTCTGGAAAATTTAGATAAAAAGCCTTCTGAATAGGGGAGTCTCGTAATCTACAGTCCCCTCATTATCGGATTTTTACACTAACTT
The DNA here is from genome assembly GCA_963678695.2 of Diplodus puntazzo. Taxonomy (NCBI): domain Eukaryota; kingdom Metazoa; phylum Chordata; class Actinopteri; order Spariformes; family Sparidae; genus Diplodus; species Diplodus puntazzo. The sequence goes on along the minus strand of OZ023158.1, from coordinate 8,344,471 downwards.
CTGTGTAACTGATGTGCTTTTGTGACCTTTCCTGCTGCTGTCTCTTTGAATTTCAGTCACATGTGCATGGTGATGAGAGGTGTGAAGAAGATGAACGCCAAGACAGTAACAAGTTCCATGCGTGGACTGTACCAAAAAGATCCCAAGGTCCGGGCTGAGTTTTTTTCCCTGGCTCTGGGGAAATGAGATGTTTTGGTCTTATGCTATTTGACACTGTGTATTGCCGTGTTTGCTCAGATCAGACTGCATTTCACCCTTGATATTTATTTACAGTAGTCAGAATGTACAAGTCAATAAAACTACAACTGCTACCTCGAATTGCGCTATTGCTGTCTTTTCTGGTTATCCTTTCCAGTTGTAGGCTAGGTGGCTATGTTAGTTTGTCCAGTATGGAGTTGCAACTCATACCAAGACAAAATGGCTCTTAATATACATTCCAGGGATGCTTTTTTAAAGGTGCATTATGTTGAATGTAAGAATTTTGGTTTGACAAATTAAACCCAAATTAACAACAGATTGTGAAGAACTAGCAGTTTTGATGTCATGACATTTATTTAATGTGTCGCAAAGCAGGTTTAGCATGCTAGCAGCTAGCCCTGGCCCTTTACAGTCCAAAGATCCTGTGCCAGCAGTGTAAACACAAACACTTCACTTTTGCTCTGAGCTCTCAATATGGACATGTACTGAACAACTGAACCACATAGCTAACTGTGGCTTCAGTTAGCAGTAGCTAGCGGTTGCTCTGGTGATATCCAGTGGTAGAGTCTTGAGTAAAAGCAGAAAGGTGACAGATATTCTGTGCAAAAAAGTGGTCAGCAAAAAGTGGACAACTCGTCTCTTAAATACACTGAGTCATGGCATAAAGAGTAAAATCATGAAATGCTGCCAACTAAAGAGGTCATAAAGAAAAAGGAAACTTTCCAAACGAAGCAGTCGTAAATGAACATGGAGGATTTGTGTGTATTCATTCAAACATATCTCACAGTTTGATTCTGTTGACTTGCTTATCAAAGTCAGCCCAGTGACGTCCCACCCATAATGCCCTTTGTTCCAGGAATAAACGCTGCTGAAAAGTTAATTTCACAATTGCGTTTCAAAGCACACCTCCCCAAGTTAAACCCTCCAAGCCGACTTATCAACACAGTAAACACATTTATTGAGAAGAGAGGAGCATCAATGGGAGAATGCATTGGTGGCTGTGGCACTTCGGTCCTGGATCCTGAGGCTGGACCTTTACACAACGTTAAGCAAGCAAAACTGTCTGAGAGAGAGAAGGGCCGTTCACCCTGCAATCCACCCTGCCGCTCAAACACAAACACACTTTATACAACGCAGGCTGGGATAGAGAGGAGGAGCACCATTTACATTAAAGCTTTAATCAATCATCATATCTGACTCTGGACAGAAAAACGGACCATAGTCATTTGGCAAGAGTTGGCACCTTTGATTAAAATCTTAAGAAGAAAAAAGAAGCCAATAACAAATGCATAAAAACAAACAGATATTGGATGTTTGGCTTGTAAGGAAAAGTTCCGTCACAATCTCAGTCACGACCCACAATATTACAGACATGTAGGCTTCAAACCTTTGTTGCATACAGTTGTTTTGGTGGCTCTTAAGTATTTAAATGACTCTCTAAATACTGGCAAACTTCACGTTATCTCAATTTCAGTTTGAAGTGTTGCAGAAGGGGACTCTGTTACATGGATCAATGCATTCTCATATTAAAACAGGATCGGTACATTGTTTGAGATCAAACTATAATGTTGTCTCCATACAATACCCTTCATAGCTGTCCGGTGGAGACACATCAAATATGGTAATTATAATCTTATAACTTTGAAACTGGATTCAAGGGTTCATACTTGGTTGCACCAGCTATTCTTTCCTAAGTTCTTAGAGACTACTAGTGGGAAAAGGAGGGATTTACTAAATCAGGCTGCACCAACTAGCCAGCAGTCTGAAGACGTTTGCGCAAATCAGATGCTCGGAAACATCCATACATAGTCACTCTAGCATGACAATTGTCTTCTAACAAGACACAGAAGTTCCACGGAGCCCTTTTAAACTTAAGTGCTCATACTTAATGCAGCTTTATGTATACATGCATACAGGGGGGAGATATGTTTGTCAGAGATTGTGGTAGAATGACTTGGACTTTATCTTGATATGCTAAAAAACAATGTCATTTAGCTAGTCAGTTTACCATTTCTAAACATGTGCCTTGCAACATTTGCCTCAGAGTACAGAGTTCTTCCTAAATCGCAAATCCCCGAAGGTGATAACAATAATGTCATCCAGTTGAAAAATAACTTTATTACCAAAAGAATTAATGAAGAGAAACCTGCTGTAATCTGTTTTGTATGATTGTCACCAATGAAGCAGTCAGAAGCCTACCTCCAAAGCATACTGCAACTATTTTTGCCCCATTATTTGGACTGCCAACTAAAACCTGCACAGTTTGAAACTCACAAAGACTTTTATGACCATGGTGCTGTGAACAATGAGAACAACACATTGGAAAATGTCAAATCTATAGTGGGTAGAAGCCGGGCTCTGTTTGAGAAAGAAGCGGACCAAATAGCTGAAGCAGAAAAGATGTTGGAAGAAAATGGGGAACTGGAAGGAGCATGGGCACAGATTTGACCTCAAGCTGAGCTTTAAAGACTGGAATGTCAAAAATTAACAGAGAAAGACACAAATGACACAAATGATGAAGAGTGCAATAATGATAACATCCCAGATCTACAGCCAAATAAACAATCTGTTTACACAATAGAGGCTATGCAACTCAAATGACAAGAGCTGATGCTTTACAGTTGTTATGATCTTTGAATTAGGAGCAGTCTGCAGTTTTCTACAAAATTCGACAGTGGTGTTTGCAGAAAGTCAATGGTGAGAATCCTCAGCCCCTAAAAGTATTCATTACCGGTGGAGCAGGAACAGGCAAAAGCCATTTGATCAAGGCTATTTATTATGAGTCAACTAGAATTCTCAAAAGACTCCATCCTGATCAACCAGATGCCACTACTGTTATACTAACAGCCCCAACAGGTGTAGCTGCCTAAAACATAAATGCAAATACTATGCATAATACATTTTCAATCGGAACAGACCTGTCCCTACCCATCAACAACTTGACAGAAGAAAAAATTAACTCTTTGCGTGCAAAACTAGGAAACCTTGAAATATTGATCATCGATGAAATATCTATGGTTGACCACGGACTTTTAACATATGTACATGGAAGATTGAGACAAATCAAGCAACCAGGTGACAACACCGCATTTGCTAAAGTGTGTATTCTTGCAGTCAGAGACTTTTATCAGTTGCCCCCAGTGAAAGGTTCTGCTTTGTACAATGACAAATACATAAACCTATGGGAGGATGAATTCCATATTGCTGAGCTCACTCAAATAGTCAGACAAAAGGACTCAGACTTTGCTCATGTCTTGAATCGTATACGCACTCATACAAAGGACACACCCAGGGGCGGCTGGCCATCGGGAGGATCGGGAGTATTCCCGAACGGCCGGTCTGTTCCAGGCCGAACCGGCCGGTGGTCGGAACGTTTTTTTTACCCCATAAAACGGCGGCAGGTGGCACAGAGTGGAACGCCAGACTGGGTAATCTCATATTTTGCATATTAAGGTTGGATAGGATGAGCTGCCCCTCCTAATTTGAGCTGATCCTTGTTTCTATTGAAACGTGATTTAGTGGAGCTGATAAGTTCATTTTTTCACTAGCATACTTCACTTAGTGATACAATTACGAAATTTGGTACATACCTTCTCCATAGCCTAACTAAAAGAAAATCCGGGTGTCCACTCCAAATTTCAAAATGGCGGCTGTTTTTTCAAGATGGCCGCCAGTGAAGGTTATAGCGAAGGGTGTTTTTTGCCTTTGGTAATCTTTTGATCACATTTTTTTTGTTTAACATAGCTTAAGTAGAGTACATATGCACAAGTATGATGTATTCTGTTAAAGAGGTCATAGGGCATGTTAAAATCATCTCTGAGTGAGGGTGGAAAACTTTACAGCTATCAGAAGTCCCAACTCACATCCATACTAGAGAAACAAGTTCCACTTCCAGACCAAGAGCCAGAGGCTGATGACATCATTGTTGATGGTTCAGCCTTGGTACATGCACTGCCACCCAAAAGGTATAAGACTTTTGGAAATTATGCAACTCTCGACTTTTTGCCAAGCATTAGTGCCTATGCTGGTGCATACAAGACAACACATGCTGTCTTTGATGTGTATAATGCATCAAGTCTAAGGCAAGAAACCAGGTCCAAAAGAGGACAAGGTGGAAGACGCAAGGTGACAGAAAATAACTCCATTCCTTCAAACTGGCACAACTTCCTCTGACACAACAGCAACAAGTCAGAGCTGTTTCATTTCCTGGCAGACAAGATTACTGAGATGTCTGTGCCAAACTTGGTTATTGTGACCAAAGAAACCAAAGCAATCACAAAGTGAGTCTGCTTGAACTAAACAACTGTTCTCACGAGGAGGCAGACAGCCGCATCTTTGTCCATGCCAGATACGCTGCATCACAGGGGAGCAAATCTATCATGGTCAAAGCCAATGACACAGATGTCCTTGTGATTGGCCTAAGTATGTTTCCAATTCTGCAAGGCGTAGGTCTGGAGAAGCTGTGGCTCGCACTTGGCCAAGGTCAGAGCCTTCGGTGGATAAGTATTCACAACCTGTACAACAACGTTGGTGCAGAGATGGCTAAAGGCATGCTATTCTTCCATGCATTTACAGGTTGTGATGTTGTCTCAGCCTTCAGAAACAAAGGAAAGAAAACAGCCTGGCAAACATGGAACATATTTCCTGAAGCCACCTCAGTCTTTTCTAAACTGAGCAAGTACCCAGCAACCATCGAGGATGCTGACATGAAGATTCTGGATAGGTTTGTGGTACTCATGTATGACAGGTCAAGCACTCTAGACAGTGTAGATGAGGCCAGACCTGACCTATTTGCCAGAAAACAGAGACCTTATGAAGCCATCCCTCCAACCAGAGCAGCTCTGCTCCAACACACCAACCGCTCAACATATCAGGCAGGGGTATGGGCTCAGGCAATTCTGTGCCAGCCAGAAGCAGAGAGTCCTGCTGACTGGGGTTGGGAAAAGGTTGGTGAGGAATGGAAAGTTTTCTGGACAGCCATCTCTCCCATTGCAAAGAGTTGTGAACAACTCACTAAATGTGGCTGCAAGTCTACCTGCCATGGCAGATGCAAATGCTACAGGCTTGGGCTGGCATGTACAGCTTAATGCAGCTGCAAATGTGAGGTGTAAGTAGCCTCTGGAATGGCAGATTGTTATTTTTTACTTATTTTTTATTCATTTTATTATCTATTATTTATTTTTTTTAGTTTTGAATGTCAGTGTCAACATCATGACCACGTATCATAAAAAATTGGGCACTGAAAGTGTCTAAAATGGTCTTAAATCGGTGCAATTGACAGCCATCTTGAAAAATGGTGGCCATCTTGAAATTTTGCATGGACACCCAAATTTTTCAAAAGAGTGGATTAAAGTGAGCACTTGTGCCAATTTTCATGTTTGTATCACAAACTGAAGTATTTTTTTTACTTATCAGCTCCACTAATTGGCTCAGCCGTTCAGTCAGTCATTAAAAGAAAGTGGAGCGGGATCATTTCAAATTAGCAAACATGTTGAAAAGAAATAAGCCGTGGAAGAGACGGGTGGAGCAGAAAAATTAAGGGCAAAAAATAAAAAAGGTTAATACAAGATGCAGCCTAATGCTCCATATTTACAGAGCTTTTAGTGGTGGAGGGGTGAAGGTCAGCGTGGTTACAGTCAGCAAGGCCAGTGAAGAAACGAGATCCAGCAGCAGACCCAATGCCGGTATGTCAGGCTGCGATGGGTCAAGTTGTAATTACAGGCCTGTTGAGAACTCTAGTTTGTGTTTTTGGATGTGTTCAGGGCACACAGAACTAAAGGCTCTCCGCCGATCGGATCGGACGATATCTTGCATTTTGAGCAATTTGTGAGATCACCGATTCCATCAAAGACGTCATTGTCGTGTTGAAACTTTTTGCTGATACTCCCCTTGCATAGATTACAGATGGCTTGTGTTTTATCTGTCTCATTTACTCCGAAGAAGTTCCACAGCACCAACATGTTTGTTTGCTAGTGATGATGTTGCTAGCTCATGATTCAAGATTCAAAAAACTTTGTCCGTCACATGGGCATGACAGGGCTCAAAACATAAACGCCACAAAAACATAAAACACAAATTTAAACCAATGAGACGTGTTTGTTTTGCTTGTTAAAAGCGAAACAAACACGACTCATTGGTTTAAATGTGTTTTCTGTTGAACACCTGTTACACCTGCATAAATCATTAATCTGCTTTATCAATTAAAAATAAAATCCATACTGGCTGACCAGAAAAACGCACACATTTCCTTATTGCAAAAGAAAACATATTTCAGGAGGGAGTCTGTGTTCAAAGTTAAAACGATAATATTTTAATATATAGGCTCAACATCCTGTTTTTCTGTTCTGTTTCTACATTAGTATATAGCAATGTTGACCAGCTCAAGAAAAATACATTAACGTGAGTAATTTATTTACAGTTTGTGTGTGTGTGTGTGTGTGTGTGTGTGTGTGTGTGTGTGTGTGTGTGTGGCACTTTTGTTATGTTGATTTTTATATTGTATTTGTGTTCTAACACTGAATTACTTGCAAAAGTGACATAACGTTTATCTTTGTTGCTGTTATTGTTATTATTAGCTGACAAGGCCAGTGTCAGTCATGGAGTTGATGCAGAGGGACAGGATAATGCCAGTCATAGGAGTGAGGAGGAGGAAGAGACAGATGAGGAGGGACAGGAGAAGGAGGAGGAGGAGGATATGGAAGAGGAGGAGGAGGAAAGTGGAGCAGGAACCACCAAAAAAACAGTGGCAGGTACAGGGGCAGTGTGCAGGACTGGGTTGGCAATAGGTCTTTGCATAGAATTGTATTAAGATGTCATATGTTGATGTTCCAATTCCAGTCACACAGAAACAATAAGCCCATCCTCTCCTGCAGTTATTATAGTTCAAATAAAGTATTCATGTTAAAATTACGGTTCCACTTGCGTCCGTCATGCAATCAGATAAAAGGCCTCTCCAAACCAAGCTCCCAGGCTGACTTTCAACCCCAGCCCGCCCCTGGACACACCTCTCCAAGGCCGTGATGTTGAAATGCTCAAAAGCTGTGAAACTGGAGAAGACACTGATGCATTACACATTTATGCTACAAATAAAGAGGTTGATGAATATAACCTGAAACGCTTAGTGACGTGTCCAGAGTCTGTCACCGTAGAAGCACGTGATTATGAGAGAAATGCTGAGACAGGAAGACTACAGCTTAAAGATGGTCATCATCACAGAGTTTACAATACTTGTCTCCAGAAATATATATATCTAAGTCGTGTTACAAGTCTAAGTGGCTTAACAATTAAGGACTTTAAAGAATCTGCCATTTATTGTAATGCAAAATTATCAGAAGCAACAGGCAAAATGCAGCCATTTATACCACCTCTCTCTTCCACCAACAACACACAATCTGCTTTCACCATCATATTGCACAACACTCAAAGTCTTAAGGCTCACTTTCCAGATGTTCAAACTAGTACTCACATGAATAATGCTGATTGCATTTGCCTTACAGAGATATGGTCAGGAGTTGATGATCCACCACAGCAGCCCTGTCTTACAGGCTTCCAGTTCACACAAGTTTCTCGAGGGGGTAGTTATGACAATACTCATCCACAATTGCAACCCTTGAAACAAGACATGGTGGAGTTGGAATGTATCATTCAGTGACAAAAGATGTTCTAATATGGCCTACAAAGTGCTACAATATTGAATGCTTAATATTTCAAGTGAAGACTGTTATCTTGATTGCTGCAGTTGTTTACAGACCCGCAAGTTATCCTGTTGCCATCTTTTGTCGACACCTAAAACAACTGATTGACCTCATCAATCGATGTCCTGGCATGGAAATCGTTATGGGAGATTTTAATGAAAATGCACTGGATAATGGTAAGCTGGTGAGATTTTCACTGAACATAATTACACCCAGTATGAACAAACAGCAACAACTGACAAAGGCACTTTAATTGATCATGTTAACGTGAAAGATTGTGCTAACATACTTGTTGATGTGCTGCCAGTGTACTGCAGCTATCATGAAATGGTACGTATTGCAGTTCTGTAGATTTTTATTATTTGCTGTACACATTATTAAATAATGCCATTATCATTGTCATCTGTCTGTAAGTTCTGTGACAAGTTTGCACATACATTTTGTAAATATTTTTAACATAACACTTATTTAACACAACACTTGTTTTTTAGGACAGATTATACTATGTTTCTAAAATGACAAAAATTTAAACAAACACATCAAAACAGACTATTAGACATAACTAAATATAGACACACTCTGCAACAGACTAATTTCAAAGTCACTGTACACCTTGATGGCTAAGAAATTCCAGTAGAGGTTTCCACACTGCTTCAAATTCTTCTGCCTTTCCCCTTGTTATGTAAGTCAGCTTCTCCATTACAATACAAGATGCCATCTCCTTCACCCACACCTGTTTTGAAGTTACATCTAATTTTTTCCAATATAAGGCAATCATCCTCCTGGCCTGCAGGAGACCAAAATCAATTAAAGTTGTCTGTTTTTAATTAATGATCAAATTTGGGGGATATATACCTAATACACACTTTTGTTTGAGAAGGGACTTCCACATTAACAATATCAGCTATGGTTTGAAGGATTGTTTTCCAGTATTGTTTTAATTTGGGACAGTCCCATACACAGTGAAACAGAGTGCCTCTCTCCTCTAAACATTTGATACAAGCGTCAGGGATGTCAGGGGACCACTGGTTGAGTTTGACTGGAGCAACGTAGGTTCTCATCAACCACTTGTACTGTTATAGCTTCATCCTTCTATTAATTGATTGTTTTTGAGCTCTTAAGCATGCCTTTTCCCATTCAGTGTCTTTTATGTTTTCTTGCATATCTTGCCTCCATGCCTCTTATCTGTCAGTGGTAGACTTGTTATCATGTGACAACAGAGCTGTATAAAATAGGGCTGTCAAACGATTGATTTTTTAAATCGCGATTAATCGCATTTTGTCCATAGTTAACTCGCAATTTTTTGCCACATTTTTTTCCGTTCTAAATATATCTTAATGTATTTTTTCATGTTTTTAATACTTTTAAGAAACTTCTCTTCTCCCAGAAGTTCACTTATGTACCTGTAATACAAGTGAAAAAGTACTTCAGTTAAGAACCTGATTCTGTCTGTCTGTCTCTCTGTCCTGGGGCGTTCCGAAACAGATGCCCGAGCCACCTCAGCTGGCACCTCTCGATGTGGAGGAGCAGCGGCTCTACTCCGAGCTCCTCCCAGGTGACAGAGCTCCTCACCCTATCTCTAAGGGAGCGCACCGCCACCCTGCGGAGGAAACTCATTTCGGCCGCTTGTATCCGGGATCTTATTCTTTCGGTCATGACCCAAAGTTCATGGCCATAGGTGAGGGTAGGAACGTAGATTGACCGGTAAATTGAGAGCTTCGCCTTTCGACTCAGCTCTCTCTTCACCACGACAGACCGATACAACGACCGCATTACTGCGGCCGCTGCACCGATCCGCCTGTCAATCTCACGGTCCGTCCTTCCCTCACTCGTGAACAAGATCCCAAGATACTTGAACTCCTCCACTTGAGGCAGGAACTCTTCCCCAACCTGGAGGGAGCAAGCCACCCTTTTCCGGTCGAGAACCCTGGCCTCGGACTTGGAGGTGCTAATTCCCATCCCAGCCACTTCACACTCGGCTGCAAACTGCCCCAGGACATGCTGGAGGTCCTGGCTCGAAGGAGCCAACAAGACCACATCATCCGTGAAAAGCAGAGATGAAATCCAGTGGCTCCCGAATCAGACCCCCTCCGGCCCGTGGCTGCGCCTAGAAATTCTGTCCATAAAAACAATGAACAGAACCGGTGACATTGGGAACAGGTCTGACTTACTGCCGGCAATGCGAACCATGCTTCTGCTCAGGTCATACAGGGACCATACAGCCCTTAACAGAGGGCCTCCGACCCCGTACTCCCGGAGCACCTCCCACAGAATGCCACGAGGGACACGGTTGAATGCTTTCTCCAAGTCCACAAAACACATGTGGACTGGTTGGGCAAACTCCCATGAACCCTCGAGCACCATGCGGAGGGTATAGAGCTGGTCCAGTGTTCCACGGCCAGGACGAAAACTGCATTGTTCCTCCTGAATCCGAGGTTCGACTATCGGCCGAATTCTCCTCTCCAGTACCCTGGAGTAGACTTTCCCAGAGAGGCTGAGGAGTGTGATCCCCCGATAGTTGGAACACACCCTCCGGTCCCCCTTTTTGAATAGGGGGACCACAACCCCGGTCTGCCAGTCCAAAGGCACTGTCCCCGACTGCCACACGATGCTGCAGAGATGTGTCAACCAAGACAGCCCCACACTTCCAGAGACTTGAGGCTCTCAGGGCGGATCTCATCCACCCCCGGTGCTTTGCCACTGAGGAGCTTCCCAACTACCTCAGTGACTTCGACTTGGGTGACGAATGAGTCCACCTCTGAGTCCCCAGCCTCTGCTTCCTCTATGGAAGGCGTGTCAGTGGGATTGAGGAGATCCTCGAAGTATTCCTTCCACCGCCTGACAATGTCCCCAGTCGAGGTCAACAGCTCCTCACCTCCACTGTAAACAGTGTTGGTGGAGGACTGCTTCCCCCTCCTGAGGCGCCGGATGGTTTGCCAGAATTTCCTCGAGGCCGAACTTTCCCAGACCCGAGTTTTTGCTTCCGCGACTGCCCGTGCTGCTGCACGCTTGGCCTGCCGGTACCCGTCAGCTGCCTCAGGAGTCCCCCGGGCCAACCAGGCCCGATAGGACTCCTTCTTCAGCTTGACAGCATCACTTACTTCCGGAGTCCACCACCGGGTTCGGGGATTGCCGCCACGACAGGCACCGGAGACTTTACGGCCACAGCTCCGGACAGCCGCGTCAACAATGGAAGTGGAGAACATGGTCCATTCGGACTCAATGTCCCCAGCCTCCCTCGGGATCTGGTCAAAGCTCTCCCGGAGGTGGGAGTTAAAGACCTCCCTGACAGAGGGTTCCACCAGATGTTCCCAGCAGACCCTCACAATACGTTTGGGTCTGCCAGGTCTGTCCAGCTTCCTCCCCTGCCAGCGGATCCGACTCACCACCAGGTGGTGATCAGTTGACAGCTCAGCCCCTCTCTTCACCTTCACATATACATACACATACGGCTGGAGGTCAGATGATACGACCACAAAGTCGATCATTGACCTCCGGCCTAGGGTGTCCTGGTGCCACGTGCACATATGGACACCCTTATGCTTGAACATGGTGTTTGTTATGGACAGACTGTGACTAGCACAGAAGTCCAGTAACAAAACACCACTCGGGTTCAGATCGGGGAGGCCGTTCCTCCCAATCACACCCCTCCAGGTAACACTGTCGCTGCCCACGTGAGCGTTGAAGTCCCCCAGTAGAACAACGGAGTCCCCGGCTGGAGCACTCTCCAGTACCCCTACCAGGGACTCCAAGAAGGCCGGGTACTCTGCACTGCTGTTCGGCCCATAAGCCGAGACAACAATGAGAGACCTATCCCCAACCCGAAGGCGCAGGGAAGCGACACTCTCGTTCACTGGGATAAACTTCAACACATGGCGGCTGAGCTGAGGAGCTATAAGCAAGCCCACACCAGCTCGCCGCCTCTCACCGCGGGCAACTCCAGAGTAGAGAGAGTCCAGCCTCTCTCAAGGAGTTGGGTTCCAGAGCCCAGACTGTGCGTGGAGGTGAGCCCGACTATCTCTAGTCGCTACCACTCAACCTCACGCACCAGCTCAGGCTCTTTCCCCCCCAGTGAGGTGACATTCCATGTCCCCATGGCATGGCCCCCTCCTGATAGTCATCTACAAAAAAGCCTCTTGCACCACGAAAGCCGCTATTACAGATTTTTTGCTAATTTGCAAAACGTTAAAAACAGTAAAATGAATAGAACTTTTGAAAGATTAACTCTATGAACACCAAATATGCTATACAGCTTCGGGGGATGAAAAGACAAATTTCTGCTATAAATGAGCCACATTGGTCAAAAAACATGGCCGTCAGGGACCCATGTATTTTTGCAATGGGCGAGGCTTAGAAACGACTGGCCATAACTCCCACACCCTTTGCCCTATCATCACAAAACTTGGTGGGTAGGTTCAAAACAGGACTGGTAATCTGCCTACTAAAGCATGTTGAGCTCAATGTATAGGGGGCGCTATAAATGCCATTAGCATGTGGCTGAAAACCTAATTTGGAGAAATCTGGGGCTTATCATGGCTATGTGTTGCACAGTCCTTTAGGAACACGGCGGTTGATGTCATCGACTGCGGGGGATGAGGGTCAGGGTGGCCGGTTTGGGGCAAAAGAGGTTAGAACCTGCGGATTGCTGCTTGCGGCTATATTCATTATTTGTTGTCTGCCGCTTGAGCTCAAATTCCCTTGAGCTGGAATGGGCCAGAAACTTGAAACTTGGCCCAATGATTGGAAATGATGTGCATCAACTTTTATTAAAATATGAGCCCAGTCAGCCAGATGGTGGCGCTGTAATTAAGGCTTGAAAATGCGTTTTTGGGAAGACCACGACCCTCACACCGTAAGTCTGATTGACTTGAAATTTGACACACAAGTCCAGCTCCATGTGCTCTACAAAAAAGCCTCTTGGACCATAAAGCTTCGCCTACTTAAATGTTTTGCTAATTAGCATAATGTGAAAAAACATTCAAATGAAGAGAACTTTTGAAAGATTGCCTCTATCAACACCAATTTTTTTTTCTACTATAAATGAGCCAGATTGGTCAAAAAACATGGCCGCCACAGACCAATGTATCTTTGCAATGAGCGGGGCTTGGTTATTATTTGTTGTCTGCCGCTTGAGCCCAAATTCCCATGAGGTGGGGTCCATTTCACAAAGCAGGTTTAGTGAAAACTCTGAGTCTGTTAACCCTGAAATGAGGGAAACTCTTGAGTTTTCCGTTTCACAAAGGGAGAAAGAGGGGTAACTCTAGCCTGTTTCACAGAGAGAGGTAACTTAAGCTCTTGGTCAGTTACCATGGTAACATACTCTATGAACCTAACCTGGTCGGGAACAGGTTTTTCTCAACAAACCTTGAGTTTCTCTCTGTCTCCGCCCTCTTTCAGCCACACATGGTACACTGTAAGATATAATCAGTTGGCTTTACTCAAAAAAAATATGCAAACTCATCGCCTTAAACTAACTGAGTTAAGTAAACTTGATTAAGTAAGTACAGGTAACTTATTAAATATAAGTGTGCAGTACTTGCGAGAACTTGTTAATAATGAGTTTACTATACTAAACTAAACATGGGTATTTTGAGTTCACAGCTCTTGAATTAACTTGCTTGTTTTGATTGTATTTTACTTAAAATAACTAATTTATTGTAACTTTACTGTACTGAAATAAACTTGTCAATTCTGAGTCTACAGTACTTAAAATAACTTTGTTATCATCACTTAATTTTACAGAAAAAAATACTGTGAAAAAGAATGTCATCTGCATTCAATTTATTTCAAACGTGCACAGAATTAACAGTATGCAGATTTAGTGCTCACAAATTTTAATGGATTATTTGCTGGCTACATTATCCAACATATCACATTTCTTTTTACACAACATTTAACACCTGCATCACAAGAAGGCACTATTGTAAAAGCACTCAACAGGTCTGAGTATCAATTGAACAATGAAATGATGATTATGTTTTCACTTCACTCTTAAACAGTTCAAAATGCTGTTTAAATGTGAGAAAACAGAGTAGACCTACTCAAGATTTGCGTTTGGGCAACACATAACAGGCGAAACAATTAATTTATTTATGGCCAAATTAAGTTAAATTATCTGTTCTGCTGCGAGCGCACAACTTCTTTCAGAGGTGACTGACTGTATATAAAAGTAAATAGGCTATAGCCTAATGAATGACCTCCTGACGCGAGTCGGATCAACAGCTGAGCAGCGTATCCCCTCAGCTGAACATCTGTAGGCGGAGACGCTCAGAGAGAAAGTAAACGGCAGCGGATCAGCGCGATCTCTCCCTCCGTACAAATGCTCCGTTCTGATCCAGCTCCACTGGACTTTCAAAGTAAAGGTGACGTCAGCTGTAAATGAGTTTAATAGTGAAACAGCGGCGCTTTATAGCCGATTTTATGATTAAACTCTGAACGGAACCTGGTCGGGACCTATGGAGCTTCCACATTGCGACCCACAACCGAGGAGTTTTCAAACCAGGAAACAGCTGATCACAGCCGTCAGTCCATCAATTCATCTGCGGACATCAAGATGAGCAACTGGACAGCCGTTGAGATCCAGGAGATGCAGTCTCCGCGGTCTCTGCAGCTGTTTGGTTGTGTTAGTTTGTTGTTGTGTCAGCAAGCAAGAACGGTCGCTACTTTCAAATTAAAAGTCCCCCGCAAAGAACCCCGTTCTAAACTCCAATGGGGTGCAATGTAAAGCTCTTATTTTGAAGACAAATTCTATGTCACTGTTCGCAGCCCAACTTCGAGCTTCACGTCAAGTCACATGTTTATGCCTACCTCAGAGGCGGCTTTTGGAAAAAGGAGGAATATTACGCCACGGTTTTAGAAAGATAGGCCGGCAAATTGCCGCCCTTACCTTGGAGCAACTGTGCCGCCTTTTCTATCTAAAAAGGGCTACAGATTAACACACGCACGCACACACACTGACAGCTGTGCATGAATAGCCCCAGGTGTGCCGCACTCAGGATTGATTGGTTGGCTCTGTTTGAGACCTCATGCCATACTTTGTCGGCCTGAGCAAATTCCCTCTGGTTTGCAGCGGTGAGATAGAAACGGCTGTATCGCAAAAAGCCGCAGCTCCGGCTGTCAGAAGTTGGGTGCAAAGGGAAGGCCGTCCTTCCTCCCTCACCTCAGCTCATTCTACTATTCTACCTCCGAGCAAACACACAAATCCTTTAAGTTCTTGCTGCGGCCTAAATATGTCATTAAAGCTCAGAAAATGAGGAGGAAGGAAAGACAGCGAGCCGCAGCTACACAGTTTTCAGTGTGGGAGATCATAGCGGGGCTGGGAGACTGTTTTAGGCTATAGGGTGACCATACATCCTCTTTTACCCGGACATGTCCTCTTTTGGGGGGCTGTCCGGCCTGTCCGGGGGGAGTTTATAAAATCCTTCAAATGTCCGGGGTTTTGAGTTTGTGTAGCGTGCACTTTATCTTCGCATCACAGACCATTGTATTTACCATACACGTTCAATGGTTCATTTGGAAACACACTCTGAGAGGCGGAGTCCCACGCCGAACCCCGGAACGTGTATTCATTCATTATAAAACAGTGCAGCGCATCAGAGCTCTCTGCTGCTCTGCCCCTACGCTCAGTTCGAAGTAAAGCCACTGACGCGACGCACGCATGCGCTGTCTGCCGGTGAGCGAAAGAAAAGGGAGAAATGCCGAAACGCAAATGCACTTTTACAGATGAAATGCGGAAAAGTACCCGTGTTTTCGCCAGCGTCGTGAAAAATGGGAAGCAGAGTGTACTGTCTGCAAAGCTTGGATGTATGATAGATAGATAGAATTACTTTAATGATCCCAGACTGGGAAATTATTTTGTTACAGCAGTAGTGGGTCCGCAAATTAAACACTTTGTACATAACACAAGTAGGAGGCAATATATACATAGTGTATATATACAATGCACAGTGTGCAATAAACAATAATAATATGTACAACAAAACAAAATATGCAAAATATAGCCTACTATAAACAATAATAATATATACAACAAAACAGTAGAGAGACCAGAGTTTGCATGACCAGAGTATGTGTCCGTGGCAAACAAAGGCTCTAACGACCTAGATAAATGAATATATTGTTTATAAACGCAACTTTGTGTGAGTATTTTTCAGTATCTCCAAGAGGCCTGGTTAAGTGTCTTTTTGGGAATTCAGCATATGCGTTTAACTGAGTTAGAAGAAAGTAAAAAACACTCGATCTGACCCGAAAAACCCTCAAAATTTTGCCGCGTAGTAGTGTCCTCTTTTTGGGGATTCAGAATATGGTCACCCTAGTTTTAGGTCCATCCAAGCTGTCGTTTTTGAGCCATAAATGAAAGCCGAACAACAGTGTGGGAGCCAGCCGAGCCAGTGGAGGCTGAAGGACTTCGTACTTTGAGTCTCGGTTTCATATCAAGCCAACACCACTTCACCAACTCCTCTAGCTGCGTACCTGTCTTCCAGCCATCCATCTTCTCTCCAGATCCAACCTACTTCCCTGCATGTCACACCGCTCAGAGCTGTGCTCAGACTCTTTCCCACTCATTTCGGTCAACTCTTTTCCCACTCTCGTTTCTGCTCTATTTTTCCTCTCTGTTTGACACATTTCACATTGTCATTGAGAGAGAGAGAAGAGAGAAAAATGCTTGCGGCGACTGCTTCCTTTATTGTTTCTCTGTCTCATGGAGTGGTGGCAGAGGTAAACAGGAACAAGCAATGCAGCCTGCCAATTTCAATCCTATTAACTGTAAGTGGGATAACTACTGCAGGTGCTTTATTTTTGCGGCCGGGATCACATGGTTCAAGTCTGCAGCGGCGTGTTGTTTTTGATGAGTAATGTGTAACGTGATGTTATATATTCATTTGTTATGTATCCGAAGGAGAGATTATGAGGAATTTATATTATTTGAGGAAAAGTTGCTCCGCCACACGAGGAGAACACATACAGATGTTTAATTCAGTCCTCACCAGTCCAGTGCGTCCTGGCTTAGCATTTGGAGACACAAGACGCAATGTCTTGAAATGAATGGCATTTTGGTATTCTGACTAGACAATTCAGTGCCCAAGATAACGCTCATGAAAGAGCACTACTGCCCTCTTGTGTTTGGGGGTGGAAAAGGCAAAACTGAGAGGATGGAAATTGCACTTGATAAATATTTTACCAAGCGGCCTTTTTACCGCAGCTATGGGAACTGAAGTTTGACAAATAAAAAGGTATGATTTGCATACACTCTGTCAGTCAATCTAAATAAAAGAAAGATGATCTCGAAACCATTTGTCTTTATACTAGGGCTGTCAAAGTTAACGCGTTAATAACGCGTTAACGCAACGTCCTCTTAACGCCGTTATTTTTTTTAACGCGCGATTAACGCTCAGTATATTAAAAAAAAAAAAAAAAAAAAAAAAAAAGCAAAACGCGCATTGTATGATTACGGCCGTCGGCGGCACCCGTAGTCTTGATACAGAGGGTGGCAGAAAAATAAGAAAGGGAATCAGAAGAAGAAGAAGAAGCAGGGTTGGCGGTTCGTTAAAAACACGGCGGACTGAAAAGCAGCACTCGCTGCAAACTCCTCATCTCTGCTGTCACTCACGGTGGCGGACATTTGTTTCGCCATCGCCCTGATCATTTTGCGGGACACTCTCTCAAGGCGTGCCCGTTTGCTGATAACTCATCCCCGCATGTTTATCTCAGGCTCCTCGCTAGCCTTCTTCCTCCCTCCAGCAGGCAGAGTAACGTCTAGCGGCTGCTTCTCCCGAGTTTTCCTCTAAATATATCACGACAGAAAGTTTGAATTTCAAGTCGTACTTTTTATTGTTTTGCTGCACCGGAGCCATGGCGATCATCAGTGTGATACTGACTGACAGAAAGCAGCACACTGTGTGAAAAAGGCGAAGAAGAAAAACGTGCAGTGTCAGTGGACACCACTTGCAAGCCAAACAGACGGCAGATGCAGAGAGCCCGTCGCCCCCCCTCGCCAAAAGCAGACAACCCTGGATTTATTTTCCTGCATGATTTGAAGTGTTGAATAAACGCTGAAAGCGCAAGCATATTTGACCTTTCTTATGTTGTTAAAAGTATTAAGAACATGAAAAAATACATTAAGGTACATTTAGAACAGAAAAAAATGTGCCAAAAAAATTGCGATTAATTTGCGATTAATCGCGAGTTAACTATGGACAAAATGCGATTAATCGCGATTAAAACAATTGATCGTTTGACAGCCCTACTTTATACAGCATGCTTTGTTAGCGTCTAAAATCATCCGTGATTGATGACAAAAAGATTTTCACAGCACACTGGGCCTATTCTACTTAAACAGGAGTACAGAAAAGGAAAGTTTGCATTATGCATTTCATATTCATAACATCTTACCATAAAAATCCAAATTGTGTATCATTTAAAGTGAATAATAAACGTATGTTATTACATTCAGGTTTAATTAGGCAAGTTAAGCAATTGCAAAATTCACGATTCTTTCATGAGCACTCGACAAATCCAAACCTGGGTGGAACCAAAAACTCCACATATTTCATTTTAACTGCTATTTGTTCCGCTCGCCGTCTCTCGCATACTCATCTTCACCAATCAAAATGTGTCTCTTTTTTTTAAATAGTGATTGCTCTCTGTTTGACTCCCGTCTCCAGTGAAAGTGTTTCATTTCAATAATGCAGAAGTTAAAACCGGCTCCATTTAAAAGAGGGAGTCTCACTGAATACTCTGGGGGCCGCGGGAATAATCAAAACACTGCAAGAGCCAGCGAGGAATACAAACTCCAGTTAAGAACAAAGGAAATGGAAATCAATGGCAGGATATGTAGATTTTTTTGACAGCTCGACACACAAATAATCTTTTGGGAGTTTGCCCTCTGTTGCCTTTGCCAGGTTAAAATAACAACTGTGCAGGGAAATATAAAATGCAGTAGGTTGAAGAGAGGGCACAGCATTACACCTACTTATTTGTGTGTGACGGTGTTCCAAAACAATCAATAAAGAATGTACTTTTACGACTTACGACTTACGAGCGAGGCTGAACCGCCTGAGGCATGGTCATATCTATAAGTGGACAGCTACCAGGAATTAATTTAAAGCTAAACAACAAGTATTCAAAAGCCGCACTCGATGTTTTATGCACGGCGGTGTATGTCATTTTGTCGACACTTGAGAAGCTTAAGCAAAATCTCCATCTTGTGGGCATCTTTCTTGAAGCAGCTGAGCAAGGTGTAGTCTCTCATAACGTATTCCAGCATCTCAGGCTGCCCGTCGTCTTGGAAGAGGCCTTGTTCGCTGTACGTTGTGGTCATCATTCCCTCGTCCAGCATCTGCACAGCAATATTTGGACAGATGATGGAAATATTAGGAAGCAGTAAGTTGTGTATTGTCTATCAATAGATTTGTACCGACAACGTAACAAGTACATTTAGAACTGAGTACTTGATTATTTCCATTTGTGCGCTACCTTATTCTTCCACTCCAGTACATTTTGGAAGCAAATACTATACTTTTACTCCATTACATGTATAACATTGATAACTTTAGTTAGTAGTTACTTTGCAGTTTGGCTGCTGCATCAGCTCCCCAGTAAAGTATATGTTTTATTTGAAACTGATTTAATCTAAAAACAAATAAAAACCCCAGAATCACCAAAAAAAAAAAATGCAGAAGATCATATACATCTTAGACATTTGTGTAAATATATGTGTAATTCTACATTTACTTTTGGTACTTAAGCACATTTATCTACAGGACCCACCTTCTTGATGAGGACCACCACACCTTGCTCCAGACTCATCAATTTCTTGGACACCCACTTGGTCTTGTTGATCAGCATATCAGGAACTCCATCGTAGCGGTTCAGTGTGGTCTGCAGGTAGACCAAAGGCTCGATCCAAGACTGGACCAGCATCAGCACAGAATGGAGCAGCCACTTGTCCTGCAGCGCAAACAAATTGAGTATTGAAATGAATTATAAAAAAATTAATCTGATCACAAACGTGTTCTTAAACAGGGGCGATATAGAACATACTCTAGAAAACATGACATGGCTACTGACTTTGCTCCGTTCTTGTCTTCTGGGGAATGTTTACATTTATCTGCCACAACATGAAGAGGACTTACAGGTAAAAGTTAATACTAATGATCGTCATAACAAAGCAATGTACAGCTGGGAAACCTTGGCTCCTGGTATTCATGTGGATGCCACTGGACCCTCCCAGCCCCCCCATCACGACAATGCACACTGCGACATTGAAACTAATCAGAATTGCCCAAGGAACGTTACAAGGAGCTAAAGGTGTCAACCTGGCCTCCAGATTGCCAGAGACCCAGAGCATCCGTGGAATGTGCCAGAACATGTCTGATCCATGAAGGCCCCACTCTGCATCCCGCAGGACTTATAGGATTTGCTGCCACCGTCTTGGTGCCAGAAACCACAGGACACCCCCGGAGGTCCTGTGATCCACAGTTGGGCCTCAATGGATCTGACTTGTTCGGCATATCCCGTGGTTGCTCGATCAGATGGAAGCTTGGGAAATTGGAGGCCATTTTGATGCCTTGAGGTCATCATTGCATTCTTTGGGCCCTTCTTGAGCAGTTTTCGTGGTGTGGCTGGGCTCATTGTCCTACTGGGACGATGGGGTGCACTGTACTTGGCCTGCAATTTAGTTTGGGTTGGTTGTGCATGTCCAGTGGCAACCACATGAATACCAGGATTCAACGGTTTCCCAGCAGAACATAATATGAATAAATAAATAAATGTTAAGGCTAATCGGTTTATATGTGTAAAAAAAAGTAACCATTTGCCTTCTTCAGAAGAATTTCTTTCAATACTATTGAAAAGAAACAGTCAATGAAGATTGAAGAACTGAAGAATTTAGCATATGATCAAGGGCTCGTCAGCTGCAAACCATTCAACAAATAAAATAGGTTGAAATGTCATGGGTGAAGCAGTTTAGCCTGCTTTAATTCCCCTAAGCAGAGGTGACTCTAAAGCAAGTACAAAATGATCCCCATACAAATGGCCATTAAATCGCAGTGCCGGCAACACTTCAACAGAAAGGGCAAGAGATAAATTATCAACACAAAGAGGAGCCTCGCAGCACATGCAGTTTCAAAGATCACATTCACTATTATGGTATAAAAGTAATGACTTCAGCTAGCAGTTTCAATATTGCTAACAATTAGTTCTTAAAGAAATTTCTGATGCCATATATACTTGGCCCCTGTTAGTTGAGGAAGGATTATTGTAGAACTTCCCATTAACCAGATTACAGTTCATGCCAGCCAAATCACCCTTCATTGGCCTTTCACTAAGTGGCTCGATCTGGTTTCCACCCTGCTGATCAAGCTGACCGCTGGCCTAAAAGGCTGTGCCCTGTTGGATGGCATTCAAACCTTCGGCAGGCACAGGGTAATGTCTCAAAATGCTCTACAGGCGAGGATATTTATGATATTTGAGGACCTTTCATTGTAATTAGCACAAACAGCCCATCATTTAGCGGCTGACAAGGGCGAGTATTATACAGAGGGAGAGGCTCACTCGCACACTTAGTAATTGTTATTGAAAAAGAAAGCTCGGGCTCTTAGCAGCTTCAGAGTCATTTGTGAGCGGACATGTGCATGCAAACAGTCATGCATTAAGCCTGCACACACACACACACACACACACACACACACACACACACACACACACACACACACACACACTCACTTCCACATGCACAAGATGAAAAGACAACATGGACTCAAATAGACACGAAAAACTATCTATGCCTGAGATGCAAACACACAAGGAATCTGCCTCTATGCACTGACACGTAAAAGCAGAGGTGTACACGTGAATACTGACATGCACGCATGCACAAACGTTGCCATGCTTACCGAATTAGAATCAAAGCCCTGACGAAATAAATCATCAAAAAAAAAAAAAAAAAAAAATCTGTGGTGATTAGTGGTCATGTACTCACAGATATCTGTTGGATTTCACTTTTGGAGCTGGGGATGGGTAAGGCTTTGGTGATGCATGAGATAGCCAGCTTGGTTCCTCTGAAGCTGCAGTGGGAATGGGATGAACATCTCCTCCTACAGTCCACACAAACAAAACAATAAAGAAAATACATACATGAACAAGAATATAAAGTTCTGGCACATTTATCCCAAAGTCTCTTAGATTGTGAATCAACAAAGTTTTTGTTTTAGTTTACTTTCCATCTGATCTATTAAGATGTTGTGGGGTTTCTTTTTTTTAATGGTTTTCAAAAGAAATTACTTTTTTCTAACTGATCAGAAAAACCTTTTGTCCTCCCAGGTATAGAATCACAAGAAAACACAGTGGCAGACACACAAAAAGACATGTCAGGAAAACAATGACAAAGGCTTCACCGATCTCGGCCACTGGAGATACGGCAGAGACACATTTTGTTCTCCATCATGTTCTCATCTGTGGACCCAATGCAGCGTCTAACAAGCTCATCCCATTTCAAAGGCCATTTTGGATCTGGAGTGATGGGGATTCAACAGGCAGCAAAACCTGTCCTCTCACTGCTGCAGTGTATCATTATCACATTTGTATTACTCCAATGTAGGCCTGCTTCTTCAATGAAACATCTCTGACTCGGAGGAGAGATAGAAGATTACTTTGAAGCCTGGCAGTGTGGCCTTCCTTACATGACTTTTTTCTTTTTAGATCTTTATAAAAAGTCATATAATACAACTTCTCAAATGCAAAAACTCTACTTTGCTGTCACTGCAGCCTTCGCCTTAGGCAGCACTTCCACAGCACCGCCGCTCAAAATGCTAATTTCACGTTTCATGGAAACAATTTTATAAGTCATGCCTGACTTAAGCAGATACTGTAAGGAACATGTCCCATGTAGGTAACAGATCTTCTTCCTAGTTCTCCCCAATGAAAACCAAAAAAGTTACTGCTGGGTGGTTGACGAGGACGGTTGGTGACGAGTTTTACCCAAAATACACTTGGAGACAATATCGGCGATCCACTTGTAAATTTGCACATCATAAAGTTAAATGTGAGAGTGAAAATAAAGCCAGTCATGCAGCACAACATTTTATTCAATATTTTACACCTACTACATCACTAAAGTCAGTCAGTCTTGTAAAGTTTTTAGCAACCATGACTCAATCCTGACTGGGGCAACCTATAAAAACCCTGGGCTCCTCCAGCCAGCATTCTCCAGCACCCTTGAGCTATGGTGGTAGAGGCCCAGCCCCTTCAAGTCCCACCCCGTGTCAGTGCCCCCCTGGGGCCCGGGCAGCCCCGCCCCCGTGTAGGGGCAATGGTCGGTGTTACTCACAAACAAAGAGCACGATTCTTCAGAGGCACGGTAGATGAGCTCAGCATGCTGGATGACTCGGTCTAGAAGCTTCTCCTGGGAGATAGAGGGACAGCGGGAGGGGCCGCCCTGCTCGTCCCTGCATTCCAGTGGGATGCTCGTAGTGAGCAGATAGGGCCAAAGCAGTAGAGCCCATTGACCCTGCTTTATTGCTGAGGACAACCCCCCCCCCCACACACACACACACACACACACACACACACACAACAAATATCACAATGTGCAACATGATCAAAACGTGAATATCCTAGATCTTAATTTTCTTAATCTACCTTCTTCAGAGCGACATGAACCAAAATCAATGCTCAGCTTGATAACTTTATATGGGTGGATGACGTGACATGGCAATTTTGCTGTCTTCAGTGTCAAACATGTATGGATAAAAAATATATTTGCCAAAAACCTTCTCAATATTGTGCAGAATATTATGCTTTATGTGAACATACTCAACATTAAAACAGTTCATCACTAATTTTTTCAGAATCTTCAACCAAACATGACAAAAGTCATATGGTGTGACTGTCCGGCACTTGTTTCTCAAAGTGAGAACTTGAATAAAACTAAAAAAATTAATGCAAAAATTCTCAAAAAAATGCAAAAAAATGATACAGATGTCTATTTGTGAGCCTACTCTTTTCAAAGTCCAAGCATAATGTTTTGAGTCAGTTAATTAAAAAGATTTCGTCCCACAAATCAAAATCACATGGTGTGAAACTATTTTGGGATATTTCAACGGGCAATTGCTTTCTTCTTCAGCAAAGTTGCACACACTAGCAATGTATTGCTTGTACTGTACAGCCTGAGGTGAGTCATCATTTTTATATTTACAATAAATCAGATCTTGTTGGCACTCTGACAAAAGTCCCACTTCGAGATGTCTTTTGGTGTGACACATTTTTCATAAAAATGCGAAAGAAATGTTACTATTTTGTCATAATTACATGTAAATCTATGCTGCTTTGTAATAGCTAGCATGTTGTTAGTATGCTAATGTACAGCTACAAGACTCAAAGTTGTGCTAAGTGCAGAAAACGTCATATAGTGTGACACACAATCATATGGTGTGACATGTCTGCCTATCACACCACATGATATGAATTGTAATTTCCTGCAGATATAACAATAAATAACAAAGTCTAATGTATGTTTTGTCTTTTTAAACATTTATTTAGGTCCATCATCACATAAAAGCTGTAATTATCCACAATGGATAGTGTTTAGTTTAATTTAGTTTTATTCTGTGATACAGATTTCTAGTTTATCTGACAGACACAGCAGACCCCTTCACAGAAACCTTAGAATGCTGTTTAAGTCTAACCAATGTTTTGTCTTCATCTCAAACCAAATATTCCCTTTTCTTTTGAGGCAGATAATGATGACAAATGCATAGGGGACAAACAAATACAGGGAGAGACTGAATTCAGACCCTGCAAAGAGAGAGGAGTTGCTGAGGAAAAGAAAAGAAAGGAAAAGAAAAGAAAAGAAAAGAAAAGAAAAGTAAACAACAACTGTCTGTTCCCATTTGCTGACCAATAGGAAGGTCTGATGGAGGGTTTTAAGGGGTGCTTTCACTGTTGATCCAAAAGGCCTTGAGGCAGATATCTTGAAGCATGATACCTAAACTATCATTGGACTGGAACGCTGTAGGCAGTGCAATAAACTGTGCGTTCAGACCGAAAGCGCACAAAGAGGCAAATGTAGATTCCTCATTACTGAAAAAAGTGGTCAGCCTCGTAATTACAGTTAATGTGTCGGGCCGGGCCGGGTCGGGCTCGGACACAACGTGCACAGCTTGGGTCGGTTCGGGTTTAATTTTGTGGGCCCGATCGAAGCTCTAATCCCTATACACGAACAGGGTCAAATAATAGAGGACCGGGTGTTCTGCTACGGCAGCAATCAACATTTCCAGCACCATCTAAGAACGAAAGTTTGGTAGGAACCAAAATTACGCGGGTTGATCTCCGGGACCGACCTGACCGAGGGACGACAGCAGAACGAGACAGCAAAGCGAGACTGCATTTACTACCAAGATCAGGAAGTTGTTTGTGGTATATCACGACCTCAGCAGGGCAGTCGGTTTGCCTCTCTCTCCAAATTTGACTGGCTTATGTACTATGAAGTCTAGATGAATTGATTTATCAATGGATCCACTCAGCTGCCCTGTATGTTCACGGTTCATATGATATATATATAAAAAATGTGTTTTATACTTATATTAATACATATTGCAGACCAGTTTTAAATTGAAATGAAATGACATTTGATACACAATTTGATACATTTAAGAGTGGTTAAATTTGTCCTGCCATATGAGTGATCAGAACTCACCAATGAGTAGGATAATACATGGTTTGCATTGACACACGGCAACATTATCATTTGGTGTGACATTCCAAATTGTGAAAATAACAAACCTTCATTAATGATAAAACTTGAAAATGTTCATGGAATACATGGAAAATAGTGTCAGCAAGAGTCACAAATATTTTCATAATTTTAAAGCAAGGTTTGTCACAATAAATAGAAAATATGTTTAAAGACTGACAGCATAGGTCTCACATTGAGCGATGATTTAGAAAATAATACACAAATGTAATTAATTTTCACAAAACTATAATGGATTACAGTTTAGTCATGATAAATGACTTTGATGAAGTGAGTAATTTAAGAAAGGTATAACCCATATTCAGTTTATATACAATTATTTTCATGTCACACCATATGACGATTTTAGGCACTATTACAACAGATTGTTACATAAATTGTGATTCCAATTGAAAATCTAAAAACAACATATGTTTCTATGAAGATGAGAGTTAGTAGAACAAAAGTCAATCATTTCTATGCCTGTTATTTGACATTTTTGAAAAAAACTTTTTTCTGGTATTTATGTCACTGACCCATATCCGTCAGCGCTGTTTCTGTCGTGATGCGTGACACATTACCTCTCATCATGCGCGTTCTGTCGGTTGAGTCTTCAAATCTTCGTAGCCTTTCTGTCATGCTGACCTCTTTTATAAAGCCTCCAACAGGCCATGTTTTAGGGAAAAGGTCACCTTGCGCAGGTTGCGGTTCAAAGGTACTGGTCATTCAGAAACGACGTATTTCTTTACACATGCATAGTACAATTATGGTAACTAGTCAGGCATGCTCTGTGTAAATATCTTGGTGTTCCAGATTTAAAGTTCACAAACTGTGATTTCTAAATATAAATCTGACTGTACGAAATCTGTCTCAACCTACTTGATTTAAAATAAACCCAAAAAATGTTGTTGCTTTTTTTTTAAAAAAATTTTTTTTACGATTTTTATTCCATTGGCCAACAATCCAAGAACTAAGATTGAGACTGATTAGATTTAACAAAAAAAAAAAAAAAAAAAGCTTCAGAAGAAAAGAATGAGCTGAAAAATCCCTCCTTTCAGCTGAGGTAAGCACGTAATGTAGATTTAAACATGCATGGCAGAGAGAGGGCTGTGAGAAAAGACACCATAGAACTGTAATAAACACGGTAAGAATGAGACCCGGAAATCACTGGAATCTCACAAAACCCCTCAAATCTTCTTTTTGTAATTTTTTTTTACTTTGACATTCATATTCCATTTTCCATGGGTGTGTGAGAGTAGGTCAACCCAGAAGCTAGATGGTTCCTCAGTTGTAATGACTGTGGTTAGCTGTCATGGAGGAAGGCACATATTTCGTAATCCACACTTGAAACAGACTTCTTTGAATGCTCCATCATTGCCTTAAATCACTGCTGTTATAGGCATTATGAAATAGGGAGATTAGGCGGATTTGCCGTCTTTCAGTTTTATGGTAATATATGCATCCGCCTATTTTAAATGCAGATTACAGGGACATTTCTGCCTCTCGCATATCAAGTTGAATATAATCATGTATCATTGTGCAGTATAAACAAGGATATTTTTTTCAATAAAGAGGCGTGTGCTCAAATGTCATTTTGCCTTTGTAAGGCATTTTTAAGGATGAGCTAAGACAGATGGGGGATCAGAGAGTTGTGGCTACAGGGGGTCATATTACTGAACTCGACGTCATATTGTCAAGACAACAGAAGCCACCTGTCCGTCAGCCTGTTTCATATGAACCAGTGTTCTCTTCTTATCACCTTTCTTCAACTCCTTCGCTTTTTCCTTCACCACCTCTTTGGCAGGTTTGTACACTCTCACAATTGAAGAACACCTCCAAAAAACAACAACAACAACAAAAACATCTTGTTTTTCTTCAACCACCTCTACTAAATGTACAGGGGATTGAAGAGGACTGTAAAAACTGTTTGTTGGTAAATTCACAAACTTCCCAATTTTTCTGAAAGGACTCAAGTCATGGCCGTGACTGTATTTCTGTATTGTTAGGCTCAATCTAATCAGATTTGGATAAAGAACAACATTAACCAAATTTCTTGTTCATGCTAGATTCTTTATATTCACATTTGAAGTAATTAAGGTGGCTGCAAACATGTTTTTTTGCATCCACATTTAGTTTCTAAATCGCTATTTGCACTACCTATCTATCAATACATGGCTATGTACACCAGCTGTTCACCTTGTCTTTGGACAGCATATCTGTTCCTCACCAGTTAGCATGAGGTCTGGGCAGAAACTGCTTGAAGACGACATGATGCCTGGCAATTCATATGGTCATCAGTGTCGCGGGTGAATAAGGTGCTACATCTGTCCACGATTTGCACAAGTGATGCTAACTGGCCTGCGTGCTCACAGAACGCTGTATCACTTGGCTCTGTTTTTGTAAATACAGAGTGTCTTAAATGCATTTGCTAGCTTTGACTGCATCTCAGTTTGCCAGAGGGTAATTTGTCTCCTCGCATTGAATTCAGACTTGTTCTGTGAGAGGTCTTGTTTAGAGCTTTTTTTCCTTTTTTTAATCTTTTGAGCCCTCTCATTTTTATTATAATGAGCAGTTTGTGTTTCCACAGCAACAGCCATACACAGCTGTTATCATCCTCCAGGTGCATTCTCATCTCAAGCCTTATATAGGCTACTGTATGTCAAACTGACTTCAAGTTAGCCTTCTAGTAAATCCCAGTGCCAGATTGGTATATGTTTAATTGCACTGATAAAATATGGTCATATCGTCTCTGTGTAACAACCTCTTAAAAAGTAACTTGTGAAGGTACTTTATTTGCTCTGAATTGCTCCCCAGGTTCAATCCAGTGCTTGGAGTTTGCATAACTACCATAACAATTTTTTTGCAGGATCTAAATTCCTCGGACTGGTTTCAGTCTGGCGAAGGCTTAAAGTGCCTTTTGAATTGGTCTGGCGAACATTAGACTTTAGAGAGCCAGCGACAGAAGCACTGTAGAAGCTGGAAGCGGAGTCTCTGCCTCTGAGCTGTGTCCATAACTTAAGCACCAAGAGAAGCAGCACGCATTGTTTCATCGACTAAGCCTCCTTCTGCGTCTGCAGGTGCTGCTACGCCTCCTTCCCATCATGTAAAATGTTATGTTATCGATAAGCTCCAAAACCACGAGCACACCTTCGGCTCGTCACACTTGAGAATGACAACTTTTGCTCTTTGTGTCATCACACTGTAACACTTGCCTGCCATTTTAAAGTACTCACAGCCACCATCACTCAAATCAACATAAGTTAAATTCCCAAGAACAACTGACTATTATCCCTAATTATTAGCTATTACATAATTATAGCTGCTATTACCTACACAACAACTGCTCGCTTAAGGTGAAAGATAAAAAGTCTTAGGGGTAAAGTAGTATTTATTTTATTTTTTATGAGACTTCCCATCAATGCATTGTTTTCTTCTTTGTTTCTTTTGTGGTCTCTTCCCTCCATCGACTGGAAAACGTGGTGAATATGTTAAATTAAATGAATCAGATTAGTAAAACAAAAACAAAAAAATACCCAGATGTCAGTCAGAGAATGTATCTACAATGGTTAGTATTGAGGTATCTGGAGGGCAAGACATTCTTATCTACTTAGTTTAGATTCAATCATGACTAATTGATTATCATTGTGTGAGTGAAGGTCCAGGGGTTGGCTTCCAACCGTGAGGGGGTCAAAGGTTAACAGACCTTAAAGTGTTTAATTAAGTTTGACCTGCATGGCATTGCTTTTTCCGTAGATTTGATAATACCATATAATATTTGATAATATGTTCTATACAAAACCCAACCCTGAAACCTTGAAGCTGTTCCTACTGTACTTTGTGTAACGGGACTACTGACACGGATCGCGCACTGGTACCGCAGTTCCAAGTCTGTTATTCCTCTCTCCCTCTCTCTCTCTCTCTCTCTCTCTCAATTCAATTCAATTCAATTCGATTCAATTGGCTTTATTGGCATGAGGTAACACTGTACATATTGCCAAAGCAAGCGTTTGAATTCAAAATAATAATAATAACAATAAAGGAAAACAATATTTACAATAAATTAGTTATACTGTATGTATGATATGTATAACTTATGATTGACTCAATCACAGTCATAGTCACAATCAACCAATCTCATTCAATAACAATCAATAATTAATCAATAACAATGACACAATCAATTAATCAGTTTGTGTCAACTAAAAATGTCATTAAAACAGTAGTAAACAGGCTGCAGTTCGAACAAGTAGTCTGTTGTCAACAGTAATAACAAAAAGAAGAAAACAACAGATAACAAAAATGATTGTCACTTCCTGTCTCTCAGTCCATGGCAGGCACAACGACTGTGGAAGTTTGTGTGTGTGTGTGTGTGTGTGTGTGTGTGTGTGTGTGGGTGGGTGTGTTGGTGTTGGTGGTGGTGGTGTGTGTGTGAGTGTGTGTTGGTGTGTGTGTGAGTGTGTGTTTATGTTGATAAGAGAACGAAAAATAAATAAATAAATGAATAAATAAGAATGAAACAATTCAAAACAATTAAAAGAAGTAAATTCTGAGTTGTTTCTCAGGTTCCACTGGCTGTCCTCAGGTCGTGACATGAGATGATGAATTTAGCTGCAATGTTTTCACATTTGGGCATTTGGCCAAGTAAATATGGGAGTTTCTCCATGTCTGTTGTGTGTTCAAATTCAGGGTGTATTTGTATTATTTTGGGAAAGTGTTCATTTCTCAGAGCCTGGTATTTGGGGCATGAGGTGAGGAAGTGCAGTTCTGACTCGACCTGTTGTAGGTCATAGTGGGAGCAGAGTCTCTCCTCCTCTGGCAGCCAGCTCTGTCTGTGCCGACCCTTCTCTATAGCCAGGCTGTGTTCACTGAGTCTGTACATAGTCAAGGCTTTTCTTAATTTATGATCTGTTACTGTGCTCAGATAATTTGCTAATGTGAAGTTTCTTTTTAGGGTCAGATAACAATTTAATTTAATTTTTTCTATGTTTTAGTTGTTTCCTTCCAGTATGCAATATAGATTTCTTTTTGTTGGTTGATAATTTGGTTTGGTCTGATTGGCTTGGACCAAACCAATTGGCTTGGCTCCGGTGAGCTCACCACTCGCCGGAGGGTTCAGAAGGAGCTGGTGCAGTGGGATTTGGGTGGCAGTCGTGGGCGGGGGCCCCGGCGACCCAATCCACGGACGGTGACTCTAGCCATGGGGACATGGAATGTCACCTCGCTGGGGGGGAAAGAGCCTGAGCTGGTGCGGGAGGTTGAGCGGTACCGGCTAGAAATAGTCGGGCTCACCTCCACGCACAGTCTGGGCTCTGGAACCCAACTCCTTGAGAGAGGCTGGACTCTCTTCTACTCTGGAGTTGCCCGCGGTGAGAGGCGGCGAGCTGGTGTGGGCTTGCTTATAGCTCCCCAGCTCAGCTGCATGTGTTGGAGTTTACCCCAGTGAACGAGAGGGTCGCTTCCCTGCGCCTCCGGGTCGGGGATAGGTCTCTCACTGTTGTCTCTGCTTATGGGCCGAACAGCAGTGTAGAGTACCCGGCCTTCTTGGAGTCCCTGGGAGGGGTACTGGAGAGTGCTCCAACCGGGGACTCCGTTGTTTTACTGGGTGACTTCAACGCTCAAGTGGGCAGCGACAGTGTTACCTGGAGGGGCGTGATTGGGAGGAACGGCCTCCCTGATCTGAACCCGAGTGGTGTTTTGTTACTGGACTTCTGTGCTAGTCACAGTTTGTCCATAACAAACACCTTGTTCAAGCATAAGGGTGTCCATATGTGCACGCGGCACCAGGACACCCTAGGCCGGAGGTCAATGATCGACTTTGTGGTCGTGTCATCTGACCTCCGGCCGTATGTCTTGGACACTCGGGTGAAGAGAGGGGCTGAGCTGTCAACTGATCACCACCTGGTGGTGCAATGGATCCGCTGGCAGGGGAGGAAGCTGGATAGACCTGGCAGACCCAAACGTATCGTGAGGGTCTGCTGGGAACGTCTGGCGGATCCCTCTGTCAGGGAGGTCTTCAACTCCCACCTCCGGGAGAGCTTTAACCAGATCCCGAGGGAGGCTGGGGACATTGAGTCCGAATGGACCATGTTCTCCACTTCCATTGTTGACGCGGCTGTCCGGAGCTGTGGCCGTAAGGTCTCCGGTGCCTGTCGTGGCGGCAATCCCCGAACCCGGTGGTGGACCCCGGAAGTAAGGGATGCTGTCAAGCTGAAGAAGGAGTCCTATCGAGCCTGGTTGGCCCGGGGGTCTCCTGAGGCAGCTGACAGGTACCGGCAGGCCAAGCGAGCGGCAGCACGGGCAGTCGCAGAAGCAAAAACTCGGGTCTGGGAAAGTTCGGGGAGGCCATGGAGGAGGACTATCGGTCGGCCTCGAAGAAATTCTGGCAAACCATCCGGCGCCTCAGGAGGGGGAAGCAGTCCCCCACCAACACTGTTTACAGTGGAGGTGGGGGGCTGTTGACCTCGACTGGGGACATTGTCGGGCGGTGGAAGGAATACTTCGAGGATCTCCTCAATCCCACTGACACGTCTTCCATAGAGGAAGCAGATACTGGGGTCTCAGAGGTGAATTCATTCGTCACCCAAGCCGAAGTCACCAAGGTAGTTGGGAAGCTCCTCGGTGGCAAAGCACCGGGGGTGGATGAGATTCGCCCTGAGTACCTCAAGTCTCTGGATGTTGTGGGGCTGTCTTGGCTGACACGTCTCTGCAGCATCGCGTGGCAGTCGGGGACAGTGCCTCTGGACTGGCAGACCGGGGTGGTGGTCCCCCTATTCAAAAAGGGGGACCCGAGGGTGTGCTCCAACTATCGGGGGATCACACTCCTCATCCTCCCTGGGAAAGTCTATTCCAGAGTACTGGAGAGGATAATTCGGCCGATAGTCGAACCTCGGATTCAGGAGGAACAATGCGGTTTTCGTTCGGGCCGCGGAACACTGGACCAGCTCTATACCCTCCGCAGGGTGCTCGAGGGTTCATGGGAGTTTGCCCAACCAGTCCACATGTGTTTTGTGGATCTGGAGAAAGCATTCGACTGTGTCCCTCGTGGCATTCTGTGGGAGGTGCTCCGGGAGTACGGGGTCGGAGGCCCTCTGTTAAGGGCTGTACGGTCCCTGTATGACCGGAGCAGGAGCCTGGTTCGCATTGCCGGCAGTAAGTCAGACCTGTTCCCAGAGCATGTTGGACTCCGGCAGGGCTGCCCTCTGTCACCGGTTCTGTTCATTATTTTTATGGACAGAATTTCTAGGCGCAGCCACGGGCCGGAGGGGATCTGGTTCGGGAGCCACTGGATCTCATCTCTGCTTTTCGCGGATGATGTGGTCTTGTTGGCTCCCTCGAGCCGGGACCTCCAGCATGTCCTGGGGCGGTTTGCAGCCGAGTGTGAAGCGGCTGGGATGAGAATCAGCACCTCCAAGTCTGAGGCCATGGTTCTCGACCGGAAAAAGGTGGCTTGCTCCCTCCAGGTTGGGGGAGAGTTCCTGCCTCAAGTGGAGGAGTTTAAGTATCTTGGGGTCTTGTTCACGAGTGAGGGAAGGATGGAGCGTGAGATTGACAGGCGGATCGGTGCAGCGGCTGCAGTAATGCGGTCGTTGTACCAGTCTGTCGTGGTGAAGAGAGAGCTGAGCCGAAAGGCGAAGCTCTCGATTTACCGGTCAATCTACATTCCTACCCTCACCTATGGTCATGAACTTTGGGTCATGACCGAAAGAATAAGATCCCGGATACAAGCGGCCGAAATGAGTTTCCTCCGCAGGGTGGCGGGGCGCTCCCTTAGAGATAGGGTGAGGAGCTCTGTCACCCGGGAGGAACTCGGAGTAGAGCCGCTGCTCCTCCACATCGAGAGGAGCCAGCTGAGGTGGCTCGGGCATCTGTTTCGGATGCCCCCGGGACGCCTCCCTCGGGAGGTGTTCTTGGCATGTCCCACCGGGAGGAGACCCCGAGGAAGACCCAGGACACGCTGGTGTGACTATGTCACCCAGCTGGCCTGGGAATGCCTTGGGATCCTCCCGGAAGAGCTGGAGGCAGTGTCCGGGGAGAGGGAAGTCTGGGTGTCCCTGCTCAGGCAGCTGCCCCCGTGACCCGGCCCCGGATAAGCGGAAGAAAATGGATGGATGGATGGATGATTGGCTTGGTGTTGTGGTCCCGAGGCTGTCCGGGCCATGTTGGGTTGACTGGACAGAGCTTCAGGACCAGCTGGCTGAGGGGACTCTTCTCTGGCTTCAGCTCTTGGCAGGTTAGGGCTTTGTGATGGTATGTCTGGGGGTCACTAGATTTTAGGTGATTGTAAAATTTAATTGCTCTTTTTTGTATCTTCAATATGAGGGGGTACTGGCCGAGTTCTGCTCTACATGCATTGTTTGGTGTCTTTCTCTGGACGTGCATGATGTTCTTACAGAACTCTGCGTGGAAAGATTCTATTATTGTTTTGTCCCATTTGTCAAATTCATGATTTAGTTTTGGTCCCAAAATTTCACTGCCATAGAGAATTATCGGTTCTAATACAAATTGGAAAATTTTTAGCCAGATTTTAATTGGGATGTCCAGTTTGATATTTCTTCTAATTGCATAGAAAGCTCTCCTTGCTTTGTCTCTCAGATCTCTCACAGCCAAGTTCAAGCTCCCTGTGGAGCTTATGTTGAGGCCAAGGTATGTGTAGTTTTTTGTATGTTGTAATTTAGTGGTGTCCAAATATAAATTGTGTGTGTTGTCCTGATTTCTGGACTGCTTCTGGAAGATCATAATTTTGGTTTTCTTTGGGTTAACTGTCAGGGCCCAGGACTGACAGAATGTATGCAGGAGGTTGAGGTGCTGCTGTAGACCTTCTTTTGTTGGCGACAGCAACACCAAGTCATCTGCGTACAGGAGACCCTTAAAGGTGCAGTTGGTAACTCTTATAAAAGTGACTTTTTGTCATATTTGCTAAAACTGTCACTACGTAAAGACAGCATTACATGAAACTAGTAATCTGTAAAAAAAAAACAAAAAAAAAAAACAGGCTCATTAAGTCCCGCCTACTGCTCCTACTGCAAATTGTCAGAATCCACCACGACCGGGCAACCAGAACCAATCAGAGCCAGGGTGGTGTCTGATGGACTGTCTGACAGCTGTCGATCACTGCGCACGCACACGCTGCGGACAGCTCCCGCCCCCTTCCTCCTCAGCTCCGCTAGGTCAAGCTCATATCTACGAGAGCGGCTTCTGTAGCTCAGAGAAAGTAATGGCGGAGCAACAACCATCAGCGAGGAAACAACTACCGATACCTGGAGGGAGCTCCGTGATCTGGAAGGATTCAAAACCGACGCAGAGCTGGCGACTTTTCTGCTTGACAGGTAATTAGCCCTGCTTGACTTACACAATGTTTAATTTGATTTTCGGCCAGGCTAAAAAACTAATTGTTACTGTAACTTAGTGCATGTGATGTTACTGTGATATTGCAGGCGGGCTAACGTTAGCTTGTTTCCGATACTAATGCTATCGTTACTGGTTGGCGTTGTTTTATTAGAGAGTAGCAGAAAATATCTCTATGAGGTGACCTGGCAGTCAAACCGGTTTTGTTTTTGTCCTCATGATTATGTGTAACGTTTCTGTGCTCTCACAGCTGAACTAGGTGTAAAAGTAAAGCCAACTCAGAGAAATAGACTAGCCTGCATCTCTAAGTTCAAACACTTATAGTCCTGTTGTTGTTCTGCTTTAGGACATGTGGATTGGCCTTCTGCACCATGTCACAGGAGAGCATGAGTCGTCCCTCGATGCCTGTCAACATGGTCCCTTGGAGGAAGACAGAGAGAAGGAGTGGATAGGGAAGATGTCTGCTGCCCATGAAGTTTAGTCTGAAATCATTCTCAGAGAACGCTGGCTGAAGGAGGTTCACAAGCACTTGCATTTCAGGTATGATTATGCAGTTTAATTTCCCTTTTGTGTCGCTTTTCAAAGATTATTCAGTGTTTTTATTTGTACATGTACACTTTGAGTTCAGTTCAGAAAGAAATAATAGTAATAATAATAATTATTATTATTATAATCTGATATTTCTCACTGAATTTGTAGGTCAGCTACTTCTATGAAGCCTGAATCTTACTGGCTGGCCTGGACCACAACCACCATGTCCACAGACCAGCCAAGAGAAGTCCTGACGGCTCCATAGAGTATGTTATAAGCATAATAAATGTTATTAAGTTTATCTTAATTTCTCACCATCTCAGCCACTATGTTCTGTACCAACAAAGAATGTTCAGAAACCTGGATAAGATTTGTACATGCAACATGTGTCCTGGTTTCTCAAAACTGGGATAACATGTTTACATGCGCAAACCAGGATCCTCCAAAAACAGGATCATAATCAGGATGCTAGTTAGCTGTTATTAGTCAGACAGTGGCCAGTTCTGTTCAAGCTGTCACAGCTAGATACTGCCTCCCTGATGATTACTGAAAACTATAAAAGGCACAATAATAATAAGAATTTAAAAACAAGTCAGGCCTCATCTGGCAAGGCCAAACTCATAATTTCACACTAGAACAACCAAGGCATCATTTTGACTGTTTCAAATTTTCAATGTAATAACTTTGTTGAAATAAAACCCATGTAACTATAGACTGTTCTCTCTTCTGACTCTTCTTAAATGTGTGTATATATTACATCCAGTTCTTTATTCTCTTTCCACAGGTCAGAGATTGCCACAGACATCGAGGCATGCTGTTGCACTTTGAAGAATAAAGAATCTTCCAGCAAAAATAAAAGTTTGTTGACTTTGACTGACAACTGACTGTGCGTTGTTACTCTGCATAAAACCTACATTGTTATATTACTTTGAAAAATAAAGCTTGACAATATTTATAGTTATCACTTCTTTCTGCTTGCTTTTGTTTTTTAAACTATTCTGAAGGGTATTTCAATAAAATAAGGTAAAGTGCTATGTTTGTTTTTACATTTATGCAATTAGAAACAAATCCCTTTAGAAAGAAACTTTATTAGATAAATAATGAAATCACAAATATTTTGATTTGTAAATTTTGAACAATATAAAAAAAGAGAAATCTATGTACAGTATTGCACAACACTCAAAAATGCAAATGCACATCTCAGGCTGTTGGTTGCAGCATGTCCTCCACAACAGTGGGCCTTTCCCTGCATCTCTGGGCTGGAGCTGGACAGGAGGTGCTGTTGGAGCAGCAGCAGGGGCTGAGTGGCTGAGGACATCACAGATGAGGCTGGGGTCCCGTGTCAAAGTTTGCTCGATATGCGGCGCCTGCTGTACAACCAAGCGTTGACTTTGCTCCTAGTAATTACAAGATAAAGTATATATTAGTAAAACAACTATTACCTGAGTTACAATGATAATTGTTTGTGTTTAGAAACAGACTATTACTACTGAGACTACTTGCACGTTCAAATGCAATCCACTGCAATCTCACATGTCCGACTCAAGCAGTGTCATCTGTACGGAGGTCATCGGGTGTTTGTCCCACGCGACGCCCTCTGCCCTGGCGTCCACGGTCCCGGCTAATTTACTGGTGTGACTGACGCGTTAAGCTAAATACTACACTTTCCGAAGGTTATTTTTATCACAAAATTAGATTTTATTGCTAAATAAACATGTAATCAATTGAGGAACAAGTTTCTAGGTAAGGTATAGCCATGTGAAACTCACTGTAAAGCGTTTATATCTAGCTGTGTCGAGTATAGCTCATGTTACTACAGATTTATGTGCCTGTTGTTTACCTGGGCTCGTCAGTCACGCGCAGGTCACGTGCGTCGCGTGCACGCCAGCCCCCTCTCGGGGAGGGACTTTGGAGGCAGGGCAGGAGAGCAGCGGAGAGGGAGGGGGATATGGAAGCGAATCTGTTCCATAATTCAAATTAAAATGCATTAACAGAAATGCTTTTTCATTTTCAGAATATAGCTGCATTATGTGACTCAAAAATAAAATGAGTAATAAATTATCTAAATTGCTTTTTCATTTTCTTCTTAAAGACTGCTCATTTTGTTACACAATTAAAATGATGAAGAAAATTACATTTAAGATTTAATTTTCAAAATATGCCCAAGCAAATAGGTCCGTGTATGTTTTGGTCATTCGATTTCCCTGTCAGAAACGGGTATTAAAAAACAAAAAACGAGTGGTTATTTGATTTTCGTTTTAAATACCAAAATTAAAATTGAAATACAAGGCGATTTTCTTTTTCATGGTCAAAAGGGGTTGAGCGAAATTTAAAAAATGATTCAATTTTCATTTTCTATTTCATATAACAAAAAATAAAATCACTCGAAAACAGAAACGGGAAAAAGGCCTGTTTTTTCATATTCTTAGACCGGATGTTGTCATTTACAGGACGGTGCTGTGCAGAACAAACAGTAGGCTACGGCGGGGTAATCTACCGTGACACATGGACATGAACTGCGGTCAAGCCGGCCGTCACGCTCCGTGGTCAAATCAGCCGCACTTAAATTTCCAGTATACAAGTATTCTCAGCAGTATGGTAAATGCGGAGAAACAGCGTATTTACTGTCGGTTTTCAAAATAAAGGTATTATGAACAGTAAGCTATTATCCGAACCTACATTTAAAATTCAACATGTTACATTAAAGTGTTTCATGCACCCATGATGAATAAAGAAACACTTAATATCAAGAATCTTTACTGCACCAGTGTGGAGGAATGCCAAAATAATAGTCCCATATTTAGGTGCTGTAAAACCACATTGCTCAATTAGTGCACATTAGTGCAGTAAAAATGCTTGATATCAAGTACAGTTGTAGTCTCAGATGTGTAGAAGTGGGCGCGTCGTTAGACCTGGGCATTCGGGGCTACAGCCCCGGATATTTTGGGAATAGCCCCGGCTCTCTGTGCCTTGAAAAAAAAAATCAAATATAATTGCCTAATGGTGAAAGGTTTTTATGTGGTTGCATGTCGAACGGCCAGCAGCCACAAATGCGACATTGTCGCCAGCGCAAATTGCGCAGAAGCAGACCTGGCTTTCCTCATGGCATATATGGGCAGAGTCAGAATAATTTGTTGCAAATTCAACATCAGTGTTATTCTTCCCCCCTACTGTTTAGTGCCATTGCAGCGTTTATAGCAGGGATGGAAATTAAACCCGCCACTCGCCAAAATGCGGGTGAATTTGTGTGCTGGGGAGTGAATTGAATCAGTTTACCAGGTTAATTCCAGTCAGATCTGAGCCAATTAATCTCAATGATCGATAACTTGGTTAAGGTATAACAGCACGCTTTCCACGACCTTAGAGTTAGATCGGGTCAAATTATATGTTTCTGATTGGACCAAAGTGTCAGTTGGACTTCAGAGGGGCCAGAATTCAACATTAAGTTCAACACTAGAATGGCCGTAAGCGGTCATTTGGACCGCGTGATTTAAACCCTATAATGTCTCATGTAAATACCCAACTGAGTGATGAATGCATTCATTGCGTCATGATATTTTTTTTAAAAACAAAATAACACCAAAGTGTTTTAACAAGTTTAATTATATATTTATCGATATCATAGTAAACCGTAATTATTGCTATGTACACAAGATTTTAATAGAGAAAACTCAGAACAAGAACATTAACAATTAAAAGTAACTTATTTGATTATGAAACATTTTATTGTAACACGTAATATATAATAAAATAAATAATAATAATCGAAAAAGCTGGAAACGAGCTGATCTAAAAACAAATAAAAACAGCAGTTTCGATCACTTTGAGCACTCCTTGAATAAGATGCGGGCATTGATCCCAGCCAGGTCGAGGATGTTATAGAAGACCACTGGCCATCTCCGCTGACACAGACACGGAGGCAGTGCCGGTCCAAAAGAGCTGCAAACGGAACCAAACATCGGACCCTTGAAATGCCACAAGCCCGTGTGTGGTGACTGTGTGAGGAGAGCGGAGGTAATCTGTAGACTGTGACCAGTGATCACAACGGCTCTTTGTTTTAGATCAGCTCGTTTCCAGCTTTTTCGATTATTATTATTGTTTTATTATATATTAAGTGTTAAAATGTTTCATATTCAAATAAGTCATTTTGGGGTTATTTCATTTTTTTGTTTTTTTCTAAAAATATCATGACATAATGAATGCATTCATCACTCAGTTGGGTATTTACATGACAGATGACAGAGTTTAAATCTAGCGGTCCAAATGACCGCTTACGGCCGTTCTAGTAGTGTTGACTTCTGGCCCTTCTGAAGTCCAACTGACACTTTGGTCATGGGGGGATCTGTTGTGTGACAGCGGAGAGTCAGCAGCTGGATTTTGCACCCACGGTCAGTAGTATTAGGTGGATATGCAAACAAACAAACAACAACCCCAACCATTCATTGTATTATTACATTTGTGGGAAGTTATTACGATAAAGATGTTCACGTCCCCACAAATAAATCATTGCAAATGTAATAGTTATTACATGTGTAGGAAATAGCATGTTACGTTTGTAGTAGGAAGCGGCTCTTACGTTTGTGGAAAATGTATTACATTGTTGGGTTTATCACATTAAATGCTGCAGATTTTTATTACGTTTGTGGGTTTAATGTAACATGTTGCATTTTAAATGTAGGTTCGGATAATAGCTTACTGTTCATAATACCTTTATTTTGAAAACCGAAAGTAAATACTGTTTCTCCGCATTTACCGTACTGTTGAGAGTAGGCTACACTCGAAATTTAAGTGCGGCTGATTTGACCACGGAGCGTGACGCCGGCTTGACCGCAGTTCATGTCTATGTGTCACGGTCATAGCCTGTCCTGCACAGCACCATCCTGTAAATGACAACATCCGGTCTCAGAATATGAAAAAACAGGCCTTTTTACCGTTTCTGATTTCGAGTGATTTTATTTTTTGTTATATGAAATAGAAAATGAAAATCGAATCATTTTTTAAATTTCGCTCAACCCCTTTTGACCAT
Organism: Diplodus puntazzo; assembly: GCA_963678695.2. Lineage (NCBI taxonomy): Eukaryota > Metazoa > Chordata > Actinopteri > Spariformes > Sparidae > Diplodus > Diplodus puntazzo. The sequence continues at coordinate 8,303,946 of OZ023158.1, read as the reverse complement.
GAAAAAGAAAATCGCCTTGCATTTCAACTTTAATTTTGGTATTTTAAAACGAAAATTAAATAACCACTCATTTTTTGTTTTTTAATACCCGTTTCTGACAGGGAAATCGAATGACCAAAACATACCACATAAAAACCTTTCACCATTAGGCAATTAAATTTGATTTTTTTTTTCAAGGCACAGAGAGCCGGGCTATTCCCAAAATATCCGGGGCTGTAGCCCCGAATGCCCAGGTCTAACGACGCGCCCACTTCTACACATCTGAGACTACAACTGTACTTGATATCAAGCATTTTTACTGCACTAATGTGCACTAATTGAGCAATGTGGTTTTACAGCACCTAAATATGGGACTATTATTTTGGCATTCCTCCACACTGGTGCAGTAAAGATTCTTGATATTAAGTGTTTCTTTATTCATCATGGGTGCATGAAACACTTTAATGTAACATGTTGAATTTTAAATGTAGGTTCGGATAATAGCTTACTGTTCATAATACCTTTATTTTGAAAACCGACAGTAAATACGCTGTTTCTCCGCATTTACCATACTGCTGAGAATACTTGTATACTGGAAATTTAAGTGCGGCTGATTTGACCACGGAGCGTGACGGCCGGCTTGACGAGAGGCACCCATCTGCAGTCAAGATGGCCGACAAGGGCGCCGCCTTATATCCAATCCATACCGGAAGTCCCAACCGGAAGTTGCTTGATCACTAAAATAAAACCAAAATAAAAGCCGCTATTTAACCGATCCGTACCGGAAGTCCCATGCGGAAGTTAGTTAATCACCAAAATAAAACCAAAATAAAAGCCCAAACAATCTCTCTCAGCGTGCCTATTTTTTTAAAAAATTGCATTTGCTATCGAGCTTGGCAACGTGCTGCAGTGTCGGGCGCCATCCTCGTTGCAAGACTCCAGACCAAGAGCGCGAGAGAGAGAGCTCTCGATAATCATATAGCCCACTATGTAGGCTAACAGGGAAAGAATGAATGTATGTCTTTATTACACTGCAGGGATCGAAATTAGTACGTTATTAGCGCCTGGTGGGTGAATTGAATCAGTTTACCAGCAACTGTGACGGATTCATTCCAGTCAGATCTGATCCAATTAATCTTAATGATCTATATCTTGGTTAAGGCATAACAGTGCGCTTTACACGACCCAAGAGTTTGGGTCAAATTATGTTTCTGATTCGACCAAAGTGACAGGTGGACTTGAGAAGGCCGGAAATCCACAACTAATTGAACGGCTGTAGCGTCATTTGGACCGCTAGATTTTAAACTCTATAATCTCTCATGTAAATACCCGATTGAGTGATGAATGCATTCATTATGTCATGATATATTTTTCTTTAACGAAATTACACCAAAATGTAGCATTTTAACAAGTTCAATTATGCATTTATTAATAACAGAGTAAACCGGTTTTTTTGGCATATTTACACAAGAATTTAATAGAGAAAAGTTAGAACAATTAAAGTAACGTATTTGATTATGAATGATTTTATATTAATATATAAGTTAAAAAATATATAATAACCGAAAAAGATGGAAACGAGCTGATCTCAAACAAACAAAGAGCCGTTTTGATCACTGGTCACAGTCTACAGATGACCTCCGCTCTCCTCACAGTTACACACGGGCTTGTGGCATTTCAAGTGTCCGAGGTTTGGTTCCGTTTGCAGCTCTTTCGGACCGGCACTGCCTCCGCGTCCGTGTCTGCTGCTGCTGTGGTCGCTTCCGCTGCTGCCCACCTTGTGCCGACTGCCGCGGCCGCTTTCCCCTCCATGTATTCTGCTCTCAGCTCCTCTGCAGCTGCTGCAGGACTTTCCTCCGGGCTCTCCTGCTGCTGGTGCTCCCTGAATAAGATGCGGGCATTGATCCCAGCCAGGTCGAGGATGTTATAGAAGACCGCCACTGGCCATCTTTCCGCCTTTGATGGAGTACGCCCTCGCACCTGGTCCGGGACGTCCACTCCGTACTTGGTGTTGTTGTAGTAATCAGACTCTGGTGTTGCCTTCGCCCCACTGAAGGTGTCCACACCTGTGTGCAGGTGCTCAGGATGCAGACATTCTTCCTTGGCTGGTACACAGTCAGAGTCGGATCATTTCAGCACCTTCGTGTTGTGAACAGTTCCGCTCGGTGTTTCATGGAGGGAGGAACTCCCGTTTTTGTTTGCCCATGGTGCCAAACAAGCTATTTAATACAACTATATAATTATTAACTCACGAGTAAATTCACAAAGAGGCACAGCTGGAGACCGCTGACACAGTTAGAGACAAGAGAGACAATGAAAGCAGCAAACCACGCGAAAAATGGAACAATGAAACCCCGCAAAGTGCTGTGCGGTCAGTTTGACCGCTTATGGCCGAAACAGGTTAATATGTCATATTTTGTGTAATTTATATAAAAAACTATTCCAAGTTAAAATACAGACACTTTTAGGAAAAGTCATGTAACAGCAGTAGCCTATTGCATTTTTTCATTCAATGTTATAAGTGTTGTATTGTCTCTATAGGCTAAGTGTTGATGTTTTCCTCAATTCCTAATATATGCAATTAATGAAAATAAATTAAATGTCAAGTAAACTTTATTTAACATGGTAGATCCCTTTGTATTGTTTTTCATATGCAATTACGGTGCAACATTTTGAATTGGGACATTGAGATTAATGGGTAATGGTGGTCAGGACTGGTGTTTAATAGCTGAACAGTGGTAGTTGGCCCATATCATTTCCTGTTATAGACTGACACCGGCCGCCCACCACAGAAAGGAAAGTTGATGTGGCCCCCACCGAAAAAAGTTTGGGGACCCCTGCTGTAAATCATTGGTGGTGATACAGTGCAAGGACTGTATTGCCGAGATATTATACAGGATCTTGTTTGCAGGAAGCTAGCATGCTCTCTCCGTCTTTAAATGGCCGAGCCTGCTCACCAGAGGATGCTTTCATTAAGCACAGTATAGACTACCCACACATTGTTTGCTCAAAAGCATATAAAGAAACTAAGCTAAAAGACTTCAGTCCAGCTAGTCGTTTCCTCACCCACCAGGGATCTTCAGGGATGAGGGGGGCATCATGAGCAACACAGTGGCCACAGACAAGTGTGATGCAACAGAACAGGGAGTTCCTGGGTCTGGAGATGTGTTCATTTTTATGTGTAATTAAATTACAGTGTTGGACTTATTTTTCAGTTCTAGCGTGAATGATATGTGTGAGCAGCCCCCCACATACACATATATACTCACACACACACAAACATTGTATTTGTGTTTAATAACCGTAATATTAATATTTACAATCAATATTAATTGTAAATCAATGAAACAGTAACATAAATTAACATTTACCATAATTTGATAGTAAGTATGACATTTGTTGTGACCGTTTTACCAATTCTCTATTTAATTTGAGAATTCAGTTTATTTATTCTTAGTTATTCTGCAGTAGTATTGTTTGTGTGTGTGTGTGTGTGTGTGTGTGTGTGTGTGTGCCCTATCACCACCACACAAGCATAATATTCACATTTTTATTCATAACGTTGATATTGAAGCTAAATCCATGAAATGTTAAGATTATAAGTTAGTGATTATTATAGGCTTCTAACTAACTTCTGAGTAAAGTCGTGGCGAGACAATTAACTAATCAATTATACCGTTACGATAAACATGTAAATGCACAAAATGCATAGAATCATGTTATGTGTTAACCATACAGTCTATGGTGTAACCGTACGTGTTTTTTAAGCTTTTATTTCGGTGATTAACTAACTTCCGCTTGAGACTTCCGGCATGGATTGGATAAATGGCGGCTTTTATTTTGGTGATTGACCAACTTCCGGTTGGGACTTACGGTATCGATCGGTTAAATGGCGGCTTTTATTTTAGTGATTAACCACAACTTCCGGTTGGGACTTCCGGTATGGATTGGATATATGGCGGCGCCCTTGTCGGCCATCTTGACTGCAGATGGGTACTCTTGGGCTTGACCGCAGTTCATGTCCATGTGTCACGGTAGATTACCCCGCCGTAGCCTACCGTTTGTTCTGCACAGCACCGTCCTGTAAATGACAACATCCGGTCTCAGATATGAAAAAACAGGCCTTTTCTCCAAGAGTACCCATCTGCAGTCAAGATGGCCGACAAGGGCGCCGCCATATATCCAATCCATACCGGAAGTCCCAACCGGAAGTTGTGGTTAATCACTAAAATAAAAGCCGCCATTTAACCGATCGATACCGTAAGTCCCAACCGGAAGTTGGTCAATCACCAAAATAAAAGCCGCCATTTATCCAATCCATGCCGGAAGTCTCAAGCGGAAGTTAGTTAATCACCGAAATAAAAGCTTAAAAAACACGTACGGTTACACCATAGACTGTATGGTTAACACATAACATGATTCTATGCATTTTGTGCATTTACATGTTTATCGTAACGGTATAATTGATTAGTTAATTGTCTCGCCACGACTTTACTCAGAAGTTAGTTAGAAGCCTATAATAATCACTAACTTATAATCTTAACATTTCATGGATTTAGCTTCAATATCAACGTTATGAATAAAAATGTGAATATTATGCTTGTGTGGTGGTGATAGGGCACACACACACACACACACACACACACACACACAAACAATACTACTGCAGAATAACTAAGAATAAATAAACTGAATTCTCAAATTAAATAGAGAATTGGTAAAACGGTCACAACAAATGTCATACTTACTATCAAATTATGGTAAATGTTAATTTATGTTACTGTTTCATTGATTTACAATTAATATTGATTGTAAATATTAATATTACGGTTATTAAACACAAATACAATGTTTGTGTGTGTGTGAGTATATATGTGTATGTGGGGGGCTGCTCACACATATCATTCACGCTAGAACTGAAAAATAAGTCCAACACTGTAATTTAATTACACATAAAAATGAACACATCTCCAGACCCAGGAACTCCCTGTTCTGTTGCATCACACTTGTCTGTGGCCACTGTGTTGCTCATGATGCCCCCCTCATCCCTGAAGATCCCTGGTGGGTGAGGAAACGACTAGCTGGACTGAAGTCTTTTAGCTTAGTTTCTTTATATGCTTTTGAGCAAACAATGTGTGGGTAGTCTATACTGTGCTTAATGAAAGCATCCTCTGGTGAGCAGGCTCGGCCATTTAAAGACGGAGAGAGCATGCTAGCTTCCTGCAAACAAGATCCTGTATAATATCTCGGCAATACAGTCCTTGCACTGTATCACCACCAATGATTTACAGCAGGGGTCCCCAAACTTTTTTCGGTGGGGGCCACATCAACTTTCCTTTCTGTGGTGGGCGGCCGGTGTCAGTCTATAACAGGAAATGATATGGGCCAACTACCACTGTTCAGCTATTAAACACCAGTCCTGACCACCATTACCCATTAATCTCAATGTCCCAATTCAAAATGTTGCACCGTAATTGCATATGAAAAACAATACAAAGGGATCTACCATGTTAAATAAAGTTTACTTGACATTTAATTTATTTTCATTAATTGCATATATTAGGAATTGAGGAAAACATCAACACTTAGCCTATAGAGACAATACAACACTTATAACATTGAATGAAAAAATGCAATAGGCTACTGCTGTTACATGACTTTTCCTAAAAGTGTCTGTATTTTAACTTGGAATAGTTTTTTATATAAATTACACAAAATATGACATATTAACCTGTTTCGGCCATAAGCGGTCAAACTGACCGCACAGCACTTTGCGGGGTTTCATTGTTCCATTTTTCGCGTGGTTTGCTGCTTTCATTGTCTCTCTTGTCTCTAACTGTGTCAGCGGTCTCCAGCTGTGCCTCTTTGTGAATTTACTCGTGAGTTAATAATTATATAGTTGTATTAAATAGCTTGTTTGGCACCATGGGCAAACAAAAACGGGAGTTCCTCCCTCCATGAAACACCGAGCGGAACTGTTCACAACACGAAGGTGCTGAAATGATCCGACTCTGACTGTGTACCAGCCAAGGAAGAATGTCTGCATCCTGAGCACCTGCACACAGGTGTGGACACCTTCAGTGGGGCGAAGGCAACACCAGAGTCTGATTACTACAACAACACCAAGTACGGAGTGGACGTCCCGGACCAGGTGCGAGGGCGTACTCCATCAAAGGCGGAAAGATGGCCAGTGGCGGTCTTCTATAACATCCTCGACCTGGCTGGGATCAATGCCCGCATCTTATTCAGGGAGCACCAGCAGCAGGAGAGCCCGGAGGAAAGTCCTGCAGCAGCTGCAGAGGAGCTGAGAGCAGAATACATGGAGGGGAAAGCGGCCGCGGCAGTCGGCACAAGGTGGGCAGCAGCGGAAGCGACCACAGCAGCAGCAGACACGGACGCGGAGGCAGTGCCGGTCCGAAAGAGCTGCAAACGGAACCAAACCTCGGACACTTGAAATGCCACAAGCCCGTGTGTAACTGTGAGGAGAGCGGAGGTCATCTGTAGACTGTGACCAGTGATCAAAACGGCTCTTTGTTTGTTTGAGATCAGCTCGTTTCCATCTTTTTCGGTTATTATATATTTTTTAACTTATATATTAATATAAAATCATTCATAATCAAATACGTTACTTTAATTGTTCTAACTTTTCTCTATTAAATTCTTGTGTAAATATGCCAAAAAAAACCGGTTTACTCTGTTATTAATAAATGCATAATTGAACTTGTTAAAATGCTACATTTTGGTGTAATTTCGTTAAAGAAAAATATATCATGACATAATGAATGCATTCATCACTCAATCGGGTATTTACATGAGAGATTATAGAGTTTAAAATCTAGCGGTCCAAATGACGCTACAGCCGTTCAATTAGTTGTGGATTTCCGGCCTTCTCAAGTCCACCTGTCACTTTGGTCGAATCAGAAACATAATTTGACCCAAACTCTTGGGTCGTGTAAAGCGCACTGTTATGCCTTAACCAAGATATAGATCATTAAGATTAATTGGATCAGATCTGACTGGAATGAATCCGTCACAGTTGCTGGTAAACTGATTCAATTCACCCACCAGGCGCTAATAACGTACTAATTTCGATCCCTGCAGTGTAATAAAGACATACATTCATTCTTTCCCTGTTAGCCTACATAGTGGGCTATATGATTATCGAGAGCTCTCTCTCTCGCGCTCTTGGTCTGGAGTCTTGCAACGAGGATGGCGCCCGACACTGCAGCACGTTGCCAAGCTCGATAGCAAATGCAATTTTTTAAAAAAATAGGCACGCTGAGAGAGATTGTTTGGGCTTTTATTTTGGTTTTATTTTGGTGATTAACTAACTTCCGCATGGGACTTCCGGTACGGATCGGTTAAATAGCGGCTTTTATTTTGGTTTTATTTTAGTGATCAAGCAACTTCCGGTTGGGACTTCCGGTATGGATTGGATATAAGGCGGCGCCCTTGTCGGCCATCTTGACTGCAGATGGGTGCCTCTCCTTTTTTCCGTTTCTGTTTTCGAGTGATTTTATTTTTTGTTATATGAAATAGAAAATGAAAATCGAATCATTTTTTAAATTTCGCTCAACCCCTTTTGACCATGAAAAAGAAAATTGCCTTGTATTTCAACTTTAATTTTGGTATTTTAAAACGAAAATCAAATGACCACTCGTTTTTTTGTTTTTTAATACCCGTTTCTGACAGGGAAATCGAATGACCAAAACATACACAGACCAATTTTCTTTATCATTTTAATTGTGTAACAAAATGAGCAGTCTTGAAGAAGAAAATGAAAAAGCAATTTAGATAATTTATTACTCATTTTATTTTTGAGTCACATAATGCAGCTATATTCTGAAAATGAAAAAGCATTTCTGTTAATGCATTTTAATTTGAATTATGGAACAGATTCGCTTCCATAGGTGGAGGGATCTGAAAGTTCAAATTTAATGCTAAGTCCTCTCTCTCCTCCAAGTTACCAACTGCACCTTTAATAAGGTTCAATATCCTTACATCATCTCATATACATACTGTACTGATATTAAACTATTTCTTTTAAATATTTACTGATGATGATGTTGTTGTATTGGTTAACTAGCATAAGTAAAAATAGTAATCTCTTATCTAGATGATAAGATCTTGATCTTGATCTTGACAGCATGACTGACTGCATCACAGAATACATCAGGTTCTGTGAACACACCACCATGCCAACCCGGACTGTACACTGCTTCCCTAATAATAAGCCGTGGATCACCAATGACCTGAAAGTCCTTCTTAACAAGAAGAAGAGGGCATTCAGGTCTGGAGACAGGGAAGAACTAAGGGAAAGTGCAGCATGAACTCAGGGATATGCTGAGGGCCTGTAAAGACGCCTACAGGAGGAAGCTGGAGGCCAAACTTCAGCAGAACAATGTGAGGGATGTGTGGACTGGTATGAAGCAGATCACTGGGCGTGAGGTGAGCGGCAGACAGTCATCGGGCAGCCTGGAGAGAGCAAATGAGCTGAACAGATTCTTCAATAGGTTCAGCTCACAGCCTTCTGTCGTCTCCCTGACACCTCCAGACCCCCATACACCCTCACTGCCCCAAATGCTTCCTCCCTTCCCCCCTCACTCCCCTGCCCTGAGCTTTCCTGTGCAACATCTCTCCTCCTCCTCCTCCTCCTCCACCTCCTCCTCCTCTACCTCCTCCTCCTCCACCTTCACCTCCTCCTTCACCTCCTCGTCCTCCACTGAAGACACCAGCAGCCTCCCCCGCATGACTGTGACTGCAGGCCAGGTTAGGAGACAGCTGGAGAGACTCCACCAGCAGAAGGCTGCAGGCCCTGACGGTATCAGCCCCAGGATCCTGAAGACATGTGCCAGCCAGCTGTCTCCTGTCCTACAACACCTCTACAACCTGAGCCTTGGTCAGGAGAGAATACCAGTGCTTTGGAAAACTTCCTGCCTGGTTCCTGTTCCAAAGAAGTCGACACCATCAGACCTCAATGACTATCGACCAGTGGCCCTCACATCTTACGTCATGAAGGGACTGGAGAGACTGGTTTTGGCCAACCTGAGGCCGCAGGTGAGAGCCCTGCTAGACCCTCTGCAATTTGCTTACCAGCCCCACTTGGGAGTTGATGACGCTGTCATCTACCTGCTGCAACGAGCCCATTCGCACCTGGATGGTGGAGGAGGCACTGTGAGAATCACATTCTTTGATTTCTCCAGTGCTTTTAACACCATTCAGCCACTGCTACTGGGGGAGAAGCTGCGGGTGATGGGTGTAGACGACACAATGATCTCCTGGATTACTGACTACCTGACAGGCAGGCCACAGTTTCTCCGTATGGGCAGTGTTCTGTCTGATGCGGTGGTTAGTGATACAGGAGCTCCACAGGGGACTGTACTGTCTCCTTTCCTGTTCACCTTATACACCACTGACTTTCAGTACAACACCGGGTCGTGTCACCTGCAGAAGTTTTCTGACGACTCGGCTGTTGTTGGGTGTATAAGTGAGGGACAGGAGGAGGAGTACAGGGCACTGGTGGACAACTTTGTGGAGTGGACTGGACAGAATCACCTGCGGCTGAACATCAGCAAGACCAGAGAGATGGTGATAGATTTCAGGAAGAAGAGGAAGACGGCTTTCCAACCTCTGTGCATTCTGGGAAGGGATGTGGAGGCGGTGGAGGATTATAAGTACCTTGGTGTTACCATCAACCACAGACTGGACTGGAGATCTAACACTGAAGCTGTGTACAAGAAGGGGATGAGCAGACTTTACTTCCTGAGGAAGCTGAGATCCTTCAACGTGTGCAGCAAGATGTTGGAGATCTTTTATCAGTCTGTGGTGGCCAGTGTACTTTTCTTTGCTGTAGTTTGTTGGGGAAGCAGCATCGGAGCCAGCGACACCAACAGACTTAACAAACTGATCAGGAGGGCTGGCTCTGTGATTGGCTGCAAACAGGACACTCTGGAGGCTGTGGTGGAGAGGAGGACACTGAAAAAACTGTTATCCATCATGGATAATCCTCTCCACCCTTTCCAACTCACACTGGCCAGACAGCGGAGCACCTTCTCCGGAAGGCTGCTTCAGCTTCGCTGTCGTAGCAACAGATACAGGAAATCTTTCCTGCCACAAGCCATCACTTTATATAATAACTCTCTCACCTCTGCCTGATAGAGAACTCTGGTCTCTCTACTGTTTTGTTGTATATATTATTATTGTTTATTGTTAATAGCACACTGTGCACTGTATATATACAATGTATATATTGGATTCTATTTATGTTATGTACGAAGTATTTTATTTGCGGACCCACTACTGCTGAAACAAAATAATTTCCCAGTCTGGGATCATTAAAGTAATTCTATCCATCTATCTATCTATCTATCTATCTATCTATCTATCTATCTAGATTGAAGATAATCCAGCTGTGGACAGAGGAGAGGATCCCAGACAAAGCACCGTTATTGTTACGGTAAGGCTGATGACGATAATGCTTGTTTGGCTTGTTTGCTTTTTAGCCATATGCACTAACCCATGCACTAATACCAAATACTGCCATCTTTATATTTTGTTGATAGTGCAGTTTTAGTGGTTTGTGTAGATGGCAGTCGTTACTCTGATGCTTGTATTTTTACTTCATATATAACCTCATGTAACGCTCAGCATTCTTGGCCAGGTCACCACTGATAAAGAGATTTCAATCTCAGTTATTTTAATCTGGTTGAATAAAGGTTAAATAACTATAACAAAAAAACATTTTGTTGAGTTATCCTTGTCTGTCTGTCTCTCTCTCTCAACAGCAGCTGGAGACTTTTATCCTCATGGCTGCTCAACCAGTTGTTGTTACAAAGATGTTGCAAATTCAGTAAGGTAATACTATATGGTCATTAATATAAAGTTCTTATGCATATAAATAATGCTTCAAGTTGAACTTTAGGCTAGCTTCAGCTGGCTGTTTATTTTGTAACTCCACATGTCTCCAGCTTCAGTACTTCTTCTACTACCTGTAATCACATTTACAGTTACAGAGACCCCTTGAGGTTACACTGCCACCTATGGGTGACCTTCTGCTACCGCATATCACTACATCCCCCTTCCAAACTGGCAAACACAACATGAACCATATGCCTCAACTCAGTGCAACACAACCTGTAGTTTTGCCCATAGACTATATATGTATTTCAAATACCAACCAATTAACACCTTTTTTTTTTTTTTTAAACAGTGCCAAATGTCAACAACTTTCTTTCACATTTCATCAGTTGAGCAGTTCACTATTGTTCTATGAGCCTTTCAGGAGGTTTCCTAGGTCTGGTAGACCTTCTGAGTGTCACAGTCATTGGGGAATGTGAAGGAGGCTCGGTGTGATGCACGTCCGGGGTAGCACCCTCTTGCTGTTCAGATCCAGTCTCCTCTGCTTGCTTCTCAATGTCCTGAGTCTTTAACAGACTCCTCCTGTTTCTTCTTAACACATGTCCATTCTCTGTCTTCACCACAAAAGACCTGGGACCTACTTCACTGAGGACTGTTGCTTTCCTGTCCCAGAACTCAGGGCCTTCAATCCTCACAACATCCCTTTCCTGAAGAGGTTCCAGATGCCTTGCTGATTTGTCATAGTTCATTTTCTGTCTGTGCTTGAGTCTCATCCTTTTATCAGTCAGTTCGTCGTAGATTTCACTATCCTTGTGCCTCAGAATGTGTGGAAGTGTGGTGCGCAGCTTGCGATGCATGAGTAGCTCAGCAGGGGAAGCTCCACACTCCAGTGGTGCAGCCCTATAGCTTAGCAAAGCCAGGTAAGGGTCAGTTTTAGAGTCTTTTGCCTTCTTTAACAATCTCTTCACAATTTGGACCCCTTTTTCTGCCTGTCCATTAGCCTGCGGATACAATGGGCTGGAGGTGACATGTTGAAATCCATATTGCTTTGCAAACTCACTAAACTCACCACAGTCATACTGTGGACCATTGTCACTGACGACACATTGTGGAATTCCATGTCTGGCAAAAAAGCCTTTCATGTGCGTGATGACAGACTGTGCTGATGTACTGGACAGATGTGCAACTTCTGGATAGTTAGAATAATAGTCTATCACCAGAAGATTGTCCTTGCCATGCAGGTGAGATAAATCAGTGCCTACTTTTTGCCACGGTGCAGTGGGTGGATCTGCTATTAGCATAGGCTCCTTTGTTTGTTTGTAGTGATGTTTGAGACATGTTTCACATTTCTGTATCATCCCCTCTATGTCTTTGTTGATGCCCGGCCAATAAACTGCTTCTCTCGCTCTCCTTTTACATTTCTCCACACCCAGATGTCCCTCATGTATACGCCAAAGCATGTCGTGACGCATGGATTGTGGGATGACAATCCTGTTTTGTCGCAGCAGCAGTCCATTAGCCATACACAAGTCCGCACGCACAGGGTAGAACCCTGGACAGAGTCCTTTTGACCAACCATTCTTGATATGGTGGGACACTTTCTGCAGAACAGGATCTTTTGCTGTCTCCTGCACAATTTGCTGTAACAAGACATCTGATGTTGGGAGTGAAGCAGTCACCATGTTTATGTGTGTCTCAGCATCATCAGTCACAGGACTGGCCAGCATGTCACTGTTTGGAGCTGGTGCTCGTGATAAAGCATCTGCCAGCACAATGTATTTTCCTGGTGTGTAAATAAGCTCAAAATCATATCGCTGCAACGCCATCATCATGCGCTGAATTCTGGGCGACATGTCATTAAGGTTTTTTTTTCTGATTGATATGAGCGGTTTGTGGTCAGTCTCTGCTGTAAAGGTTGGCAATCCATACACATAACTGTGAAACTTTCCACACCCAAACACTAAGCCCAAAGTCTCTTTTTCAATTTGAGCATAGCGTTGCTCAGTCTCCGTCATCGATCTAGACGCATATGCTACAGGTTGCCATTTGTCTTCATTCATTTGTAGCAGTACAGCTCCCAAGCCATCTTTTGAGGCATCAGTGGAGATCTTTGTAGGCTTTGATGGGTCAAAGAATGTGAGGACAGGCTCTGTAGTTACAGTTTCCTTTAATTTTTTCCACTCCTTCTCATGTCGAGCAGTCCATTCAAATACTGAGTTGTGCTGTAGCAACTCCCTGAGGCATGCTGTCTTGGAGGTAAGATTAGGAATGAACTTACCCAGGAAGTTGATCATTCCCATGGCTCTTAGGACACCTTTTTTGTCAGTGGGGGCAGGCATGTCCAATATGGCTTGCACTTTTGACTGGTCAGGTTCCACCCCTTCACTTGTGACCTTGTCTCCTAAGAAGGTCATCTCTGTGACACCAAAGAGACACTTGTCTCGATTCAGTTTTAGTCCATTCTTTTTGACTCTCTGTAAGAGTTTCTCCAGTCTTTCATCATGTTGTTGGCGTGTTTTTCCCCAGACCACCAAGTCATCTATATAAACTCTGGTGCCGTCCAGACCCTCTATCATGGACTCCATTGCTCTGTGGAAGATCTCTGGTGCTGATTTAATGCCAAATGGGAGCCTCAAGAAACAGTAACGTCCAAAAGGTGTGTTAAAAGTGGTGTACTTGCTGCTTTCTGGGTCCAGCCTCAGCTGCCAGAACCCGTGTGAGGCATCTAATTTGCTAAAGAACTTAGCACCAGTCATTTCACTCATTATCTCTTCTCGTTTTGGGATCTGGTAATGCTCTCTCTTAATGCTTTCATTTAAATCTTTGGGATCAAGACAGACTCTTAAGGCGCCTGTATTCTTCTTTTTGACACATGTGATTGAGTTGACCCAGTCTGTGGGCTCTTCCACTCTTTCAATGACACCCATTTTAGTCATTCTTTCAAGCTCTTTTTTCAAGCCAGCTCTGAGTGGTGCTGGCACTCTTCTCGGAGCGTGCACCACAGGCTTGGCATCATCTTTGAGCTGTATTTTGTAAGTGCAAGGTAATGTCCCGTGTCCTTTGAAGACGGACGAAAACTTATCCACTAAGTCTGCACTTCCTTTACACTGTTGGTGTTCCTGACTTTCGTCTTGCTTGACTATTTCGATGTTGTCCATATTTATCTGATAGATCCTCTTTACTAGACCTAGTTCCTCAGATGCTTTGTCTCCTAAGAGTGAGTCGTGTCCATTCGGCACAATGGTGAATAACAGGCTATGCTGTTTGCCTTTTGCCATTACCTTGAGTCTGCATGCACCTTTTGTTTGTATTGGCTGATTATTATAAGCCTTCAGGGGCGTGACTTTTTCTGTGAATTTTTTAGGTTTCTCAGTAAGTGCATTCAAATCTTTCTCACTGATCAGATTAGCTTTGGCCCCAGTGTCAATTTTAAATGTTAGAATTGTCCCATTAACTAACAGTGGAGCAGTCCATTTGTCATCTGTCACTGTATTTACAGTCTGACCTGAATCATTTATTCTCGAGGACAGTGTTTTGTCATCTTCATCATGTGACACCATCTTTATGAAAAATGTTTCACTCAAATCATCGCTGTCATCTGTGTCCTCCTGCACTGTGTGAACACCCTGTCCCTTCTTCTTAGAGAGACACATTCTGGCAAAATGGTTTTGTCCTTTGCATTTTGCACACGTTTTTCCATAGGCAGGACATTGTCTTGGTCCGTGTTTTTCACCACATCTCTTGCAAGTGAACTTCTCCTTGTCATTGTTTTTATTCCTGGTGTCACTGCTTTTAAATTTGCTCTTTGGCTTTCCTTTCGCGAACACAGTGTTCACTGCCTCGCTTATCTTGGTGCGCTGCTCCGTGAGCAGGCTCTCTGAAAGTCAGTACCTGTTGTCGTGCAAGCTCACTGGCGTGACATATTTTTATAGCACTGTCCAACGTGAGGTCCGTCTCTCTCAACAGCTTCTCCCGGAGCTTCTTCTCATTTGTTCCAAAAACTATTTGATCTCTTATCATAGAGTCTCTGAGATCACCGAAATTACAGGACTGAGCCTTGATCTTGAGGTCGGTGAGAAAATTATCAAATGACTCACCCTGGTGCTGCAAGCGTGAGCGAAAGACGTATCTCTCGTACGTTTCATTTTTCTTTGACATGCAGTGCTCGTCAAATTTCTTTACGACCTCTTCAAACGTGTCTTTATCGTCGGGTTGAGCAAACACAAAGGTGTTGAAGAGTTCAATTGCCTCTGGGCCGGCGATGGTGAGCAGCATGGCTATTTTCCTTTCCTCCGCTCGTCGATCCAGTCCGACCGCCGCGATGTACAGCAGGAACTGCTGTTTGAATGCCCTCCAACTTGCATCGACGTTTCCAGTCAGTTTCAACTGACCTGGCGGTTTTACTGCATCCATTGTGTTGCTTCTTATTCTTTAACCCGACTCCTGGTACCATATAAAGTTCTTATGCATATAAATAATGCTTCAAGTTGAACTTTAGGCTAGCTTCAGCTAGCTGTTTATTTTGTAACTCCACATGTCTCCAGCTTCAGTACTTCTTCTACTACCTGTAATCACATTTACAGTTACAGAGACCCCTTGAGGTTACACTGCCACCTATGGGTGACCTTCTGCTACCGCATATCACTACAATTAATACTTATGTTTTTATAACTGTCTGACTTACATTTACATTAGTAAATGTCTTATCATTGTAGAATATTGAACTAACAAAGGATATTGTAACTTAAGTAATATTTTTTGTCTCTCACCCATATAGGCCAGCATGTATGTTCCAGAGGGTACTCCAGAGAGGACTGTGACCCCCAGATTGTCAACATCAACCACTTCAACCCAGCTTCCTCCATAAGCACTGACTGACTGACTGACTGAGTAACAAAGACCAAAAAAAGGTAAAGACAGGAAAGGTTCTTGAGTAGAGTAGAGAACCAAGTGAATGTCCAAGCAAGCTGGTGGGCTTGCCAGGATTTTTCACATTTCAAGTTTTTAGTTTTCATTTTCAGAAATGTTCTGGGTTAAGTTTTTACATACTATATAGTTAGCTTTGTTGTTTATCTATTTTTAAATAACATTTTTATAGAAAATGGGCTTATTGTTGTAATTATGTTGCCCTCTAGTGGTTTACTCATGGTATAGACAGTCAGTGTCATTCAGTTCTAACAGCCTGGCAAATTGGTCGGCCAAATTGTTTTGTATCAATGACCTGTTTGTACGGTGGCCGGGAGGTGCAAACCAAAATTACAAAATGTGAAACACTTTTACGAAGCGTGAGACAAATTTACATTTTGGAAAACATTTTTACATTTTGGAAAACATTATTACATTTTGGAAAACATTTTTGCATTTCATAAAACAAATTTACATTTCAGAAAACAAATTTACATTTCAGAAAACAAATTTACATTACATAAAACAAATTTACATTTCAGAAACAAATTTACATTTCAGAAAACAAATTTACATTACAGAAAACAAATTTACATTTCAGAAAACAAATTTACATTTCAGAAAACAAATTTACAAACACCGAGACAAATTTACAAGTGCTGAAACACTTTAACAAGTCCCAAAACAAATTTACAAGTAACATCAACCGGAAAGGGAATGTACCAACTCCGGGGTTGAACCGGAAGTGATAACCGGCAGCGGCCAATTCGAGTTGTTGTTGTTGATGGAGTTCATGGTGAGTTCAACATGGACAGCCATCGAGTGAGGTTTTGCCCGTTTTGTGGACAACACATGAGCCGTTTAACGCGGTTTGTTCTTCGTGTGGTCGGTCTTAAGAGTTTTTAAGGGGCATGGACCAGATCGACGGACCAGATATGCTGCAGCAGTGCATAAAATATTTTAATGAGGGACACTCTTACGCTGTAATCGTGGACATGATGTCATGTTTACACAGTGTTCACATCAGATGGGTGTTTTGCGAAGCCAGTTTAGTGGGTTAGCAAGGTATGTTGTGTCTAAAGCCAGGCTTCCCTGTACTACGAAGGTGGCTCTCTTTTAACTCGGCTAGATCACCATGGTAACTTATGCTTAGCTCAGAACCTGGTCCCGCCCAGGTTATGTTCAGAGTTTCAGCTTAAAAGCGCCGCTGGTTCACTGTGTAACTCATTCGGAGATGGCGTCATCATTCATTGAGAACCCGGTGGACCTGGGAGCAAGAATAATTCAGGCAGAACTACGACGTGAGCGGCTTCTTCGAGATCGCGCTGATCCGCTGGCATTTCCTGATGAAATCCTCTATGAGCGATATAGATTTTCAGCTGAGGGAATACGGTACATCTGCTCACTTATTGAGCCGAGTGTCAGGATGCCACTGAAGAAGCTGTGCGCTCACTGTCGGGCAAACTACTTACATTCAGTTGGTGATGCAGAAAATCTGAGCAAGGACACTGCGTGTTGCGCCATCCGCAAAGTGGTTCTTGCTCTTACAGAGAATCTGCAATGTTAAGATAGTGATATTAAAATAAAATGGGATACAGTATATTATCCACACACCTGCTGCCATGTCCGACTGCTGCTTCCACATCTTAATAACATGCAATATGAAATATTAATTAGGCCAACCTAGTATTTATTTGTCACAGATAATGAGTAAAGTTAATTATTTCTTTGATGTGGCCATGAATAAACTGATGAACTTATCAATGTTTCACCCGCTGTAGGGCAGTGTAGCCCAAACACAAATCTTACAGGCTTGAGCTATTTTCACTGTCAAAAAGGTCTTTATTGTTATTGTACAGGGACAGTAGCTACATTTGCTTGTTCATCCCGACACAGTTATACAAAAAAAAAAAAAAACACTGAACATTTATAGCCTGCGCACACTCAGCCTCGCTTTCAATAAAACACACGCGCATTCTATAACTGAGATCAGTAAAATGTGAAAACAATATAGACATCATTCAAAAATGAAAAAAGATAGTTGTTGCTTCAGTTTATTTATTTCTTAAATGGATGAGGGTTAATATGTAAAAGTTGCACAATGCTGAGCTTTCAGAAATTAAAACACTAAGGGCTTAATATAATATTGATCATAATATTAATCATTGTTAACTTCAGCAGTTTTCTGCCAGCAGCCCTCCCTCGCTCTATTGGCGGCGACAGTGTTACTTTTTGCCGTGATGGTTTCTTTGAATTCTTCATAGCTTTGCATAATAACAATCTGCTCATCTTCAATAAAATATGTGGCCCGGGATCGATCCATTTTCGCACGGAATTAGAATAATATGACGTCAAACTCCCCCTTTTATGTGAACGCGCGCAGAGCACAAAGCAGAGAGCCGGACTTAAAGGGACACTTCACCGATTTGCATTGAGCTTTGTATCTTCAGGAAAACAGTCATGTTTTTGAATGGTCGTGCATCATTCCCTCAGTTTGCCCTGAGACAGGAGAACTAGAGATTTCAGTGTTGGACTTCCTGCTTTCAATGATGTAAAAATCGTCATTTTACGTCATTGAAAGCAGGAAGTCCTATATCTGTGTTGAGAGGGAAGACTACAAACGCTTCGCTCATTTTTCCAAGGGTGGGGGCTAGAGGTGGGACCCACTCACGCTACAGACCCAGAGTGATAGAGTTAACAGAGTGGCGACACTCCCATAGACCTCCGTTGTAAAAAATGGCGGCGCTTTGTACCGCCTACTTCCGGGTTACGGAGCTCGGATTAGTTCCAAACACTGTCATTTGGGCGCTGGACCTCATTCACTTACATTGCGGCGCATCGATTAGTTCCAGAGGTAAGTTGCTGAAATATCGACCTCTTTTGAATTGTCATCTGTCTATATTGTATCAGAGGCCCTTTGTGCTGCTTATACTGGTCTTCATTTGTACGTGCACAGCATAATTATCTATATTTTATCTTGTTTGTTAGAGCCAATTTTCAAGCATTGCCTGCTAGCTAGTTAGCTAGCGCGACTTCGCCAGCTGTAAAGGTAACGTAATAGTCCGGAATGAATCGCTAGCAACTTTTATTTTAAAGATGTTTGGTAACTAACAAGCAGGATTTACATGTTTTACTAAGGGGTTTTATTTATTTTGCCTTTTATCTGCTGAATCTGATCGTGTCAGCCATCGTTAGTCCGTAATGTGTGTGATATAGGACTCGTTCTGGCTGCTAGAACTAGTAGAAATAAGGGGGCGTTTGTGATAAATATTTCATTTAATATTTCATTGAATTTTGGAACATACTACCTTTTTTATTATGTGACGTGTTGTTGACTGCATTTAATGTTTTGTGCTGTTCCGTTTTCAATTTAACATGGTTACTCATTACTTCATGTAGGCTACTGTGCTTTATTTTAAGCGGCTGACGGTGGTGGTCACTGCGGCTGACGGTGGTGGTCATGGTGGCTGACGATGGCTGCTGCTAATGGTCTGCGAATTATCTGCTAATTTGGTCCTTCTCCAGAGTTTTTTTGTTTTTTTGTTTCATTTGGTTCTTCATGGTTGCGATGTCATGGATCACCTGCCCCTGGTTTTTGTTTTTCTTGTTCACACACACAAACACACATTCTTGTTGTCTGTCATTGTTTTAATAAAAATACTTTATTTGAAAACATTGATTTGTATCAGCCATCCTTACACTGATGTCTCAATAACTGTAACAGGAGTTACAAGTGTTTTGTTATTTGCTTAAGTTACTTGAGTTGAGTTACAGCTAACGTTACGAACCCAGAACCACAGAGAAAAATCTTAATAGCTGTGCACTTACCTATAGACCCAAGCATGCAGGCATAAATTAGTTTTTTTTATTCTGTAATAGTTTTGATAATATGTGTATGGCTTAATTTTAAATATTCTAGTAATATTCTTAGTCTTAACATGGTCATGTTTCACGGTCCTGGTGGTGGCCACTTTCATCAGAAGAAGTGAGCTAGCTGCTGGTTGAAAGCTGAACGGACCACGGCAGACCTCTGCTACAACGAAGGTAAGCTAATGGCTGAATCGGAATATATAAGCCAAATCACGGGAATCAATAATACAGGCCAGTTGCGCTAAAATGAAAATCACGAGACGTCTATTATCAGATGAATGATAATGAAAAGAAAAGTTAAACATGAACACTAAGCTTTTGCTTACCTGCCTCTCAAAATGCAAAACTGATATTAAGAAAAATGTAATAATGCAAAAACAGCTAAAAAAGTACTTAGGTGTGTGTGTTTTTTTGTATTTACCGTTCAAAAACTAAATCGCTGCTGTCTGTCCCATAGAAGAACATGACAGCCAGCCTGTGATTCGGAACTATTGGGGCTTACATGAACCACGTGACTGCCCCGGCGGCGACATCACAGAGTGTCACAACTCTTTCTCTCTATGGCACTGTACAGACCTATCACAGACCAATGGGCGGGACTTCACTTGCAGAACGAAAATACATAGCTGCCATCTTTGTTGGCCGCTAAGCGAACAGACGCTGTGGAGCCAGGTTTGACCCACGATGGCAGATATACAATATGATATTTCAGACAACGAAAAGAGTGATTTCGAGAGCGTGATGCTCGAGTCAGATGTTCGCGGCTACCTGTACGAGCCACAATACAGCGACGAGCAGCTGAGGGAGATGGAGGCGGCAGGTCTTCTGCCTCGGCTGCGGCGGCTGCTGCAGCCGCGGCAGAAGACCTGCCTGTCCCGGACGAAGAGCCCGTACTGGCTCGAGCAGGGGCGGACTGGCGGTGCCACCGGTGCTCTCGCTGTGCGCCTATGGACACCGAACTGGACTCTGTCTGCTGCAGTGAATCCCAGAGATGCCAGTTTCTTCGCGACGAAATATCTACAGCGGACGGAGATATGTGTGGTGTGCCGGATTAGTGGGAGTGGCTTGCAGAGCTGTGCATTGTGGTGCATTGTGGGAGTTGTTGTCTTTCATACAAATGCGCCCTAAAGTCACTTTCTGCCTTTTCTCAGTCAAATAAGCACAAAATTCAAAAATGATGTTACATTTTGACTACAAATATGACCCTCTTTCAATAAAGATCAATGTTCCCACCGGTGAAATGCTTCTTTAACAAATTAAGTTGATAACCACCGTCGCAGAACCGTTTAACTCTGTTTGGGGACTTGGGGCTTGTTGAGCTGCATCATGAGCACAAAGCCTGGCTATGTTGAGCTCCCTTCGCAAAACACCCATCTGATGTGAACACTGTGTAAACATGACATCATGTCCACGATTACAGCGTACGAGTGTCCCTCATTAAAATATTTTATGCACTGCTGCAGCATATCTGGTCCGTCGATCTGGTCCATGCCCCTTAAAAACTCTTAAGACCGACCACACGAAGAACAAACCGCGTTAAACGGCTCATGTGTTGTCCACAAAACGGGCAAAACCTCACTCGATGGCTGTCCATGTTGAACTCACCATGAACTCCATCAACAACAACAACAACTAAATTTAAATCTAAATCTAAATTTGTTTTCTGAAATGTAAATTTGTTTTCTGAAATGTAAATTTGTTTTCTGTAATGTAAATTTGTTTTCTGAAATGTAAATTTGTTTTCTGAAATGTAAATTTGTTTTATGAAATGTAAAAATGTTTTCCAAAATGTAAATTTGTCTCACGCTTTGTAAAAGTGTTTCACATTTTGTAATTTTGGTTTGCACCTCCCGGCCACCGTATGTTTGCATTAAAATCACTACATGCTGTAAAATCACTATACTGCTGTAATTATTTTACTATAGGCTACTTAAGGGTTCAGGTTAATGATTACTATATGATTATGGTCCAAAACAACATCAAATGCAGTTTTTTTCATCAAGGTACATGAAACTCGTGTTGCCGGCTGGCTCCCCACACCGTGCATGAAGTGGGCCGGTCTGTCAATGACTCCGGGGCCACTTTCCCCCCAAGTCCGCCCCTGGTTATAAACCTACCCACCAAGTTTTGTGATGATAGGGCAAAGGGTGTGGGAGCTATGGCCAATCATTTCTAAGCCCCGCCGATTGTGAAAATACATTGGTCCATGGCGGCCATGTTTTTTGACCAATCTGGCTCATTTATAATAGAAATGTGTCTTTTCATCCCCCGAAGCCACATAGGCCTACTGGTGTTGATAGAGTCAATCTTTTAAAAGTTCTATTCATTTTACTGTTTTTCACATTACGCTAATTAGCCAAACATCTAAGTAGGCGGAGCTTTATGGTACATGAGGCTTTTTTGTAGAGCACATGGAGCTGGACTTTTGTGTCAAATTTGAGGCCAATCAGACTTACGGTGTGAGGGGCGTGGCCTTCCCAAAAACGCATTTTCAAGCCTTAGTTACAGCGCCACCATCTGGCTGACTGGGCTCATACTTGAATAAAAGTTGATGCACATCATTTCCAATCATTGGGCCAAGTTGCAAGTTTCTGGCCCATTCCAGCTCAAGGGAATTTGAGCTCAAG
Source organism: Diplodus puntazzo (assembly GCA_963678695.2). Taxonomy (NCBI): domain Eukaryota; kingdom Metazoa; phylum Chordata; class Actinopteri; order Spariformes; family Sparidae; genus Diplodus; species Diplodus puntazzo. The sequence continues at coordinate 8,281,708 of OZ023158.1, read as the reverse complement.
CGGCAGACAACAAATAAAAATAATAAACCGGCACAATTTTCGAATAATACATTTTAGAATAATAAATTCGGGGTTAGAACCCTAATAATAAAACGGCACAATTTTAGAAGGGTTCTACCCCTTCGGGGTTAAACCCAAGTAAACCGGCACAATCTTAGAAGGGTTCTAGCCCTAATAAACAGCTACACATCTGCCAGACGTAGCCGTTTAAAGTGAACCAACTCATAGAGATAATGTTAGCTAAGATAGCAAAGCTATAAAGCTAATACACTATGTTTAATAGTTTTGCAAGAAAAAAAACACAATATTTAAAGCTAATAGTAAACTGACTGGCTAAATGACATTGTTTTTTAGCATATCAAGATAAAGTCCAAGTCATTCTACCACAATCTCTGACAAACATATCTCCCCCCTGTATGCATGTATACATAAAGCTGCATTAAGTATGAGCACTTAAGTTTAAAAGGGCTCCGTGGAACTTCTGTGTCTTGTTAGAAGACAATTGTCATGCTAGAGTGACTATGTATGGATGTTTCCGAGCATCTGATTTGCGCAAACGTCTTCAGACTGCTGGCTAGTTGGTGCAGCCTGATTTAGTAAATCCCTCCTTTTCCCACTAGTAGTCTCTAAGAACTTAGGAAAGAATAGCTGGTGCAACCAAGTATGAACCCTTGAATCCAGTTTCAAAGTTATAAGATTATAATTACCATATTTGATGTGTCTCCACCGGACAGCTGTGAAGGGTATTGTATGGAGACAACATTATAGTTTGATCTCAAACAATGTACCGATCCTGTTTTAATATGAGAATGCATTGATCCATGTAACAGAGTCCCCTTCTGCAACACTTCAAACTGAAATTGAGATAACGTGAAGTTTGCCAGTATTTAGAGAGTCATTTAAATACTTAAGAGCCACCAAAACAACTGTATGCAACAAAGGTTTGAAGCCTACATGTCTGTAATATTGTGGGTCGTGACTGAGATTGTGACGGAACTTTTCCTTACAAGCCAAACATCCAATATCTGTTTGTTTTTATGCATTTGTTATTGGCTTCTTTTTTCTTCTTAAGATTTTAATCAAAGGTGCCAACTCTTGCCAAATGACTATGGTCCGTTTTTCTGTCCAGAGTCAGATATGATGATTGATTAAAGCTTTAATGTAAATGGTGCTCCTCCTCTCTATCCCAGCCTGCGTTGTATAAAGTGTGTTTGTGTTTGAGCGGCAGGGTGGATTGCAGGGTGAACGGCCCTTCTCTCTCTCAGACAGTTTTGCTTGCTTAACGTTGTGTAAAGGTCCAGCCTCAGGATCCAGGACCGAAGTGCCACAGCCACCAATGCATTCTCCCATTGATGCTCCTCTCTTCTCAATAAATGTGTTTACTGTGTTGATAAGTCGGCTTGGAGGGTTTAACTTGGGGAGGTGTGCTTTGAAACGCAATTGTGAAATTAACTTTTCAGCAGCGTTTATTCCTGGAACAAAGGGCATTATGGGTGGGACGTCACTGGGCTGACTTTGATAAGCAAGTCAACAGAATCAAACTGTGAGATATGTTTGAATGAATACACACAAATCCTCCATGTTCATTTACGACTGCTTCGTTTGGAAAGTTTCCTTTTTCTTTATGACCTCTTTAGTTGGCAGCATTTCATGATTTTACTCTTTATGCCATGACTCAGTGTATTTAAGAGACGAGTTGTCCACTTTTTGCTGACCACTTTTTTGCACAGAATATCTGTCACCTTTCTGCTTTTACTCAAGACTCTACCACTGGATATCACCAGAGCAACCGCTAGCTACTGCTAACTGAAGCCACAGTTAGCTATGTGGTTCAGTTGTTCAGTACATGTCCATATTGAGAGCTCAGAGCAAAAGTGAAGTGTTTGTGTTTACACTGCTGGCACAGGATCTTTGGACTGTAAAGGGCCAGGGCTAGCTGCTAGCATGCTAAACCTGCTTTGCGACACATTAAATAAATGTCATGACATCAAAACTGCTAGTTCTTCACAATCTGTTGTTAATTTGGGTTTAATTTGTCAAACCAAAATTCTTACATTCAACATAATGCACCTTTAAAAAAGCATCCCTGGAATGTATATTAAGAGCCATTTTGTCTTGGTATGAGTTGCAACTCCATACTGGACAAACTAACATAGCCACCTAGCCTACAACTGGAAAGGATAACCAGAAAAGACAGCAATAGCGCAATTCGAGGTAGCAGTTGTAGTTTTATTGACTTGTACATTCTGACTACTGTAAATAAATATCAAGGGTGAAATGCAGTCTGATCTGAGCAAACACGGCAATACACAGTGTCAAATAGCATAAGACCAAAACATCTCATTTCCCCAGAGCCAGGGAAAAAAACTCAGCCCGGACCTTGGGATCTTTTTGGTACAGTCCACGCATGGAACTTGTTACTGTCTTGGCGTTCATCTTCTTCACACCTCTCATCACCATGCACATGTGACTGAAATTCAAAGAGACAGCAGCAGGAAAGGTCACAAAAGCACATCAGTTACACAGAAGTTAGTGTAAAAATCCGATAATGAGGGGACTGTAGATTACGAGACTCCCCTATTCAGAAGGCTTTTTATCTAAATTTTCCAGAATCATCCTTGTAATAATTTTTATAATTTGATGTACATAGTATCACAGAAACAGTAAAACCACCTCACATATGTTGGAGTAAAGCAGATGCATAAGACACAGAGTTAAAACTCACACAGCTTCAATCACCACTGCCACTCCAGCAGGCTGCAACGCCTCCTCGATGGCTGTTGCTATCTGTTTGGTTAGACGCTCTTGAACTGTGGAGGGGAAGAAAAGAAAAAAAGCACTGACTGTAGCACAGGAAAAAAGACAGGAAGGATCGAGGAAATGAAAGACTGGAATCAGACATATTTTACCTTGAAGCCTCCTGCTGAATATCTCAACAATCCTGTAGAGACAGCAAAAAATAAATAAATAAAAAAATAAAAGATTTATTTTTTGTTTTTATTTTTTTGCTTTGTTCTGGGTGTCTGTGTGTGTCAGGCTATTGTTAACACTTACCTCGCAAGCTTGCTCAAACCCACCACTCTCTTGTTTGGAAGGTATGCAATGTGAGCCTGACACAATGGAGCAAAAGACACGATGCGAATGATGAGAATCACAAGAATAATGAGTCTCCAAAGGAATCTGAATAGCTCTGTCGGTAAATTACCTTGCCAAAGAAGGGCACCAGGTGATGCTCGCAAAGAGAGAACAAGTCGATGTCCTTGACTACCACCACCTCGTTGTGGTTCTCATCAAAGATGGCATCGTTCAAGATATCTGTGGAGGTGAAATGCCAGTCATGCATACTTTCTCAATCAAATGTGGCCTCTTTGAATTCAATTCAACAAGAGGAGAACATGCCTTAAGATTGAAGTTTTTCTTACATTGGAGTCTTACGTAAATGTACTTTTACAAAAAAAATAATAACAATCATTAGAGATTCATAGCAATGAGGCACAGAGTATTTGCCACTATTGCACGTGTCATGTAACGTGTTGATCCTCCACCTGTACTCACCATGGATCGTCTCCTTGTAGCCCTTTGTGAGGAACTTCATGGCTTTGGCTGCGCGTAACGGTGTGCGTAAAAGGCCCTCGCGCTCGGTGTTCTCTCCAAGCTCGCTCAGTATGGTGCAGTACGCTTTCTCCATGCAAACCAACTCGGTCGAGTCAACACCTTTCTTTGGGTCTTTCTCCTCTTTATATGAATGGTTAGACTCTTTGATCACCGCGGGCGCTTTTCCGTTCATCGCTGAGGCGCAGTGACACTCCATTGTTGCTCTTCGGGTTGCTTTCGATGAAAGTCGCTGCAGGACGGGCTTGTGGTGAGCTGTTCGATCGATCGCCCCGACAGAGAGAAAGCCCATGTTTTTAAAGGCTGGGGTAAAGTTCCCGGGCGATGCTGGAACTCACCGCGTAAGCACGGGTTTTCAGGAGGAAATAATAATTCCCGTGTCCGCCGGATCAAATCTGGAACGGTGTAATCGTTTCAGCTTTTTGTCCGGCTCCTGATTTGACCGTACCTAAAGGGGAGAGAGACGGGGGGTAGACTGGAGTTTGGTGTGCCTTATAGTGCGTCATTGTCCTCTGGACATCACTGATGAAAACTTCAGTAGTGGCCGTTTGGTTCACATTTCTGAGGACTGCGTGAATTATGCGTGAAAGTTGTATCTGTAGCAGCTTGTCACACTGTAGTTGACCTCTTTAACGTGAGGTGAGACTGTGATATTCTAACTATTGATCTAAGATTATAGCAATAACCCTTTAATTTCCTAATTGTGCCATCTGATCAACAGGAGGAAGGGTTTTCTGAGGAATCCACAGCTGATGCGTCTGTCAACTGATCCTGTGACGTCAGTATGAATAATTTAGGGTCCCATGATCCCAGCTAAGATCACCCAAGACCATGACTGGAGATAAAATTGCAACCACCCTCCCTCCAATGACACTACAAAGCCATCTGTAGGACACTGACATCAGTCAGGGTCAGGGGTGCTGAGAGGTCAGCCTGTGTAATGAAGTCATATTAAATGGTGTGCAACATTCATGTTTTATGGATTAATTTGAATGGACACCAACATTCCATAGGCCAAAGCAGGAGATCATGAGAGGAAAAAATCCCCCCCCTGACCCCCTCATGAAATCTCCCAATTTTGTGAGTTGTTGAGTTCAGGAGAAACTTAAACCTTGTGAAAAGCTGTCTATGATGAACTCTTAATCATTCAGGCCTTCTTGTGAATTAGGCAAATCTTATCTTACCAGTACAGACATTTTATAGATGGAGGAGCTTAAACAATGTAGATCCGCCTGTTTTTTTTACTGTTCACAGAGACTCCAGTGTATAATGTGATTTTTTTTCTTTTTCTACTGAATAAAACGTACACAGACGATATATACAAAAACTTTTCACCCACTTATTTAAAGGTTTTACTATTGTGAGGGTTGTTTTAGTACCATCAGTTGCTATAAAAATCTATGCAAATAAATTGGGGCCATCATGTAAAAAATGATCCCCAGAATGCAATGATGCTGTCATCATGGTATGGTGCCTATATGGTGTTAATTGTGAATGTCATCAGACAAAACTGTAAACTCGTGGAATATTAATGGAATATTAAATTAAACTTCTCTGGGAGTCTTTCATTCAACTTTTTCCTCCAGGCTGTTGTCATGTGCCTTGCTCCAATGACTTCCTCGCGGCCCTCAACCCGAAGGCATGATCTGCCGCCCTGACACTTATTTCCTGTCACAGCCATGGGTTCTTTGGCCTCCTGTCCGGCTCGTTAGTTTTGGTCATTTTAGTGAATTGGCATTTTCTGTCTTCTGATAGTTTTTTCAACACTATCATGTCCTGACACTTAGTAAATTCTCTCTTCCTTGGTCTGCTTCCATGATCTCCTGCCTCGCTCTGTTTGCCAATTTTACAAACACTCTCTTCATGTCTAGTTTCGTGCGAGCTGTTTTGATGTTTTTAAAAAGCAGATATATACGTAAAAAAAAATACTCTATATTTTAAAAATATTACAGTCTACTCGCTGATGACAATCCTCCAAAGGTTGACGTGGCAAAAACACAGCAGCAGTACCGCTTGCATGAGTACTTAAAAGGTATGTATTAATACTAATGTAAGGTATGAATCACTTTTTTATTGGCTGTGTGTGAGTGGATTGTAACATGACATTAAAAGTGAGACCTTGCGTGTCTCTCTGTCCACAGATCCCCTTTAATGACAGTCTTGTTTTATTTCCATCACACTATGTAGAAATACAGGTTGATATTGTGATTATTGTGTCATCAGCAACAAATAAATTACAATATATCTTGGAAGCTTGGAAATACACATTATTGATGAATTATAAAACCTCCTGTGTATGGATCGTGTTAAAGGTGAAGCAGACAAATCTGGAGAAAGACAGTTCATTGTTGAGTCACATACCGATGCTTTGGGTTGGTATTCAGACTGAGCCACCAGGACCTTTCTTCAGGATGTTGTACTTCAGCTTCGAGAGATGTTACTGAAGATTATTTTTGAATTAAACCTTTAATCGATGAATGGACAAAGCAGGAATCCTTAATGCCATCTGTAACTTTTGTTTTGTGCTGCTGGTGCTCAAGCTCAAAGCTGGGATGCTGGATGAACTGATACTTGATTCGCAACCATCAACAAAACTTTTGAGACACTTAGCAGGGATCAGTAACTTTGCCATTTTGATGATGATGCATTTTAATTTCCACCCTGCAGCCACAAGATGGCCACCTCGCCTTTGCCACTACATGAACAACTCCTAGATACTGTCCAATAACAGGAGTCATAAAAACACATACAAATCAGAACTAAGTTTGTTAAAACATCTGTTTTTCACAAGTCTGTGCGCATTTATTTTGATCAGTGTCTTTCTTTACATGTACTCTGGTTATAAAATAGTACTTTCTGTGCAACTACTGACATTATTTTTTAACGATGAGTCAAACAAAAAAGCAAACTGAAAGGACCACAGCCGTCTAATTCGAAATGAGGTCAGATCAAAAAGCAAGAGATAATGAAATAAAAAGCATTAAAATAGTACTTTCAGGATCTGACATGATTAAATAATCCATGTAACCATTCAGTCATTTTATACCCTCAGTTTAACTGGACAGGAAAGAGACGTGGGAGCAAACAATACTTTTATCCAACTGTAGTCAACAACCAGGTCACCAAATCAATCACTGTATTCTATAAGTAATATAACAATAATAATAATAATAATAATAATAATAATAATAATAATAATAATGGTAAACTTTATTTATACAGCACCTTTAAAAACGGAGCAAAAGCAGAATAAACCGAATAAGCACTCAACAGTCAGGCTAATCACAGGGAAGTCTGAGGTGAGTTAAAACAAGAAGGCAGAAAACAAAATGTAAAAACACAAAAAAATCTAGGTGTGTTATAACAAGTAAAAGGAATAAAAGTGATAAAACAGGCAAAATCACAGAACATTTTCAAATAAACACATAAAATAAGATAAAAATAGGATTATTCAAAAAAGTAAATGCAAAAATAGAAATCAATAGAACAATAAAGGACGATTAGATGATGACATCACATCCAGAAATTAAGAACAGATAAAACGATTATGAGCAATACAAGTAAGAAGGGACAATAAATAGATAATAATAATAAAAAAAAATAAAAGCAAGAAAAGAAAATATATGATGAGGTAGGAACAGATAAGTCCTCTAAGAGCAGCAAAAGGAATACTAGTATTAGTAATAGTATTAATCATGATACCTATTGGTACACAAAACTGGTAGATCGGCCCATTAGTCATGATTGATTCTGGGCTGGACCAATTACAGCAGAGGGCCGATGCCTTCCCTCTTGGGCCTCGGCTGTCAATCAATCAATCATACAGAGAGAGAAGATCACGAAAATGGAGAACAGCACTCAGCGGAAAGGAGGCGCGGAAAAGAATTGAGCTAAAAAGAGACAGGCCCTTCAGGCACTTGCACAGAATTTTGCCGGTGACTATGGCGGAGCTTCGTCTTCAGCAGCAGCGGCATCCGAAGCGGCCGCAGGTAACGTTAATGATGGCGGAGGGAGGTGGCCGTCAGGTGGATGAGGGGAAGGGGAGGCAGGAGGAGGAGAGACCCGCGGCCGCCGCCGGTGCGAGTGGAGGGGAATCTGAGCTTCAGGTAAGAAGTGATGAACAGCGGTCTACCTGGGTCAGATATGAATCAAGTTTGGGTGTAGTTTATTTTCGTTGTGTTTGCTAACTGTTAACACACTCAGTTACATGTTTAGCTAGCTGTGCATGCTAGCTAGCAGACTGGAGATGTTTATGCTGATGACCACTGAAAAGGACATTGTCATGTCATTGGACTCCGACATGGTCACTGACAGGGTAGCTGAGAAGAGCGAGCTGTTTTTGTAGCCTGATGAGGTAAAATAAAATTATCAAAACACTCATTATAATGTATCAGATGGGATTAGATTAAACTTTATTGTCAATGCACAAAGTACAGTCCAACGTAAAAGTTTTGCATCTAACTTGAGTGCAAACAAGTAAATTGCTCAGAAAATGCTTATAATTAATTAGAATTAGTGCATCTTAATATGTCTTAATGCATAGGTATTGCATATATGGGACAGCTGTTTTCTTCCAGCCTTATATTATTATTAACCTCTCACTGTCTCTTATAGGATGCTGTCACTCACTTTTGGAAGCCTGCCATAGTTTCCTCTAAGCAAGTATTGTATAGAATACATGATTCAACTGCTTTTGAAGATACCAGTGCTGACATCATCTGAGCAAGTCCATCAGGTGTCATTCTTTCTCACCTCTGGTTGTCTCCTTTCACTTTTTAAAGGTTGCCATGTTTGAGGAAATGTTCTGTGTTGCTGTGCTGAGTGCTGCTGCTGTGGAGGTCTAAGGTGACTGTTAATTGATGTGGTGAGTACATAGTCTGTCATGTATACATTTTAATATTCATCTCATCTCTGTTCTTCTGTGTCCTATTTTTCAGGATCCCATCATACATTGTTCATCGCTTGTTCAGGAGGTTCCTCTAAGTAAGAACTGTATAGAGTATATGACACAACTATTTTCCCACATTTTTCTAGATACCAGTGCTGTGATCATCTAAGTAAGTCCAGCAAGTGTATTTCTTTGTCACCATTCTTTCTCTGTCTCCTTTAACTTTTTAAAGGTTGCCATGTTTGAGGAAATATTCTGTGTTGCTGTGCTGTTTGTTGATGTGGTGAATAAATAGTCTATGAAAATATCATTAAATCTGCGGAATGAAAGAAACACCCGATAGTTACAAGTATTAAATAAGTGAAGCGGAGAGGAAGTATAAAGTAGCAGAGAAAGGAAATACTCATGTAAAGTACCTCAAAACAGAACAATTAAGATCTTCACTTTACTGCAGATGGGTTATTTGTAATCATTAATTATCTGTATCAGTATCTGCCCTGAACACACTTGCTTTTCATCTACCCCCATTATTACCAAATAAATGTGTTATTTTAGTGAAGCATAAGTGAACAGAGATCTATTAGGTAGTTTTACTTGCACTATATCTCCGCATTATATCAGATAATTACAGAGTATGTTTTGGATGAGAATTTTTATGTAGTAATTAGTGACAAAACAATAACTACAAGTAAGGCATAGTTTGAAGAATGAGCTCTGATGCTATTTGTGATGCTAGTAGCCGGTACAGCTAGGTGGCTGACGTCTGTAAAATAACCACAAATAAAAACGAATAAAAGTTATTGATCCTGTAATTCTGCAGTATGTGACCCGTTGTTACCTCTCTGACTACGTCACAGCTGTCGGCTCGCTCCTCCTCCCTCGGTGTGATGTCGAGACATGTCGCGTGAGCAGTCAGGAACTTTCTGGACTGCCGTGTTAGCCCCGCCCACATGTGAGCGGCTCAGCTGATGCAACCTGCCGGTATAAAAACCCTCCGCTGCCCCTCGACAGTCGCTCTGCTCACCTTTACTCAATACATGGAGAAGACACAGACAACTCGCTTGGAGGAGAAACCGGAGCTTAAAGAACAGGAATCAGGACGGAGTATACCACGGCTCTGCTCTTCTTGTCGGAGGAAGAAAGCGTCGTAGAGATGATCGGGAAGTATTTCTCCCAGCTCGCCTCCCCGGGCACGAGGAGCCCCTCAGCCCGGCGGGGGAGCGTCGAAAGCTGCGATGAGACAGAAAACTCACCTTGTAAGTTGTTTTTAAAGAGCTGAATGTCGATTTTGTGAGTCATAGACGATAAGAAACGCCAAAAAAGTGAATTTAAAAAGTCAGTGTACTTAGTTGTAATATTTTTTCATAGTTAAATAGTAGCCTAATAAAGGTCTTAATAGTTGTAATATGAATGCGCTGACGTTAAAGTAACCATAGAGACTAGAACTATATGACTTGGCGGACGAGCAGGAGAATAAGCTGATCTGTCTGTTGAGAATGTTTCTGATGTAACTGATGTTGGTCTTGAATCAGCTGATGTCATGCTGAGATGTTCGCACTGCTTCTGCTCTCAGCTGCTGATACAAAGACCTGACTGATGATTTATCACGGGATCAATGTAATGATTCAAAGTACATTTGATAGGGCAAAGGGTCAAACTTTGAATTTATTCATGACACAATAGAATTGCATTTGAGATTCAGCAAGAAATTTTAATTTTGTAGACTGATTTATTGTAACAACACTTTCTTTTTCTACAGTTGCCAACATGGACGCAGGTTTGGAGCATGAAGAGCGGCTCCTTCAGCAGCATGTGACCCGGCAGATCGAGCTCTGTCTCACAGAGGCGAAAGCTTCCACCCTCCACTGCCAGGTGCTGCTGCTTCCTCGCCAGATGACTACAAGGGTGGGACAGGACGTGGTGCGCTCCTCAGCTGATGAGCCCTGTGGGCTTCAGGGCGCCTGCATCAAGGTCTACGTAGAGCTCAAAGATGGCCTGAAGTCTTTGGGGAGCATCTTCCCAGACCCAAGTGTCACCCCAACATTTGAACTGTCAGTGATCTTCAAGGCGGACAAGGAGGACGGCTGGCCGGCCCTCATGCACATCTTTGATACCAGCAAAATGTTAAAGCTGAGACCAGAGTACCGGCTGGTGAAGAGGAAGCTCTACTCCTCTGCCAGCCCGATCATTCATGATTTCAGCTAGAATCTAAACCCATCCATTGTTCCCTCTTCCCTTCTTTTTTTGTGTGATGATTATTCTCAGCCTTATCTTACATGTACAGGCTACATGCACAAGGTGTGGCCTGTACTGCACTGGAAAATGTTGGAGTTTCCAGGGAAGTGGATTGTTCTTTATGGATGTCTTGGAGCACGAGGTCCCACTGCTGGTTTTCCTACTGTAGCCCACGTGACGACAGTATTTTGCACAGAATGGTTGAATGTTGAAGTGTACACTGTAGACATGCACACTTCCTTGCAGGAATGGGCAGGTCTCACTCCTGAAGTGTGCTGTACTTGTATTATTTATGCAATTGTGAAATAAATTTTGTTTACACTATAATCTTGTTTGTCCTGTCTACATTTATGTACCAGTGTATATGGATCGTATTCTACTTCTTCATGCTATAAAACTTTAAACATACCAAACGTATTCATGACATTTTCTACTAACAATATGGAGCCACATCCTCAGTGACTTATCCTCTTACGTCTTTGGTCACCACTTGTTTACAAGGAAGGCTGATTACACAAGATGATTTCAATAAGCCCATTTAGAAAACTGAAGGCAGCTGGTGATGACAGGCTTCTAAGAAAGCTAATGCTGCAAGTCATGTTACCAAAGAAACCTCTCTACCAAGTGAAACATTCTGAGGTGAACTACTAGGTATTGATAAGACACCAAACTAAATTTAACTGCAAGTGAACATCAGACTCCGTTTTAGATCAAACAATCTTTTTATTTAACAAATGTACAACAGAACACATGATACATGTCTCGGCTACCCAAACACAAAACTCAACATGATCCATCTCACTGGTACAGAACTTGTTTGTGTCCTCCCATCTCACACACATTACACAAACATGTTTCTTTTGCTATTTAGTCGCTGACCATAGGACCTTTGTTGGTGATGGATCAGATGTTGTAGAGGGCGAACTTATGACAGGTCAAGTGTGTATATACAGTTGATTTAGCGAACAGAGTTAGCACACTGTGGTCTACACGCCACCTTGGATGCCGTGACCCTGCAGACTAGATGGAGCAGACAGTCCCAGCAATGCCGCCACCACAACTGTGGTTACGGCGAGATCCACGGTGAATGTACCTTGGTCGCCGGAGAAGAATGTATCGGTGGAGCTAAAGAGCTCTTGGAGGTTTGTAGTTAGACTGAAGCCGGTACCGTTCATTCAGTGAGTATCTCAGTCGGTTAGCAGTGGCGATGAAGGATAGCATGGTGGAAAGTGTGATCCACAACAGCATTTTGAGATTCACCATGGTTTCAGCTTAGATCCAGTATTCTGTAGAAAACAGAACAGCAAGCGAACAAACAAACAAAAGGTCAGAGTGAGCAGCAACAGCCAAACACACCAGCGTTCACTCAGCTTATCGAAACAACGCCACAGCGAATGCGTGCCGTAATCAAAGCTAAAGGCGGTTAGAGTGTGTGACCTTTTTTTTTGGTGGCGATATTATATAGTGTCTCTTAAACATTTTCATTTTAATAATAATAATGATGATAAGTGGCATGGGAGAGTTATCATTGTTAAACAACCACCATTGTAAAATAAAACGAAGGTCTAGTTTGTCGACATTTACATACAGAATTGTTATATATTATATCTTTCATTTGATCCAACAATCTTTCATTCAAGGTTTTGTATCAATAAATGTTTTATTTCCTGCAAAATTTGTCCTGGTCATAGGTAGATCAGGAGAAAAAGAAAAAAACTGGGGAAAAGTACAGGCAGACTGACGGCAGCAGAGCTCAGGTGTACAGGAGTGTGTTTTATGGCTGTCTAATCAAAAGAAACATTCACAAGACACCTGACACCACGCCTCTCTCTGAGCTTCTCACGTGCACCTCATGACCCGCAGAGCTGCAATTGAAACTGCTCGGCGAGGTTGCATCAGATTTGTTTATAGTGTCTGTCAGCTCAACAGGGCAGCAGTGAGGGGAAGGACAGAGTCATCAGGTGATCCAAATCACCCGGAATTATCAGCAGCTCATGAATACTGCGTGTTCAGATGATGCAACATGTACAGTTAAAAACAGAAAAAAAATCTAGAAGTTATTTTAATGTAGTAAAAGAATGTGTAGAATATATTAGCAAAGGTGTAGTGGTTTGAAAACATTTATTTTAGTTTGAGTGTATCAATTTTGTCAAATTAGGTTGAAATTTTTAGGAAAAAAATGGGTAAGTGGGTCATTTTTCATAAAAAGCTTAAAAATATATGTTTTTGTAACCATGGAAACGATAGAAGTCCGTCAGAGCCAACCTCAGAAGGTAGTTTATCATATTTGTGAACTGATCTGACATGGAAAAAGAACAAATATTTGTGCACAATCATCAGTTCATTATCATTTAGGACTTTTTCACTCCACTTGTGATTATCATAACACTGAAATGTATTTATTGAGCCATTAAGAGTAACAAACTTCCCAAAAATTAGGGAGTGTAGTTAAAACAGTTTTGAGTTTTTGCTGTAACAAGCAGTATGAGTTTGTATGTCAATAACTTTCCTCTCAAGGCAGTTGTTTCACCAGGATGCTGAGGCGATTGTGTGTTTTGTCCATGTGACTTCTTCATTAGATAAGGATTTTTAAAAACACAACAGTGACTGTCATCTGCAGACACGAGTTTTTGTCACTGCCACTACAACCTGATCAGAAACAGGTCTGACCTGTTCACCACCAAAAACACTTCATCCCAGTCAGCTGACATCAGCTGACACATGGAGGATGATGGATGGAGGACACTGACAGCATTGGCTGTTCACTGAAGGAGAAACAGTACACTGAATTGTTAGGGTTGAGATTAAATTTTCGGACCCAAATGCAGACAACAGAGACAGGAAGTAGTGAACAAGTGGTTAGAGGCTGATGACAGGGGTTGCAGGTAGAGAGGCAGGCAGGTAGGTAGGCAGGGAAGGAGGGTTGAATAGAGCCAGTGTGCACTCAGGTGACTCAGGTGAACAAAAGCAGAGCAGAGCGGAACAGCACTGGAGATCTCCTTTAGGATGCAATAATCTAGCGCTAAAGTGGTGGGGAGACCAGACAGATATAGGCTGTGTCTCAATTCACGGTCTGCATCCTTGGGAGGCCGCATCTGAAGGTCGATTACGCCACAATGCAGTGCGAAGGCTGTCCCAATATGAAGGCTCCTCCAAATGCAGCCCACAAATGCTGCCTCCTTTTCCCTCTTTCTGGAGGATGCACCACTGCTATCCTTAGCAGCCTCACATATCCCATGATTCTTTGCACACCCGAAAAAGAAAGAAAGAAAGAAGTAATTGGCGACCTCAAGTGGCGCAGATCTTGCATTTAAATCTAAGTGTTGGGTTGATGGACGGAGCTCATTAGCATTTAAAGGTGCAGGCACAGAAACAGCCTGCTCTCAGTAGAGCTCACTTGAGCGACTTTTAGACAGCTGAAACTCAGGGCCACGGATGGGTTTGGGGCAATACATATCAAACACAGTGTTGTTGGACCTCTGACAGCTGTGTGAAATTGATGAAAAACAGTATAATATGGGACCTTTTAATACTACACATTTGATATGTCACATAAAAAACAAAAACAGTTAAGTAACAAGTTCATCCAAGCAATACAGGCAAAGACATCGAAGCAACAAACACTCGCGTATACTCTCAAAAGGAAAGAGAAATATCCTCGAGATAGCGACATGACCAAAATATTACAGAGACGATTATTGAATGAATCGCTCTGGATAACCAGCTCATCTCCGTGGTAGAGGATCAGGGTTTTATTCATCATCTGGAGTTTTTGAATCCCTGGTATGCCCTACCATCTGAGCATTACAGTACATTGACTACACTTTCAAGTTACAATGTGCCGGTATGCACGCTAGTTTCGTGGGTCTCATACAGTAGAGCATGTAAAACAGGCAACCGAGGAGATGCTGAACGCATGTGAAATAGACAAGCAACGCGTCAACATCATTTTATGTGAGAACTTAAGGAATACGAAAAAAAACAATGATGATATGGAGGTACCAAGTGTGGGCTCTGTCTAAATATTCATCAAGGGACTGATTTCTTTGTTTTTTGTTTAATTTTAGTTTTAGTGACTTTCTTTTAGGATGTTTGGTCAACCGAATATTGCTTTGGAGAACAATATTTCACTCACATGTATGCCAAGTGTGTGTCATGGGAGTGACAAATAAAGAACTTGATGACAGAAGCTTTGTTTCACAAATCGTCTCACAATCCCAGAGAGAAAGAGAGACAGAGTTGGTGGTGTGCGTATACCGTCACCCAGCACACACTGTAGTTCCCCTGCAGTTCCACTGAAAATGAAACACTTCCTCCTTGGTGGTTTGTCTTTCTGATGACAGCTTCTAATCTGAATGTGATTGGTGGGCAGCCATGATGTCACAGCAGCAGGGATATTTCCCAAGAAGGTGAGTCAGGAGAGATAAGTTAACCTGCAGCAGAAACCTTCCTGCTCAGTGTGTGTTCTCACGTCAGCCTGGGAGGAAGGACAGCCCATTGTGTGTGTGTGTGTGTGTGTGTGTGTGTGTGTGTGTGTGTGTGTGTGTGTGTGTGTGTGTGTGTGTGTGTGTGTGTGTGTGGTCATGTGACTGCCACTATTAATCTACAGCACCAATATTTATCTTTGAATGAATTAAACAACAATAAATATGTTTGTCAGATGCCACAGTTCAGTCATTAGGACAGAACCAAGGTCAGGACTACATGTCAGTCCTTCATGTTAACAACAATATATCAATTTTAAAACTAATGTGACACTTTAATAATCCCTGTTCTATACACAGAACTACTATGGGCATTCTGATACTCCCTATAAAATGAAGAGCAACAGTGTTGCTTATTCATGTTGGTTAAACATCTGTGGATCTAATTCAGGTTATCATTTGAAATGGTGGTGGGAGTAAATCTTGAGCTAAACATGGAAAGGAAAGATACAGTCCTGTGTTATGTGGATACACATCCGATGCCCCACCAGGTGTGTGGGTGTGTGTCTGAATGGCGTGTGTCAGAACATGTTACTCACCTGTGAGTAAGGCAGAGCTCATGCCACTGTGTCTAGACCTGATGTGCTCACACACACACAAGCACACACTCTCAGCCTCACAGAAATCTCATGTGCATACAGATGCAGATGCAAATGCAGGAAGCATTCACAACCAATAACATATATACATACATTATATACATACGTATGTTTTTTCTGTGCACAAATTCCTTATTTTTATACTTATTATATCTTCCGGGTCAGAAAGTTTGGCCCTTAACATTTTTCAACGTATTCCCTCCATTCAAACACAGAAAATTCATCTCAATTGGGAAATGATCGCATCTGTTTTTCTAATTGATCATTTATAATTTCAGAGCTGTTTGACGTTTTTCAGCCATTTTTTCCCATTCAAGCAGATTAAAATATTTTACAAATGTTTACATTTAAAGTGAACCCTTCTTCTGAGACTATTTTGGTCTGGTTATTGGTCCCTGATTTCAGGGCGGTGTCCCGTTTTAATGATTTAATCAGAATTTATATTAATTTTTATTGATTTATTGATTGATGGTTTGCGTCAAGTGGCATTCACATGAATGCCAGCACCCAAGGTTTCCCAGCAGAATATCGCATTGTGATGAGATGATAACCCGGTGTACGTCATTTTTAAATGAATAAAAAAAAAAACTCGTTTTGAATTCAGTTCAACATGGTTTGTCATTTTGTGTCATATACTGGCATTCTGTCATGTTTTCAACAATGGTAGAAGTTTTTATGAGCATAAAAAAATGATCTAGTATGATTTCCAGTGTTAGAGTAATGTAAGTCAGTAAAGGTAAGTCTCACATTTTGGCGACTTGATGGTGCCAGTGACACATCAAATTAAAAAGTCCCTAGTTCCAACAAAGTTGGGCCTTGATGTTACAAATTTGACACAGGTGTAGCCAACAACATACAGAGGGAATGTAGTAATGACAAAGCTCTGGCATTAAGCATGTCCTAGTTATTGCTATTCAAATATGACTTATTATAGACTTATATGACTTATTATAGATGAGGACAACAAAAAATGTTTTTGAACTATGTTTGAACTGAAATTTTTATGTATTTTAATGTAATTTCTGTGTGCCTGTAAAGCACTTTGAGTTGCCTTGTGTCTGAATTGTGCTATACTAATAAACCTGCCTTGCCTTGATGCAGTTTTGGTTGTGCTGTAGCCATATGTTAAATTATGCATTTTCACTAAATTAGAAGTTATTACACTTGCATTTTGAACTTACACTTCTACTGTTATAAGCCTTTCCATTCAGGTATGCAAAC
Source organism: Diplodus puntazzo (assembly GCA_963678695.2). NCBI lineage: Eukaryota > Metazoa > Chordata > Actinopteri > Spariformes > Sparidae > Diplodus > Diplodus puntazzo. The sequence continues at coordinate 8,264,669 of OZ023158.1, read as the reverse complement.
TAGGCAAAAATTCCTTTTTAAAAGGATGGGTGTTAATGGGTTGCTAATACACAAAAAGTCGATAAAGCATTCACAATATCTAACAGCTGGCTAGCAAATGCAACCACAAAACAGTTATCACACTTTCTTGTCTTAGGAAGCCCAGATGCTCTCCAGCCGTTGACGACCAGCTTTCAGCTGCTAAATGTGTGAGAATGGACAGTTATGGGTGCATTCATTAGCATTAGAAGAAGAAAATAGGAAAGAGATGGCGGACATATTCAATCAAGAGGGCCTCAGGGTCAGAGAGAGAGGAAGGATAAAGGAGCTAATGACAATTCCATACACAAAACAGCGAGAAGAGATTAATACAGATACTCGGTAAGAGTAAACTTTTAAGACCTTCTCACTTTTCATTTTTTCATTTAGCATAGTAGGCAACCTATGGGTGCTAACTTGGCTTCTTAAGATGAAGGCGAGCCAAAAAACTGACTCAAATTGTGAAAATGAGTAAGTATAGTCAAATTGTAGGTATTCTCTCTGTATATGCTATCTACCCCTGCATTCAGATAGGTTTGTATATATACACATCTGTTTTTCAACTCTAACCAGAGGTCTAATGTTTTTAAATGTATTGCTTGTTCACTTGCACACTTGAGGACAGATGATCATCTAGGGACCAGTCTAAAAAAAGGGGAAATAACAATAAAATCTTAAAAGTAGAAACAGGGAAACCTATCTAAATACAAAAATAAGATGTATGTATGTATGTAAGTCAGTATTATCAGTGGTGTTTGAAGTGTTTGGGTGTGTGTGTGTTTACATTTCAGAATGAGAAACTAGTGCACATAATAATTCCATCCATCAGATTTTTATTAGAAAAGACAGCAACAGTTTTCATGACCCTCAATTGTCAATCCAATAATAATCACACACCCCTAAATAACACCTCCCCATATTTTAATTTGGTTCATTCATACACAGAGCTGCTTGGATCACTATCAGACAGGCACCCAGCAACAATTCAGTTACACAGAGCAGTTTATGGCAGCAACTTAAATTCCTTCTGTTGGGGAATGACATGGCTGGGCTTGTACTGAATCTCCACCGTCCTGTACAACTCTTCCTCCTGTATGTAATGAGAGGTAAACTAAGGCCTCATTCTCTATTGTGCAACTTGAACATTCAGATTCTCTCTCTCACACACACACACACACACACACACACACACACACGCTATTTATATTCTGTCCTTCCTGCTATCAGCCAATATGACAGTGATGTCCCCTGGCCTTGGAGGACATGAGAAGAAAAACATTTGTACACATTCAAATAATAAACTGATGAAATGAAAAACACCTCATTGCTGTAGTTCTGTATTAATTTTTAAATCTTTAGAGTGCATTCAGGACAACTGACAGGGGACAAGTTTCTGACATGAAAAGTCATATATATTTAAATATTTTCTACAGTAACTTCCCACCTTCAAGTTGTCTAGTGCACTATTAAAACAAGATCGCTATAATTGATGGAGCACTGCACAGAAATATATTATGTAGACGGAGTAGGGCTATCTGCTGTACCAAAGCTTGAACAGTGAGCAAGCTTCTGAACCCAGTTCAACTGGTACAAACACTTAAAACTGATGGAAGTCATAAACAAACATGAAACCTATGATATTTTAGACAAAACAAAAAACGTTTACCACTATGGAAATTAACAGCTTTGTAAAAATACCAAACATGACATTGTTTTGAGACAATTAAATTACAGACAGGATATCCTTGGACATGGTGGAGCATATATTGACATTTAACTTCTCTCTCGAGTATTTTACTGCCAAAACACAGTAGAATTGTATGTTACCGAGAGAATGACTAAGATTCAGCTTGTAACTCAAGACCGCCACACTCCCCACCCAGTCTACCCCCGAGCACTGCAGTCCTCTGTTGTCATGGAAACCACATGACACCCAAGTGCAAAGGTCTACTGCTGGCCTTCTTTCTTCTCTCCTTCTGAGGAGCCCGAGCTGCTGCCACTGCTGCCGCTGCTGCCGCTGCTGCCCTCCCGCTCTGCTGCCATCTGCAGGGAGGAAGAAGACGCTACAGCTGAGTACGAGCACATGTCAGGTTGGAGCTGGTAAAGCTTTATTTTTCCAAGCATTTCTGAAGATTTTGTTATAAAGAACTATGTAATTTAGTGGGTAATTGTAAGTACTGAAACACAGTGTTCATTCAGGACATTTCTAATGAATCCTTTACAGTTAGATAATACATCTGCAACAACTGGGTATAAACCTAAGCATCAAGGAAACATGGTCTTACATTTTCTACCAAAATGTGTAAAACAGACACTATTAGAAATCTCACCATGACCCGACCAGAGATACTTGACTTAAATAACTAACAGTCGTTTTCAAACACTGAACGCATGTTCCTACCTTCTTGTATGCCATTTCAAAGAGCTTGAGAGAGGCCTGCTGTAGGGTGGTGGCCGCCTGTTTGATGTTCTCTCCTGTTTCTGAATCCTTGTTGGCCAGAAGATCCCTGACCTTTGAGATCTCCTCCTTCAGTTTGGTGCACTGTGAGTCGACAGATCACAGAGGAAATATTAATGTCTAAAAGTGAGTCATGAGCAGTGCAAAATGGAGGATTCCAATTGTGTCATCAAATACAAATACAGCAGGCAGTGTAGTTACATGTCAATGGCTATGTTGGTGGGATTCAATGCCTGACTTTCAGTAACTGGCTACCTCCCATACTTTCAGATTGCTACATAAAAGGTTTCCTCTCATCTCAAGAATTAATTAATCTCATCCATTAAGCAAGGCTAATTCAACTAGAAATGAATTGACTGACAGGGCACTTACACTTCATGATTCAAAGCAGCACATTTACAGTATAAACTGAAAACAAAGCTGTACCTCATCAGCAGGAAGCTGGTCCTTGAACTCTTCCATCTTGGATTCTGTGTCATGAACGATGCCCTCAGCCATGTTGACAGCCTCCACACGGTCCTGACAATGAAATGAGGGTGAGAGGAGAACAAGAGTGTGGATGTGTAATACATACACCCTAAACACACCATCAGGTGGCTTTATAGCATTTCTACATCTTAACCATCTTTCACTAAGACTGAACCCCCTTCAAAAGCACAGAAACTTGAGATGTTGACCCACTTCATGCTTCCTGTCCTTACCTTTCTCCTCCTGTCCTCCTCTGCGTACTTCTCAGCATTCTTGACCATGTTTTCGATGTCGTCTTTACTGAGACCTCCTGATGACTGGATCACAACTGAGGAGAGGGCAGACAGATGAGACACTCGTTACGCTAGCACTTGACATTTTAACACTGCCTGGCCAAAATAAGAAGTCACCACCTTGATTTAACTAAGCAAATAGGTGAGAGCCTTCCATTGGATAATTACTGCAGTGATTAATATGTTTCAGCTGGCAACAACTTATCTAACCCTAACTGATGCAGTGAGTTGCTTCTCATTTCTTAAACCAGCATGTCTGAATACACATCCTGTGGTCGTGGAGAAGATCTGTTTTAGAATGGTCAAATTATTGGCTGTCATAAAGCAAAGATAACAACTAAGGAGATTGCTGAAACTACTAAAACTGGGTTAAGAACTGTCAAACACATTATTAAGACCTGGAAGGATAGTGGTCAGCCATCATCTTCAAAGAAGAAATGGGGTAAAAAAAAATGTTGAATGCTTTTTTTTTGGCCGGGCAGTATGTCTGCTCACTGAAAGTAGTGATAATATAGTCAATCAAAAAACTGCTCAGTCCTTGGTGGTTATAAAAACATGCATAAACATTAGTTTTCAGAATTAATTAATTCCTACTGAAGGCTGAAATATCTAAAATAGAAAGAAAGAAAGAAATTATGTTCAGCAATCAAGTGAACAGAATGCTCCCACTGAATAAACAACACTCACTCTGCTGTTCTCGGCCTGTGCCCTTGTCCTTGGCGGAGACGTGGACGATGCCGTTAGCGTCAATGTCAAATGTTACCTCAATCTGAGGAACACCACGGGGGGCAGGGGGGATTCCCACCAGAGTGAACTGACCCAACACCTTGTTGTCTGATGCCATCTCCCTCTCTCCCTGGCAAACCTTGATCTCCACCTGAGTCTGTCCATCAGCTGCTGTAGAGAACACCTGAAGGGAAGCAGTCAGGAACTTTAGGACACTTTATTTCACATTTGGTATCAACATCTGTCCTGAGTGATTCAATCACATGAGGACAGCTTTATGCCAGTCAGTTCACAGCTGGCATTACCATGCATCTTGAGCGACCACTTGTGATCGGATCTTACTTCCTTACTAAATGAAAACTGAGCGACTTGTTAAGGGCGCCTAGCGATTTTCTCTTTAAGCATCAGTTAAGTGTCCTAAATCAGTTAATGCTTACTGTCTTTGACATGTGAACAGCCAATAAAAATGTTGTCTTTGATACGTTTTGCGTAAATGGTGAAATTTGATGAAACGGTGTGTTCAAACGGCTGCTAAATGTTGGGATGTAAGAGGCACAGTTTAGTCACATGAGCAGACAGGGTGGTACGGCGATGCTGCAACAAACAGGCGATCACAACTTTGTCACCTCCATTTTGCACATGCTGTCAACTTTCTTCTCTTGTAACAACTCTCAACATCACAAGATTTTTTGAGGAGTTTGGTGATATTGCAGTTAGTAGTTCAAAGTTGTTTGTGTGACCACAAACATCTGGCAGATTGGCCCTAACATGTCATTTACATTTTTCTTCACCTTCTACAGAGGATGCAAGTTGAGTAGACTGTGGTCCAGGACATGTGTGTACACACTGCTAAAAGAACGTGGTCACATTCAGCCCAGACCACCTCTGAATGAAGTCTGACTGACTGGATCTCAAAGTGTGTTCACACCTCAACTTAAAATGCCGTTCAGACCTGTTATCAACTTGCTTCCTGAGTGATCTTATTGTAACTGGACAGCTTCATTTACACTTGAATTTCACACAAGAAGGAGATAACTCATATGAAGCTGCTGGTTTAAGTACCTGACTCTTCTTTGTGGGAATTGTGGTGTTCCGGTTGATGAGTTTGGTGAAGACTCCCCCCAATGTTTCAATACCCAGAGACAGCGGTGTCACATCCAACAGCAGCACATCAGTGACATCACCAGCCAAAACACCACCCTGGATGGCTGCTCCAATGGCAACGGCCTCATCAGGGTTGACAGACTTGCTGGGAGCACGGCCAAACAGGTCCTGAACCGTCTGTTGAACCTACAGAGACAAACAAACACTGAGTGTTATTAATTGTAATTCATAAAAGTAATCTACTAAACTACTATCACACAACTGATGGATTATTGCTGTATGAAAAAACAAAACCTAATGTATTTTTTGTACAGCAATTATCTAATTAAACATTTACACAATGCCAAACAGCAATTCGAACCTTTACAGCAGAAATAATGAGACAATTGGGTAAATAGGAAAACACCCCTGACAATAAAAGGGTCAACAGTGAACAATTTGTGCTTGATTAAACCCAACCCTGGCAAAAAAACCAAAAAAAAAAAAACAAGAAGGTATGTCTTTGATTATGCATTAACAGAGCTAAATGCAAGCACTTCAAAACATTCACAGTATAATGAAGATGTGTAGCGACTGTTTGTCACTGCAACAAAACCCTTTAACCTAGACTAGTAGCTGCAAGGAAACAAACAGATCATCCAAAAAATCTGGCTCTCCAGATGAAGGAAAACAAGTAAGTTTGATGGAGACCCTGAATGTCACATCATCATCATCATCATCATCATCATCATCATCATCGTCATCAGGATTTTAATTGTCTTTTCAGTGAAAATTAAACTGATGATGAAAAAATGATCGCGCCCACTAATCGTTAATCATAATGAAACTGTTATATTACAGTACCATGCAGCCTTATTTGGCAGAATAATGTCACCTTGCCAACAAACTCCAGCAAATGTGCATTAAAAACAGTGTCATCCTTGACATTTTGGTAGCTGTGTGTGATTTACTGTTCCCCTTCTCATAATTCAAAATGAACTGAAGACACAATGTTAGGACTTGTAGGTAGGGGGTACCTTGGGCATACGGGACATGCCTCCAACCAGGAGCACCTCTCCTATGTCTCCCTTGGACACCTCGGCGTCCTGCATGGCCTTCTGACACGGGGCCACGGTGCGGCGGATCAAGTCAGCCACGATGCCTTCAAATTGAGCACGACTCAACTTCATGTTGAGATGTTTAGGCCCAGAAGCATCCATGGTCAGGTAGGGGAGGTTGATGTCAGTCTGAAGCGAGGAAAAACATAATGTGAACATATTCGGTTACAGCAGGTACAAAATATCCCATGCTGAGGTTTAGGCAATAAATAATATCACAACAGTTGAGATGTTTGAATGGCCCTGTACTAGGCCTGCCTTGCAATCAATACTGACAGTCCACTCTCACAGGGCCGAGTCCTGCAGCAGCCCAGCAGCAGCAGACTCTAAAACAGAAACTGCTGCAACGACCTACGAGGCAGGACCTTCTCTACCAGCACTGTAACACTGAGCCAGACACACACTGTCTGGACAGCTGACTTAGAACTGGATCCTGGGCTTAAGCAATAACGTAATCTCATATGTGTGGCAGTGAAGAAAACGCAGAATAAAAGTTTTCCGTCATTTCGTTTGTGCAGATGGAGCTGAGTTTAAGATATAGTTCCAATTTCTGTTGAGCTGCACGATATTAATTTTTTTCAACCGATACTGATAACCAATAATTACCTGCGTCTTGGGACCAATGAACGATAATTATTTTGTCTACATTTCTGCATTTTCAAAAAGGTTCCAAAAGTTTAGTTGATGTGCAACTCAGGGTAAAATGTTAAGATGTAGTCAGGAAAGGTGAATGATTCAATATTCTGCAGCTCTAAACATCTAACTGACGTCACTAACATCAGCTGCCCACAAAACAATCAGTTGTGACTCTACAAATGTTCATTTAATTTTGTAGTAAAGGTACTTATGGAGAAACGCTTTGACACAATCTTTTGAATAAGAACTGTCAATTGATTTAAATACTCAAAAACAATAAAGGTTTTGAGACACAACAAGAAATAAATGATTGTGCATCTCTCCCATTTTCCATCTGAACTGGTCAGAAATGTGCAGGGTAAGGATGTTCTGTGTACCTGCAGCGAGGAGGACAGTTCACACTTGGCCTTCTCAGCAGCCTCTCGGACTCTCTGAAGAGCCATGTTGTCTTTGGTTAGATCCACACCGGACTAAAAAGACAGAAACAGTTATGAGATCCTGCTCTTACAGACCAGATAATAGGTCAGAGGTGTTTGTAAAGACAGGCTGAATCATTCACCTCTCTCTTGAACTCCTTCACAATGTGTCTCAGGAGATGCTGGTCGAAGTCTTCTCCTCCCAGGAAGGTGTCGCCGTTGGTGGACTTCACCTCAAACACCCCCTTCTGGATCTCCAGGACTGAGATATCAAATGTACCTCCACCCAGATCATAGACCGCAATACTGGGAACACCATACCAAAAACAGTTAGGCACCTTCTCTCTATGCTGAACCTCCTATTATGCTGTCTGTTTAACTGTTTCAGTGAGAAGGGATCCTTCTGACTGTAGCAGTGGTGGTGTTCTTCCTTCTCTACTCACATTTTGTCCTGGGTCTTGTCCAGGCCGTAGGCCAGAGCAGCAGCTGTTGGCTCATTGATCACACGCAGGACATTCAGACCAGAGATCTGACCAGCATCTTTGGTGGCCTGGAAGTCACAAATAGATCAAATATTAGGGAATTATTCCATCTTGCGAAGGGTTCATTGCATGGGCGAAATATAGCTTGATAAAAACTATAAAATGCTATAGAGTGCCAACTTTGAGTGCCTCTCCCTATTTTGATGTCTACCAGGTAAGAGAGAGATTCAGTGTTGAAAACTTAATACTCTGAAAAGATATTAATAGTGACAATAAAAAAAGGGGGGGTATGCATCTTGTTGCATATCTCAATGGAAGTCAAAGTGGATGGATATTCACCACCACTCAAAAGTGTCAGGTCACATAGCCCCCCTTCCACATATGAACTCCAGACAACAGATACAAAAATAAGAGAATCGGATCAGAACTGTCCACATTTACTTGTTCATGCACACAACACAACATGTTCATGTCAGAAATGTCACACATGTTGGAAATACTCCGTATGATTGAAGTTAGGGTTGGCACCTGGGTGGGAGGCTATGATAATGCATTGATATCAATGCTACGTGGTCTTTGGGCATATCCGTGATACAAAAGAAAAAGTGAAAAGTCAGATATAGGCAAGCAGAGAAGAGTACAAAGCAGCTACACATTGTGCACAGAGATCCCACCATAGAGTGAAAGCAGCAGCATTTTGGATCTCTACTATTATTTTGGCACATTATGTTGGCCAATTGAGTTTATCGTGATAAAAGGCCATTTAGTCTTTAGACAAACCCATGTGCTATCATGTTAGCACAGCTAAAAATTAAAGAAGCAATAAAATTGGTCTTCTTTATGCAAGTTGAGTATCTGGAGATTCAGCATTTGTGGGTTTGATTATAGTCTCAAAAGGCCAGAAAAATAACTTTCCCCTTAAACGCCTACATTTATCCTTGTTCCAAGAAATGAAGGCTTTTTCATGAGATAAAAAATAGCAGCTACCATGCTCAGATGAGGGCTTGAAATTGTTTCCATTTTCTCTTTCTTACTTTATCGACTGTGATATACTGTGTTTTCTTTCTTGTGACAAATGTACTTATTGTAAGTCGCTTTGGACAAAAGCGTCTGCTATATGACCTAAATGTAAATGTAACCAGGAAACTAAGATGTCATACTAGTTTCTCTAAAACCTTTTTCAGTTGAAATTGACCTCCACTGCTAAAAGTAACATTAATTTGTGAAATAAATAACATTTGGTTGATCCATGTTGATATAAAGACAGTAAGTATTCCACATGAACCCCTTTTTTCGTCTGCATGGAGGCCTGCCTACTCTGTGCAAGGGGCATTGTGACGCTACAGCTGTCAATCAAAAACAGTTCACAGATTCCCTCAGAGATATTGATGACTATCAATCATAATTATTCCTAAAGAGATAGTCATAAATGTAAGCTGCTGCAAGGTTATCTAGAGAAAAAGGAGATTTAAGAATGAATAATTTAAGAATAGTTGATAGCTAGCCAGCAGAGTTATCCGGTAGTGCACAAAATGTCCAGCTGGGTAAAAGTAGTAGCCAGCTCTTTTCATTTTTCTTCAGCCCTTCATCTAAACATTTGGCCTACTGTAGCATGAAAATGAAAATACAATAAAAACGAAAATGAACATTTCCCCAAAAAGCATCTGTCCTTTTCTTTTTAATGTTTCCCAACCTTTTACACCTCTGACAGCATTGACACACACAGCGTGGCAGAGCAAAATTCTGCAGATTACTAGATGCTTAGTTGGGGAAAAATATGCGTTAATATAAAACACTGATCTTCTCTCGAAAATAGACCAACATAATTAAAAATGGTAAAAACAATAATGCAGTTTGTCGTTAAAAATCTGCATTTCTCCGACAGACACAGGACATCAGGAGGGAAAGAACAGGTGGCTGCAGTGCTTTAATGTCCAGCCATTTGGCCGGCATTTAGGGAAACCTGAGCCAGGCCCAGTAGTGGTAACTGGTCACCTAGTTGGTGATAAGGATTACACTAAAATAATAGCTTGTTTGTCAAATCACCGAGGCATAAATCCCATGGGAGGCAGGGAAGGCATGCTGTGTATGTGCATTGTAATTCTCATCGCCTGAACCTCATCCTGTGCATGGCATCAAAGGTGTGCCCTGGTATGTCAACAGTTTTTTTTTATGTCATTAACAACCTGCACAGTTTTATTTAGCTAGAGAGATCCTGCCCTGTCAGTTGGTCATGGTCAAATGCAGTAAGTACTGACACTTTTTGTGTTTCTAATAGGCACTTTCAATTGTTTGACATGAGTGACAATACCACTGAAGGCCTGCAATTTTCTGATCTAAAAACTCTGGTAGATGAAAACTTGATAAAAAAGTTAAAATACCAAATGCCAACAGCAAACAGAAACTAGAGCATCAAAGGTTCATCTTTTAAATATTCTGCTGCTGTATGATTGGGTACGATGATCAGGTTTGACTTTAGTGTATTAAAGATCTTATGGCTGTTGTCGGATTGTTTTAGTGCTCATGTGAAACTTTCAGGGGAATGATCAGTCAGAGCAATGATACAAAGGATACACACTGGACCACGAAGCTTAAGCATGTTGTGTGGGTTTGTGTGTACCTGTCTCTGAGAGTCGTTGAAGTAGGCTGGAACAGTGACCACAGCGTTCTTCACTTTAGTTCCCAGGTAGTTCTCTGCCAGACAGACACAAGATCATCAATTAAAATATTGCTCACATATGATGATGTAAAGTTCAAAACAAACACTAATACAACATTACTTATCCAGTGCAGTTGTAGTCATACCTGCAGTCTCCTTCATCTTCATCAGGACGAAGGCTCCAGCCTGGCTAGGTGAATACATCTTCCCATGAGCCTCCACCCAAGCATCCCCATTCGATGCACGTACAATCTTGTAAGGGACGTTCTTCCTGTTAATGAAACAAATTCAAGTTAGTCTGATGAGCACAGCGCAAAATTCAGTCAGACATTTATGCAGTGGGTTATTTATCTTGGTTTAAAAAGTTCTCAGTAGTTTGTATCTACAATTACATTTGGGAAAAAAGCTGAATGATTTATATTTATAAATGATTTATATTTCCAGGAAGTAATTAGCATAGCATAAATTACTTTTGAATTGAGTCAATGCAACGATGCAAAATGTTTTTAATAACAAGGTCAAAGATGTACTCACATGTCTTTCTGGACCTCAGGGTCGTCAAAGCGCCGTCCGATCAGTCTCTTGGTGGCGTACAGTGTATTCTGAGGGTTGGTAACGGACTGGCGTTTAGCAGGCATGCCCACAAGACGTTCCCCTTCTGCTGTGAAGGCGATGACTGAAGGAGTCGTCCTGGCTCCCTCTGCATTCTCCAACACCTAAGGCATAAGGACACATCCTTCAGCTGCTTCCAGATACTTCACCGCTCATCGACTCAAAATGACGGACCAACCCCCCCGTTTACTCCCAAGTTGTCTGTTAAACTATGGTCCTTGTCCTTGGTCTGCGTAAAAGTCTCTGTGGTGTGATGTGTGATGTTCCAAGTGAAATTTTATGGTTATGCATGTAAGCTTCCATGACTGTACAAAATCAGGAGCAGAAATAAAGGAGGGTAACTCAATTGGTTGAGCTCCCATCCAGTTACTGCTTGTTGTCAAGGGAAACCCCAGCTGGAAAGTGGTCCTTTGACTGGCCAAAGACACACTGATAAAACTATAGCACTAAACTGAAGCTACCACAATCTTTTAATGTGAGAGACAAAACACCATGGAATTGCACAAAAGAAAAAATCTACTTCACACTCTTCTACCAACATTGTTATATGTATAAGAAACCAGGTTAAACTTACACTAGATAACACAAATACCTAACTAGAAATTCTCCTTTGACAAGGCTCAGCAATACAAATGATTCACATCTCAAAACATTTTCAAAACACATTAAAAAAAACACACAAAAGGGGACTGTGCAGTATCCATTTTGCAGTGTTTAGGGTGGTTATTACACGTATGTTTAATAAACGCAACAACGTGAAGCGTTCCCAACCGAAGGATTAGGAGACGTGCTTGTATTGGTCTCTTTTTTTAGAATTATGTGCTGGCATCATCAGTGTTTTATTCTGAAAATTAACCAGATGTTATGTTGTTGTTTTGGTATGTGTCTTTCTGTCTGCTCTGCGCTAAATTCGGCTGAATTGCTGCATCTAGAAAGATGGCTTACTCAGAAGAGATTTTACAAACACAGCTTTGTAAAAAATAAAAAAATATACATATACATCTTGTTTCTTGTTAAATCACTTAAGAGTTGATTTTTTGTTGAACTCTTGAATCTTTATTTTTGGTGAATACTATTTGAACTTGTCTGACCCTTATCTGTAGATAGGCACCAGAATAAATACAAGCTGCTGACCCCAATCTTTTTTAAGAAGTATTTGGAAATATCAAACAATACCATAGATTTAAGGGCACTACACACGATAACAGTCAGACATTGACAAGGCAGTCAGTAAGCGTCACTGACTCTAGTCAGCAGGATGGTGTATGTCCCACATCGTTGGCACTGGGCGGCCCTTGTTGGAGGCTTTTTGGCCAATTTGGCATGTAGAATCAGCGGTGGTTCTTTGGTGAGAGGAATCATTACCCAGCTGTTTAGGTGCAAAAAAGAAAAACTGGACAGGAAAGGGAGCTGTTCACTGTAGTATCCATGATTTCATTCTTTTAGTGCAGTTTATCCTTATTATTCTCTTCTGCGTCTTTACCAGTGCCATTTGCAACTTTTTAAGAGGCATATTCTCCATTAGGAGCAGCTACATTAGCGAGACTGGTTTTAAAAATGCTGCTTAATCATAACAATGGTTTGTCTATTTGCTGAGAGGTAATTCCTTTCACACAGGTGAAGAACATACAAGCTTGGGGGCTGCCAGCTGCAGGTTTTGCAGTGTGTTCAGGTGTAGCCTTTTGGCCGTAATATAGGAGAAATGAAATGACGCAACGGTCAGCCTTCATCACAGCTAGCTCTTTAAGGTCAGTTTGCTGTGTAGTGCTGCAATTTTTTGTTTATTATAAAATGGAAAATCAAAAATCACACTGAATTATTAATTTTGACTACTCCTAGTTAAGAATGAAAAAAGAGCTACAGAGATGCCCACACCCTTTCTCACCACCCAACAGCTGACCAAAGACAGCATAAAGCGTGTGTGATTGTCAAGTTGATGGTTTCACTTGCAGAAATGGTCTGATACCGAGTCCCAATCGGTTGTCAGAAAGGTGTGGGTGGAGCAGATTCAAAAAGCTTTCGCTCATCCAACAGTACGGTCCCTTGGTCCTTTAATGGTCTATGTGTAACTTTCCAATTTTAACACACTGAACGGTTAAGGTCAAAGACTTGCATGTTGATCAGCTGAGCGATATAGCTGTACCATCAATGACAGACAGTGTCCGTTCATCCTCACCTTGGCCTGTTTTCCCTCCATGACTGCCACACATGAGTTGGTTGTTCCCAGGTCAATTCCAATGACTGCTCCCTTGACAGCTTCTGACCTACAACACACAACACATACACACAATTAGCATTACTGACATATCAAACAAGTTTTACTAGAATGTTCTAAAAGTCAACAGAGGTGATTTTTACACTTTATATCTTTCTTATTTGAAATGCTGGTTTGTCAGCAGGATTACACGAGCACTACTGAACAGATTACTATGACACTGGAGGACGGAGAATGGGTCTCATCCCAGAATAGATCCCATATACTTTTGGTGTGGATCTGGATAAAGGGGCATATCCAGGATTTTTTCTCAATTTTTTGACATTTTGGGGCGTTTATTTTTGCTAATTTCTCAGGGAATAATGCATGGATCTTGACGAATAAAAAAACTAAAAACAAAAACAGGGTTTTCTTGATGGCTCACAATAGAGCAAAATGTGGTAATACATCACAGTTTCTACAAAAAATTTTTAATATGTCTTATCAGCCATGTTGAACTATTCACTATTAGAGGCCGTCCACACGGAAACGCTCTTTTGTGTAAACGCACATTTTTTGCATCACTTTGGCCAATCGTCCACATGGATCCTGTAAACACAGTGCCTGAAAATGCGCATACCCGAATCCGCATACTTTCCGAAGCGATGACGCTATCGCCCCATCCCTCGACCTCTAACCTCCGACCTCTGAACCCTGCGACGTCAATGTTGTTGTCAACAACAACCATGGCGGACTACGTGCTTGTGTTTGTGCCGCAGAAGATATTGAGACTTTCTTGCAACTCACTCGCCTTGTGTAGTGAGTCGCAGCAGCAGTTCGACCTCATTACCGGTCCACACAAACAATTCTAGTTTCCTTGCACTAGCCCTTTTCGTCTTCTTCTTGTGTTCGGTTTCTCCGTCTACTATCTGTTTGTTTACAGCGCACAAGCTTTATGCACATGCTCCGTCTCTTCTTCTCCGTTTTTGGTGAATTTCAAGCGCCGCCTATAGGCCTGGAATATGAACTACAGAGTTTTCAGTCGTTTTCAGTGGATCCGTGTGGACGCAAATATTCTTGAAACGATGCCGAGGAAGACAGGGGAAGAAGATCGTTTTGGTACGTGTGGACATGGCCTAAGTGACTCTATAATGTTGTGATGAAAAAAATTTAAAAGAAATTTGTACTCACTACATTAAAAAAAATACAGTAACACAGGTAACATGTGTGGGCATGCTGCAGACTGATATTTAGCTATGCGTTCATGATTTATGTCTGAAATGTTGAGAAGGCATCATCCAAGCTGTTGTTAAGAAAATAGCTAAATTAGTAGCTCAATTGCTGGATGTAATTATACTTGAGTCTGAGTATTTCTGAAGGACAAGTTGGATGGTGCTTTCCCCATGTGTAATCAATTTCATTCCAAATTCTGTTCTGATCATCTCAGTACCATGCCGCACTGATGCAGTAAAATCTTTATTAATTAAAATTAAAGAAAATTAAACTTGATATTGATATTAAAACATTTTTGGATGCTCCTGTATTTTGTAGTCCAAGCACGCAGTTTTATGTTGAAAGTCTGCAGACTTAAGCTACTTTTAAGTATTTAAGGTTAGGTTAACCACATTTTCACGCTATGCCTGTCTTTTGTCACCAAAAGTGGCACAAGTCACAGTCAAAGTGGCAGTCAATTGGTTCCACAGGGAGGGGGCTCACATGAACCAACATGCACACGTAGCCAGACCGGCTATCAAATTATTATTGCAACAATCCAAATGAATAGAATATTCTCCAGAATAACCTCAAAGTTATTGCATGCTCAAAAAGTATACTTAAAGCATAACATGGCAAACTGAAGCCCAACAAGCATCACAACAAAAATGCTTGCTTTCCTTCTTGCCACCGGGGTGGTCGAGCAGCAATCTATTCAAATTTCAGATTGAAGACATCATTAAATATAACAACAATCAAAGCTTAATTTAAAATTCCCGAGAAGAGTTTCCGATGCCACAAAATGCCATTTGAAACAGCCTTCCTAATAACTACAATCTGAGTAACTACAATCAAAAGTCCGCCACTTTGGTGACATTTCTGTGTATTTATATTTATGATGGGTTAGGATGGGTAAATAATGATGTCATTTTGGGAGGTGAAGAGCAATAAGTTCTTCATTGTAAAAGCAAAGGTAAGTAGTAATTAACACTAGACACTGAACATTATTGTATAAATATTATTACTGTATATGTACCCTGGACATCACCAAAAAAAAAAAAATCACCGAAGTTTACTGTGTGACAATTGAGACACACTGTAAAATGTTGGCTGTTAGCTTAGCCCGAGAACCTAGTGCCTCACCTGCATTGTAAATGCAAATGCATCATTGAACACTGAGTAGACATTCATATTGTTTAGCTTAAATACCTTGTGGAGAATGCCTCACTTTACACTGCTGCCAGGATGAAAGCTTATAAAAGTACGAACAGTTACATGTATTTTTGATTTGGGTGGGTAAATAATGACCCTGTATGGGAGGTGAAGAGCAGGAAGTTCTTCATTGTAAAAGTACTTCTGGCTAAATATACAATAATTAATAAAAGTAGATACTTGGGTTGACTTGAGCTTAACTATGATGACGTGTTCGCTGCAAATACGTGTGTATTTGGATGGCTGCCATTGTAGGAGCCATGAATTAATTGGTAGGTGCTTTTTCTATTAGTCACAAGGTGAAGGGATATTGTTATCTTTTGGTGTTTGTTTTGGTTATGATATTTTATTATGTGGTCATATTGACTAGGGGACAGCGGGTCACGTGGATATGGGCGGGGTTATTAGTTAATTTAGGCACCTGTTCATTTCTCATTGTCAGAGAGAGAGGGTGAGCTGGGTCGCCGTATTTTTGTTGACCGCTATTTATCTTTGATCGCTGTGATTACTTTGATTTTGAGTTTGTGCATTTTATCATGACTTGATCATCGCTATTCGTTAATAAAAAGTTGAAATAAATTCTTTTAGGAAGCGCGTCAGACAATCAGGCCCACCCTCAGTCTCTCAGCGACTCATTTGTTTGTTTAAGTCTCTACAGCCATTGTTTGACCTTCCTGGGTACAGAGGTATGTCTTATGGCACAAATCCACAATCACCTCTCGAAATTTGGTAGACAATAGCCCAGGCTAGTCTCCTAGTCTCTTGGTGCGCCAACTATCTGGCTTTTTGGCAAAACGAAACAGGTTCCAAATGGAATTTATCACTTGCTTTCTATGCTGGTGGGCAGCAGGAAATTATCTTTTGCCCTCTAAAGAGGTGTTGACCTGAGACCATGAAGCCACATGAAAACTATGAATTGGGATAGGAACTCAGATTTATCCCAGTATTTCCATTGGTTCAAATGTACTACTGAACACCTTTGCTGCTAGTCATCATTTTTCACCTGGATTTTTACAGGACACATTATACCATCGAAGCTTTTGTGGTGATACTCACGCATAGTTCCTCCTGGACAGAGCCCTGAGAGCATCGCCACTCCAGCATGCCTGTGAATACATCACCCAACAGTTACACTCTTGTCACCAAATGTTGGATTGAAGCAAGAACCTGAAACTATATAATTAAATACTACATGTCATCTTCTTTTCTGTTTTACGTCAAAATGTCATAAAATGTAGACGACAGACAAACAGAAAAAAGTCCATCAGCGCATGCACGACAATTTAACATCGTAGATTAGAGATCAAACTGCAGCAAAACAGACACTGTATGAGACAGATGAGATATGAATGTGTTTATCTAACTCTGGAACAACATGTGAGAAATGTTGCAGCATGTTGGGAGAGGGGACGTCTCACTGAAGGTCATTGATTCGATCATCCGCTGCAGTATTGTTACCAGTGATGGTCTATCTTACAAACACTCCAATCGAGTGATTAAGATACCACTGAAGCTTTAATTTAAACACAATAAAGTGCTAAGTTTAACCAGCTGCGTGACAATTGAGACGTAACGTAACTGTAAAATGGTTACTGTTAGCTTAGCCCCGAGAACCTAGCACCTCTCCTGCATTGTGAATCCAAGCGCATCAATGAATAAATAATGGTTCGTATTGTTTAGCATAACACAACTTCATGTTCGTGTTAACAATTCCAGCTTTACAACCCTCTTGATAGCTGTCTAAAAATAACATCTTAGTATTCACCGTTAATTAAACTGGCCTCAAGCTAACACTACTAGCGTGCTAAGCTAGTCGGCTTCTTGTCAAATCTCACAACTAACGTTAGATCCATTTTATCATTAGAGCGATTACTTACATGCGTACTGTTGTGTACTCACCTTCTTCATTAAAGAGGACACATCCTTCGTACAGCTCCTTGTCGGGAGAGTCCTTGAAACGTTTCTGGCGACACTCAACATTTTGAAAACTGGGCGACCGGGCTAACACAATTTGATAAATCGACGGCGACGATTAATGTCGAAACAAACTCCCCGAATTGCTGAACAGCTAAGAAGAGATTAAAGGTGTAAAGACTCCGGGTGTCTATAGACTCGCAGACGGTGTGCCGCAGGTAAAGCTAGTGCTCTGGTTCAGCAAAACCTCTCGTCTTTGGACTGTTACAGCAAAGGAACTGCGACGCTTCTTCTGGAATTATCCAACACATGTTGCACCATGCACCGCTGCAGGACCTCTGATCGGGTGACACATATGCTGCCTGCGAGATTTTCAACAGTTAAAAAAATATTTTTGAATTGTTTCTAAAATGGATCTAGTATTTTATTGGTAATATGATACATATAGGATAACAAATGTTTTCGATAGCGGAACTGAACACATTTATGTTCCTTTTTGTTTTTTTTGTGATCATGAACAGCGTCGGACAGATAAACGCAGTGGGCATGTGAAGGTCATGATGTAACGGAGGTACAAGGGAGCTTCACGTGTGTTACGTCAGGGATGCTGAATGAAGTTATCTGCTGTATCATGAAATACAATTTCTATTTTTTGGGGCAGACGATTGTATGTGCATATAGCGCTATTATAATCAATATCCATACATTTCTGATGTATGAACTCTGGGAACCCAAGGTGAAGTCTTGTATTATATAACCAACAATGCCCAAATAATTTAATTAACTCAGATCAGGCAGAGGCAAAGAGCTAATCATTGCAGCTGAATAGCTGGAACCAATATTTTGCAATAACACACAGTTATTTAATAAAGATTCTAAACCAATTAAGTGAGTGATGGTTGTCACATGGCAGCAGTGGATGGTATTGTGTAGAACATCTACAACCACAGCAAAGCCCTGAGCATGGCACCTTGTAACTTAACGTAAAGCTTCTCAACCTCCATATATGTATTGCAAAATTAGACTGAAGTTATTGTCTATGCAGTTAAAATCCTGAAAGTTCATTGGAGGGATTCAGTTGATCCCCAGTGTGCAATTGCACCTCCTTGGTAATGAAGAATGACATGTATTTTTTCAGGATTTTTTCATACCTCTATGATTGGCAAATTAAAGTTTAAGAAAGTCCCAAGACATGTCATGGTATTATAAGAACTGTCTATGTATGCAGGGCTATACATTTATTTAAAGCTTTTGTGGTGATACTCACGCATAGTTCCTCCTGGACAGAGCCCTGAGAGCATCGCCACTCCAGCATGCCTGTGAATACATCACCCAACAGTTACACTCTTGTCACCAAATGTTGGATTGAAGCAAGAACCTAAAAATATATAATTAACAATACTACATGTAATCTTCTTTTCTTTTTTACGTCAAGATGTTATATAATGTAGACCACAAACAAACAGAAAGAAGTCCATCAGCGCATGCACGACAGTGTAACATCGTAGATTAGTGTTAAGTTGCAGCAAAACGGACACTGTAGGAGACAAATGAGTTATGAATGTGTTTATTTAACTCTGGAACAACATGTGAGAAATGTTGCAGCATGTTGGGAGAGGGGACACCTCACTGAAGGTCACTGATTCGTTCATACGCTGCAGTATTGTTACCAGTGATTTCACACTATATTGTTGCTCATCATTCCTGTTTTAACTCACTGCAGTGGTTTGGATTGAAGTGAGGTTTAGCCTTATTGTGCGCCTGGATAAGGCTTCTTCTCCTGGTGTTTAAAGGAAAAAGATGTTGCATCACTGTTGTCTTCCACATTGAAAATATACATTATCTTATCAACTGTTGATTACAAGAAAAAAGAAAAGCAAAGCAAAAGAAAGACAATATTTTCCCCCCACCTGTCATCTCATTCTTTGATATAATAAACCTACTCTTCTCAATCTATGCTCTGAGAGGGCCTGAAAACCTTGTCATAACCAAAAACTGTTTTGCAGCATCAACTACTATTTCTATTATTTCTGCCTGTATTCCTGCCTCGGCAGCACGGTTAATCACCATGGCCAGAGAAGCTAGGAAACAATAAAAGATTTTACAAATTTAAACAATAGTCACCTCCTACCTGTTCCTACACCTTTGTTACTTATGTCCTGACTCTTTCCTCTCCTACCTGCCTCCTGGAATGACCTTTTCTTGGCTCTTATTCTCATGAATTCAATCTACTTCTGTTTGGACAGTCTGTTCACCATGCTTCATTACTCTCCCTACACTGATGACACATAGCTTATTTATCACAGTTTTTGTTGCCATACATCTCATATCCACATGTAGCACATACTGTATAACTTTGCATAACATTTTGCTTGTAAAGTTTATAGATCTAACAAGGGAAATCAGAAGAAATGCACTGTATCGCTCCTGGTCACTGTGTAGTTCTGTGTGAGCAGCAGAGGGTGCAATCATACTGCTCAAGAAGACAGACTAATTTATTCCCACCTCTGATTGGTTGGCTTTGTTGGTTGTTTTTTTCCAAGCTTGACTATAACTGCAGAGGGGGGACAGAGCCACTGTTTTTCAAGTCACAAGTAAGTCTCAAGCTTTTGCTCTCAAGTCCAGAGTCAAGTCCTAGGTCCTAAACTTTGAATTTTAAGTCATAAACATGTATTAAGTGCTAATTTATTAAATTTACAAAAATCATGTTTGATTTAAAAAAAGAACATTGTTAGCCAAAAGTCACATCTGTTTGCATTCATTCAAGTTACTTTGACCTCTGTTGACATCTTGGAGAGAGAGGCAGGAACACAGCAGCTTCATTAACATAAATGCATTAAAAACAGCTTCCTTCACTCATAATAATAATAATAATCTTTATTTATAGAGCACCTTTCATGCATGACTGCTGCCCAAAGTGCTTGAACAAAGCAATATCAGAAACAATAAAAACAACAACAGTTGAAAACACAACACATCATCAACAAAACAAAGAAAAGCAGTAACAGTGATAAAAGATAAAATCAACCCCTATTAAAAGCCAAATTAAAAAGATATGTTTTCAATTTCTTTTTGAGTCCGCTATTCTTAGGTCTAAAGGGAGAGTGTTCCAGAGTTTAGGGCCATTAAAACAAAAAGCAGCTTCACCAGTTTTCTTGTGGGTCACCTTAGGAACAACTAAAAGACAGGCAGTGGAGGACCTGAGCATTCTTGTTGGGGTATAAAAAGAAAGCACATCACCAATATAAGATGGTGCTAGGTCATTTAAGACTTTATAAATGAGTAAAATAACTTTAAAATAATCCTAAAAGAAATAGGGTTGTGCTCTCTGTTATCTCAGAGTCCTGTGACTAATTGCATTTGCAATGACTGTCATTTGTGCATCATGGGGCTGCAGTATGATGCCACATACTCTGACGTACTAGAGTGATGCCAAGATTGAAAAGTGGTTGAAGGCATGACAATTGCTGCTCAGCAGCATACCGATCCCTGGAGTGGTACATGCTGCTGTTATGCTGCTGGCATTCCCCCATCACATGACGATATGTGCTGCTTGTCATTAAAGACTGTGTGACCGGCTTTGGACAAAAGTATCTGCTAAATGTCCTACAATATAAATGTAAAATGCAAGATGTAGCACAGAAAACAGCCATAGTTAGTGTTTGTGTCAAAAACATACATTTTGTCCTGAAATTGGTGCAGTAAATACAGCTTATAGAGTATATCAGTACATTTCAGAGGCATATAAGCTATTGTACTGTCTGTCACATTGCTACTACATTTCTGATAACTTACTGTGCACATTCAGATTAAAATAAACCAATAAATAATTGAATATGTTGTGGATAAGATATTCTCAGTGACTGTTAGATGATTCACAAGACAGTCAGCAGTGTGTGTGCTTGGGAAAACACTGAAAATTAACGGGGTTCACTGCTGGATATTATTCAATATTTGAACTATCGGCTGACATCATCCGATTCCAACAGGAGTCTGTGGGAGCGTCGCGACTTCTCTAATACAGTATTCAACAGCGCCGGCCGCACAAGGCGTGTGGCTGCTTCTCCAGATTTCTCCTGAACGCTGCCTGGTGCTTTCCCGATCGTCTGAATTCTGATGTGAACATTACACTGAACGCCGAGGTAGACATTTTTGAGTGGTAGTTAGCAATGCGCACTTGGGTGAATCATATATGTATTAGCAGTGCTAACAAAATCAAAGCTGAGGCCAGCAGTATTAACGTAAAGGTTGGAGTAAATTATTTATTTTACTGAAGCTGGACTTCACGTTTTTTTCCCACGAGGCAGTGAATGCCACATACAAGACATCTCGCGAGAAGTCCTTCTTGGGCAACATTGTACGTGGCGTCACATCTGAGCACTGGGAGTGTGTACTGGGATGCACTTGTTTAGGGTTAAGAAACTATGTGTATTGGCAATATAATGAATGTTGAATACATCGTATGAACTCTTCACGTGTGACTTTTTGACGAAGAACGGCAGCTGGTGTCGGAAACTTCCTCGTCGTCCAGCAGCAGCAGTGTGTTGACGGACTGCTAACGTCAGTGCAGGAGCTGCTGCTGCTGCTGCTGTGGGAGGATATTCCTACTGAGCATCCAGCCTGTCGGTCGGATATGGCGGAGAGCGGGAAGTCGGTTGAATTCTCCAGCTCTCTGGCGAACTCCAATCTACCGCCGCCGAGGACCCGCATCTTCAAAATCATTGTGATCGGGGATTCGGGCGTCGGGAAGACCTGCCTCACCTACCGCTTCTGTGCCGGCAAGTTCCCGGAGAAGACCGAGGCCACGATCGGGGTGGACTTCCGGGAGAGGCTGGTCGAAATTGACGGCGAGAAAATCAAGGTGTGCACTGCAGACACTGTCACTGCTGACACCCTCAGCAGCCCGGAGAAGAAGCAGATCTCGTGTCATTTGATCTGAAATACACTGTAGAAGAAGTAGGGACATCTGTAACCTGTCACCACAGTCCATTTAAAAATAGCAATAGTCAAAGTCAACATTTAAAGGCGCACTCCAGCAATTTATTAAGCAGTTTTTAATTTGACCAAAGCTGAGAGGCTTGCCAGAGACACATTCTTCTTTCCCTTCTCATTCATTACCATGTCTTTCCTCAGTGTATCTCTGTCACGTATCTGTAAGTCCCATTCTAGCCCCTGAACCTGTAAACCTCTTCCCTGCGGCCCATGGCTTCTGTTATAGAGGTGTAAACACCAACGATCCCAGGCGCTGTTACATAACATTGATTATGAAGCTTTGATTGTCAAATATTTCTGTAATGGTGCTCTCAGAATTTACTGTTGATTATTGGCTATTGTTTAATTGCTGCAACTCTACCTGTCAGTAGATTGAATGAATTGCTAGTTTGGGTGTTTGGGATTTGATCCATTTCCACACTGTCCCCCCACAGATCCAGCTGTGGGACACTGCAGGCCAGGAGCGCTTCAGGAAGTCCATGGTGCAGCACTACTACCGCAATGTGCACGCCGTTGTGTTCGTCTACGATGTTACCAATGCTGCCAGCTTCCGCAGCCTCCCAGCGTGGATTGAGGAATGCAAGCAGCATGCACTGGGCACAGAGGTACCCAGGATCATAGTTGGAAACAAGTGTGACCTCCAAGAGTCCGTCCAAGTGGGCACAGACGTGGCGCAACAGTTTGCTGACACCCACTCCTTGCCCCTGTTTGAGACATCTGCGAAGAACCCAAACAGCCAGGGAGAGGGAAACTGTGGTGGAGGAAACAGTGACCACGTTGAGGCTATTTTTATGACGGTGGCGCACAAGCTGAAGTCTCAGAAACCTTTGGTATTGAGCCAGCCAGCTGAGGGATCAGGGGGTACCATAAACCTGAGTAGGGGGAGGGATGATGGGGGAGATGGAGCCAGGAGCTGGAGCTGCAGCAGCTGCTGAGGGAGAAAAATGGAGGGAAAGAGGCGAGACAACGTCAGCCTGCGGCTGCACCAGACCGGCCAGACTGACAGTGGAAGGACTTGGGGAATGAGTGGAGGTCTAGAAAGAAAGGATGGTTCTTGCAAAGTGGCTTCAGCACAACACAAGAATGTCTCCATTAGAGGAGGATGGATTTTATTCCAGTGCTTGTGCTTAACTCTACAAATGACTTAACGGTTTTGGGTTAAAATGTACGTTGTGATTGTTGTTTCAGAATGCCAAAATCGATCAAGGGCACCTGGAAGTCATCCTGAACAGGTAGCCAGAAATCCGATTCAAAATGATTTTACCTCATTCAGTGATTTATGTTGCGATCGTTCACTGCTGAAGTTAAATTTCTCTTAGCTTCATGTTAACAGAAAACATAGAGACACCGTGACGTTAATTAAAAAAATGGATTTGAGGTGGTAAATGCCATATTCTTTCTTTACGAAACACCTCTTTACCATGACCTGATGGAAGAGAAGAATGTGATTTCTTCATGATGTAAGGGGTGGACAAAATAACAGAACCCATTCTAATCTAATACATTCTGTGCCATTTCATTTGTGTTTGTGTGGGACTGTCATGCCACTTTTCTGCCAAAATTAGCATGTCTACACTTTTTTTTGAAAAGCGAGTCAACATGCTAAAATTAGCCTATTGACTCCATTCCCACTTCCCGCAGGCATGAATGCTCCTGAAACAGGGAACAAAACCAGTTCAAGTAAACACAAGCAAGCGGCAGGCAGCATGGAGGCCAGCGACCATGTTATGTTGATCACCGGTTTATACATTTTACTCCAGTATCCTTATTCACGCGCCACCACCGGATGTTGATAACACATCCTCAATTTAGTGTGTTCACCTGGGTCTTATGTTTAGATCAAAGCCGAGCTGTGCTGAGGTGATAAAAACCCGAGTCTACTGCAGATTCGATTGACCCGGGTGTAAACGCTGGGTGCGCACATTCCCATCGCACAAAAAAAGCCTGATCTTGGCGAGTTTAAGTTGCAAATCTGACCCATGGAAAATGGGTATCAGAAAGATTGAAAGGTGTTGGTTTTATTTTATCCACCACCTTCTCTTAGTTGGTGTTTGACTATTCACTTCATCTGCGATACACAAGAGATGGTTAAAGTCACTTTGGTTTTGATTCTGCTGTTTCATTATTTCATTGTATTGCGTCAGCAGCATGCACATGCAAATGAAGCGCATTAAGATGTAAACAAAAGAAGGACTCACTTATTATTGCTTTTCACACATGCAGCGTTAATCTTGATATATCCAGACTGTCGACTACAGTGCTTCCTTTGTCTTGACTCTTTGACTCAGAGGTTTAATCTGTTAGTGCTGGTTTATTCAGCTGTACCACACACAAACGTACACCAGGATAAATGCAAAAATGCCATTGAAACTGCTCATTGTCAAAGTTCTACAAAACACCATTCACAGTGCTGCTGGACACAGCTCCAAAATGCTGCAGCTTTCTTTTTACGATGGGATCTTTGTGCACAGATTGAAGCTGCTACTTACTCTCCTCTACTTGCTGGTATATTAATTTCCACTCTTTCGTTGATATTGCGAATACATCCAAATACCTGTAGTGTGGATATCAACGCAAACACAGTCATCACTACAAATCAGTCTGTCCCTTGCCCAAACCATACAGAGTATACACAACATGTGTGAACACTGACAATCTCCTCTTGTGTGCTGCAGGTGTGAACAGGCAAATGTGGACAATATCCTGATCTGATTCTCTGGACACGTCTGGAGTGTATATGTGAGAGTTATACACACTACTCCATAGTGGCAGCTGGTCAAAAACTGTACAGGTTAGGGCTAATCAAGCCGGCTAGCTACACAGTTAACAGCAGTTAGTGGTGATATGGTGCCACCTTTTTGTTTCGAGTATGAATTTCACAGGTGGCCACTCCTTGGCTATTGCACCTTTTAGGTTTGGTTACTTTAAATCCAAAGATTGAAAACTGCGACTCTTTAAAAGAAATGTGCAATTGCGAGGGTAAGGGTAATTCTCTTTTTTATATTAATGGTCTGTATCAGATGCATGTTAAGCTAATCAAATTCCGTTACTGATTGAAAAACGAGGGTTTGTCACAAACAAAATGTAATTTTCACACTAAAGAAAATGTGAGAAATACCCTGAGGTCACCACATTCACATTTTTCACACTTGCAGTACCTATAAAAAGTATACACCCCCTTGGATGTTTTCCCCATTTTTGCTTTTATGGATCATGCTTGATATAGTTTGGCTTTTTTGGCAAGAATTTACAAAAAAAAACAAACTTCTTTTAATGTTAAAGTTAAAATGGATTTCTACAAAGTAATGTCAATTAATTGAAAATATCTAATTTAAAATGAGTGATGCATTAGTATTCACACCCTTTCAAGTCTGTATTTAGTAGACACACCTTTAAATCTTCAGGATGTCCTCCATTTCCCTATATTTGCAATAATTTTAACCTCTACCTTTACAAGCTTTGGGTGTCTGCCAAATATAGCGTCTAGTCTGATGTCCAAAAAGCTCCACTTTGGTCTCAGTAGACCAAAGAACCTTCTTCCAGTTGACCTTGGAGTCTCCCACATGCCTTGGATGAACTCAGACTTAAGGAGCTTTCTTCAACAGTGGCTTTCTCTTCGCCCACTCTCCCATTAAGCTCAGACTGGTGAAGAACCCGGCAACAATTGTTGTATACAGAGTCTCTCCCATCTCAGCTGCTGAAGCTTTTAACTCCTTCAGAGTGGTCATAGGTGTCTTGCTTCTCTCACTAATCTCCTTCTTGCACAGTCATTCAGTTTGTGAGGAAGACCTGCTTCTAGGCAGATTTACCCATGTGCCATATTCCTTCCATTTCTTAATGGTGGATTTAACTGAACTCTGGGGGATGATCAGTGACTTAGAAATGCTTTTCTATCCATCCCCAGACTTATACTTTTCAGTAACCCTTTCACTTAGGTGCTTTTGAGTGTTGTTTTTTCATAGTGTAATTGTAGCCAGAAATACTGATTATCAGTAACTGGACCTTCCAGACACTGGTGTCTTTATACTACAATCACTTGAGATACATTCACTACACTCAAGTGATCTCCATTTCCCTAGTTGTGAGGCTACTAGCACCAATTGGCTGGTCCTATGTTTAATTAGGTCAGTCACTTTAAAGGGGGTGAATACCTATGCAGTTACTTATTTTGCATTATATATTTTTAATAAATTGACATTATTTTGTAGAAATCTGTTTTCACTTTGAAATTAAAGAGTTTTATTCGTACCTATGTGGCAAAATAAGCCAGATTATATAGACCATGGTTCTATTTATAAAGGCAACCAAGGGGGAAAACAATTCCCAGGTCAAAAAGTAGTTGCTGGTCCCCTTTTAACCTCTATTTTCTCCAACTCATTTGTATTACTACTCTTGTTGTGCCCTTTCAAAACATGCATTAAACATGTTCATTAAAATGTTATTAATACCAAAGGTGTTGCATGTCCAAATTGCAGTCTGAGGTCCTCAGCAACAAACCAGTCAAGTTTGAAGTCCAGCGAGTGGTTCTCCAGATATTCGAACAGAGTTTCCTTGCTTTAGAGGTAGATATATGCTTGCTGTATTTTCCTTTTTTGAATGAAATGGTGTTAAGCAGTAAATAAAATGTGATGTGGAGTAGATGACCCAGTACAGACAAATTACAAATTACGATTTCTTTCAGAACTGTGACTGATGAGTGCAAGCCTTGCTGGCTAGCGTATTAGTGGTTAGCTATCGAGCTGACTACCTAGCCAATGGTTTGTTCACATCTGGTTTCTGCTGCCCCCCAAGTGACTAAACACTCAAACAGGCTTTCTGTACACTATGAGACCATTTGTAATTCTTGAACTCAGTGATGGGGGAAATGTTACTAGGCATCTTATATTAACTTGACGATAATGGACAGAAAGGCAACATAAAGAATTTGAAAATGAAATTTAGAGAGAATTGTCTAACCGTATTTGCCCATTCCTTCCTCTGTATAGGAAAATCTAAAAAAAATAGCCAGACTGATAAACAAGAGTATAGTACTGTGCAGGCTAGCCAATGAATCAAAAAGTTAAAACCATACCTCTCACAGTGTGCAAGGCTTAGTAGTGTGAACATATCCACATGTACATGGATGCCTATTCCCACAACTTATCGACATTAGCTTGTGCTATAATACTCAGCATGTCTTGCCAATACCATTGTATGATAAAAGCTGACAGTTTATTTCTGAGTGGTGTTACTACGTAGCTTTAGTGATTTTAGATGTGTGTTGTGGCCACAGCTGGTCCTGTGGCTCCTCTGTTGATCACCCCAGGTTACGCTTCATATTGTTTTCTTGAGAGATACGGACTATCAATCAAACCAAAGGGCCTTCTCTTATGACTCAGTGTTCACACAGTGGTGCACGCACAGACATTGGCTGTGTTATCTGGACCTGTGGCTTGCCAGCAGTGTGTCCAAAGTGGAAGGCATTTTTTTTATTGATTTAGATTTGGTTGCTGCTTTCTTCTGTTCTTTAAGTGGCCTTGCCACCATCTGCCTTCACACAAGATTTCTCTATAATTTCATTTGCCTTAGTTTTTTTTTTTTTTTTTTTTGCCACAGCCATGAATGGCAATTAATGCTACTGTATCCCTTGTTGCAAATGTCCAGAAAGACAAAAATAAAGAATGGTATTGATTCACAAAACGAATTAACTACCTGGGGACAAGCAGTTGTAATGTGTTGTGTCATGTGTAACCTCGCAATAAACTACCTTACATTTCAAAATTTGGGGCAATATTTCTTTAGAAAATCAGTGGGAATAGCTCAAACAGCCCAGTCAGATTTTCTTTATTAAATACAAATAGAACGCTTTAGAATGTATATATTGAGAGCATAACTCACATTAACACAGCACACAGGGAATAAGGCATGTCGGTCTTGACATGTGACATGTACAGATATTCAACTTCGACAAAGTTTGGCAACAAATCTCTGGTCAAATAGCTATTTAGACACTGCCACAGTCCAAAGTGATTGGTCTAATCAACAGCAAAAACAACTAATCTCTTACTAAAACATCTCTATGCAACTTTCTGATTTGATATTTTGAGCTTAAGTTTAGTCTTGAGATTTCTTCTCTCCATTTATCCAAATAAAAAATGTGTAGGCAAACTTCAAGGAAATATAATCCATAATAATCCCCCACCTCTCTAGAGTGGAGGAACAAACAGGAATGCGGAGGACCAGTCTCTAATGTAGAGAGGTGTGTCAGGTCAGTCTACTATAAGGAGGCAGTTCGGAGGGAGCCTTCTCTTCCTCAGTGGTGCTCCTGTCAGTGGACTGAGCCGGAGAGTTGAAGAGCCTGTCATCACCTCCTGCTGCAGGCAGAAGAGAATTACAATCAGGACTGCTTACTGAGAGCGAAGCTACAACACTAGCCAACATAATAATATTAGCAGCAACTGTGGCAGAGGATTAACCTGAAAACAACATTTAACGTTAGTTCTTACCTTGCCAAGTACAAACCATTTCAGTCTCCCCAGGGTCACACTGAGGAACCAGTGTTTCCTGCCACACAGACAAAAACAGATAATGTCACTCTTATCTACAACAGTTTGGGAGGAAAAATGCCTTGTTTTCACAAGAGTCATCATGATTCGCTTGGTCTTGTAGATGCAAAACATTACACATCACCAGAGGGGAGTTTCTTATCAAAGCAATGTTACAATATACAACAGCATGTCCTGAACAGTGGTATCTCTGTGAGTGTGGTGTTTGAAGAAGTCTGAGACTCTAAACCCCTTCTTCAATCAGTGAATGTCAGTTAGTCTTCTGGCCTAGCACCAACATAGCATGACTTTCAAGGCAAACTAGCATATCATTAGCTAACTACAATATATTGTGTGGTTACTGATTATAGTAGACACTCATCATACTGCTTCTGGATGCTCCTATATTATGCTTTGATTCCACCAGGCACAGCTCTATGATATTGCATCAGCAACATAGTTTTATTTAATCCTCTTCACAAGCATTGTCTAGACAGAATGGTTGCCATCAGCTTTGGTGGCTGCATCACAGTCAGACTGGACACAGTGTGCCCAATGGAATCTGTTTAACTTTATGGCGTTGTTATCGGCTCTGTCCTGCTTTCTATTATATTTGGGTAGGTTTACTCGCCACGGGCAAACTTGATACCTGATTTAACATGTATTTTTGCCAAACTCATCAGTTTGTGACAATGAACCATAAATCTAGCCTCTTTCTTACTTGTCCATGCATATTTTTAACATTAGAATGTACAATAAGAATCTGAACAGAGTTATGTTTAGAAGAAAATGGTACAAGCCAGGGTGACAGTGAATATTTCAGCCTACAAAATTCAGGGCAACTGACTAAAAATGAGAGGATGCTTTTCTCTGCTACAGTCTGAAATCAAGGACCCCTTGTCTCACAAATGACTAAGAATTCTGCAACATTAATCTGCCACCTTTAACAGCAAAATCAGCATATGCAGTGTGAGAACACAACAATACAGGATATCAAAAAACAAATGTTTTTGCTCATTTTAAAGCCAATTTGGTGAATGTGTTCTTTCCTACCAATCCTGTTCTGGCATCATAGCAGCCACAGCATGGAAGACTACGGCAGCCCGCATAGGCGATGACAGATGAGAGAGCCAGGCTGATGGTGCAGGTCAGCAGTATGGTGGCATTAGCCCCCTTCACCATCCGATGGAGCACAAACGTCTGAGCAGAGAGAAAAAAAAAACTGTGTAGAAACCTGTATTACGTAGTCACAGCTATGATGTTATTGTTCCTGCATTTGCCAGAAATTACACTTTTTTTACCGGGACTTATAGTACATACTCTGCAGGATTAATTTTCAAGATACAGACAAGTGTTGGGCCAAGGGCAATCTGGTTCTATATAATTATTAAAGAGACACAAAAACCATTAGGAATCATCTCCCGTGTATGAAAACATTTTTTATATCAATTTTCATGACAGTCTGGCCAGTAGTTGTTGAGATATCTTGCTCTGTAACAACGTGTCAGACTGACTAAGCATGACTTCCTCAGGCCCCACTACTACTGCTGCAAACATTAGCCAACAATTGCTGTAGTTATTAGTCTGAGGACAACAGTTTGTAGTTTGAAAAAGGACCACTCCACCTCTTGCAAGATTTCAGAGCAAGACTTCTTCCGGAATGAGACCTGTGTTCGATCTTATTATTTAACAAAAAGGTCTCTCTCTCTCTGTAGGAATTGTTTCCGTAATGTTGCCAGACACTTAGATTACCTAAACTTGGATTACAATTAAGTTTACAAAGTTCCCTATCATTCCAAGTTTGTTCCCATACACAAAATCTCAAAAGATGATTGCACTATTGTCTCTACAATGACCAGGCTGAATTATAAGCTCTGATAGTCTCAATAGAAAACTATACAAACCTTTTTTAATGACAGTAATATTATTAAGACTCATTTCACTACCAGTGGCTTAACACTGTTACTACTACATTTCACCTGTGTTTGACAAATCAAGTGTAAGGAAGGTCTACATGAGTTAATCAAATAAAGGACATTTTTGTGGAAGTGTGTCTAGACAGTTGTGTGTGTGCGTGCGTGCGTGTGTTGGTTACCACTTGAGGACTGTCGTGGTGGTGGAAGACTTCTTTGTCCTCCTCTCCATAGGTGAGTGTCAGGCAGGAGTAACCAGATATGAGCACTGCAGCTGCACAGGACAGTCCTGCTGCTACCACCATCACACTCACCTGCAAGACAGGAACACAAGCTCAGCAAAATAAAATGACAATAAAATAAAATGTAAAAAAAAATAAATAAAACTCCCTATTAGAGAAAGGTATGACAGTGCACACCCTAGAGGGAGAAACTTACAGAGTTTAGAGTGAAACTCATCAAAAAGCAACCGAGGCTTTATTTGTGAATGTGTATGAGTCAAACCTTCGTGTAAAAGCATAACTACGACGAAAGAGGCACTTTTAAGATGTACCGTAGTTTCGTTTCGTGCAGGGGCACTCTTAGGCTTGCATCAAAATCGCTATTTTTAAAACACTAAGAAGGCTCGACACAACACTTTGCTCAACTTTGCTCGATACCCGAGTGCGACCTAAAAGGGAGGAGGTCCACTATTACTCCCCTACCTGTTAGGATCGACACTTTTTGTCTGCCAAGACGGCGGCACGCCGAAGATGCAGCAGCTAACATGAGTCACCCAAAAACCTTCTTTTTAGTAAACTCTGTGTTCACAAACAATGTTCTCAATGCTCGTGTTCGTGTGAAGAGACCCTGGTGATACTACGAGCAAAGTTTCATGTTGTGTCGAGCCTTCTTAGTGTTTTAAAAATAGAGATTTTGATGCTAGCCGAAGAGTGCCCGTAGCACTCCACTGAAAATTAGCTTGCCCGAAAACGAAACTACGGTAAATCTTAAAAGTGCCTCTTTCGTCATAATTATGCTTTTACACGAAGGTTTGACTCATATTCAAATCACGAATAAAGCTTGGGTTGCTTTTTGGCGAGAGTTTCACTTTCATAAAAAGGTTTCTGAAAATTACCTGGTAGTAGTTTGTTTCTTGCTTCATACATTTAAAAACAATAAGTTGGAGTGATCATAATATCCTACTTTATGAACTGTTCTTATGACTCTTTATGAAGTGTGAAGGTGTTACCCCAGACCTCCACACAGTAATTTATATATGATAAGACCAGTCAACAGAACAGAAGGTACAGTGATTTGTGATCCAGCACGTGCTTTGTCTTACACAGGAATGAGAT
The DNA here is from genome assembly GCA_963678695.2 of Diplodus puntazzo. Taxonomy (NCBI): domain Eukaryota; kingdom Metazoa; phylum Chordata; class Actinopteri; order Spariformes; family Sparidae; genus Diplodus; species Diplodus puntazzo. Next base: position 8,232,402 of record OZ023158.1, on the reverse strand, counting down.
ACTTTGTGACAGTTAAGATTGTTTTATGAGGTTTCCAGCAGATCTAGAGGTCTATTATCACACCTAGAAATGTATTTAAGTACACTCTGTCAATATTCACACCCTCTATCTTAACCTGTACTTTATTATTTATTTATATTTTCCAAACAACATGATCTTTGTTTTTAATCTAATGATAATTTATTAACATCAAACCTCCTTTATCATTTGCTCATTTCAGGTGTGATTAACTTCAGAAGCTGCTGCGAATCCTCTCCAGTACAAAAAAATATTCGTGTCATCCACAAATAACACTAATTGTAATAATGTTGATGTCTTACATGTGTCATTAATGTAGATTATGAATAGCATTGGCCCCAACACTGACCCCTGGTGGACTCCACAAGCAATGTCCAAACATGATGACATAAACTCACCCATCTTCACAAACTGTTGCCTGTTAATAGACAGCTTCTCAGCTCGTTCAAAACAACCCCGGATACCCGAGTTTATTAATTAATCTGTCATGAATTAATGCATCGAATGCTTTCTTGAGATCAACAAATACCCCGGCTGCATATTTCTTTTGACCTCATCAGCTTGTGATTTCTTCAATTAGTTCAGTGACTGCTAAAGATGTTGATCTGTTGGATCTGAAACTGTATTTACTGAGTTACTAAATTGTACTTATTGATGAATTTGTTCAGTGTGTCAACAAAGATTTTGGAAAATTGAGGAACAGACCTGTAGTTTGTGAAGTGGCGTTTGTCTCCAGTTTTATACAGTGGTACGAATTTTGCAAATGTAATTTGACTTGGGAATTTACCAGTTTGGAGTGAGAAGCAAATTCCCTCAGTTATTTTTTAAACTATTCTCATGTCAACTTAAACACACTTACAGAAGTTTTGTTTTCACATTTATGAACAATCTCTATAATTTCACTCTCTTCCAATGCCGTAAGAAACATTGAGTTGGGTTTATATTTGATGAAATCACCATTCTTCTCTTCAGATGTCACAGAATCAAGGGTTTTTCCTGCCAGTTTTGATTCCAACATTTACAAAGTAATTACTGAAGCCATTAACTACATCATCCATATTATTAATAATCATATCATTATCATTTAAATACTGATGGTAAGTACTGTTTAATATATTCCATATACCTTTAATATTGTTTTTTTTTAATTATCGAACAGATTGCTTTAATCTTCCTTCCTACTAACTCTAATAATGAGTTAACACTTTTGTTTAAAAATTGTTTATATTTATTGTTTGTTTTATGAAATATATATATAGTGTATTTATATCTATTTATATTTATGTATTTAGTGTATTTTGTATCTATATAGTGTATTTTTCTTTTTGCATTTTGTACTAAAAGTTTATTTTACATTAATTTGCTTTATTGGAAAATATTTATCATACAACAAATTGATTACCCTTAAAAATATTTAATATGCTTTATCATGCTTTATCTTATTTATATAATATTTCCCAATTTTGGTTTAATAATTCATTTTTTAAAGTTTTCAATGACTCCTCTGCCCTTACTCTTCTGTACTCAAGCTTAATGTCCTGCTGTTCCTTCTTGTAGTCACTGTCAAAGACTAAACACTGGTAGGTGGTCACTGATGTCATTGATCAGTACTCCACTTGTTGCATTGTTCTCTGTAACATGAGTAAATATGTTTTCTAGCAGTGTGGCACAGTGAGATGTAATCCTGCTTGGTCTGGTGATTTTTGGATAAAGGCCTAAACTGTACAAGTCTTCAGTTGCTTTGTGGTTATTTGGATTAAGCAGATCTATATTAAAATCCCCACAGATGAACATGACCTTCTGATTTGACTTTAAGATTTCTTCCATCAATTCCTTGAAATGTGAATATTAAAACCTGGTATTGTATCGGCAACAGCTAACAATTACATTCTTCTTTTTTCCATGTATATTTCTACTGTTTCTACATTTCTACATTTTAATACGTTTCCGATTGCAGCTATCATTCTCTCTACCACCTTGAAATTTGATTTTTGTCCACAAACACTCAGATTACTTTTTGAGATACTGCCAGAGTTAAGTTTAGGTAAGGAAAGGGAAAAACAAAAATCGAAACAGACTTGGACACAACACCAATGCTCCTGAATGTGTGTTTGGACGTCGCAGCTGAGATAAAGTGGAATACTGCCATGTCATTTTTCTTTTGCAAATTTGTACTTTTGTTCGGACAAAAATATTACAAGTATGAAATGCTGTAAAGAATTGTTAAAAATAAATAGTTCTCTATAATATTATAAAATCCAAGTGTCACATACTCATCAAGGAAAAGTGTCCTTTCTAGTTTCTACTATTCATGAAAGAAGGAAAAGAATTAGCAATTTGCTAAATTAATCCAACAAGAGGCCAAAGGGGAACATTTTGCTTTGAGGGGAAAGAAAGTGCACACTGAGGGTGTGTGATACCACAATATTTTGTTTTAATCTGACACCAACTAATACAAGGCCAGTACCCCCAATACTGATACTGATACTTTTCATCATTAAAACACAGGACTCTAAAGGCATATTGCCTTACACCACCATCTCCCTGTCCTCATTAGGGGTTGCACGACTTTAGCATGTTTAACCAATATTTATCTGTCACAGTTGCACAAAAAGGTTATCATATTCAGCCATTTCATAATTCAGGCTTGAGGTATATTATTTTGTTTCAATTAAAATAATTCATTTAGATAACAAGTCTCAATGGGCTGAATACTGTATATTAATTGGATATTTACCTGGATAGTACCGCTTTCTCTGAAAACACTCAGTAAACTGTAAACTCAGTTTCTGTCTCGGGGTGTGGGAACAGAGGGACTTCTGTCCTGCTCCACCGCTCTTCTCTGCTGATGGAACTGATCCCTTTGTATCAGTCCTACTTACGCCAGAATTAATGTTCAAAAGGAGTGCAGAGTATTGGCAGATTGATATTTGGGGATCAATCCGCCCACCCCTTGTGCACACTTATATTTTGCATTTGTTTCAATTGTGATACTATTTTTTATTTTTTTTAAATCACAAATGATAGCATCAGTTTAACAATTTGCAATGAAGACCAAAAAGCCCTGACTGTCATGGATTTTCCTCCTGACCTCGACCCCACTGAACGTGTATGCTGGTACTTACAGACTGAGGAAGCTGAGCATTGTGTGGCATCACTAGAAGCTTTGTGGATCACTGTCAAATCATGCTGGAATAACATGAGTTAGACTTATTGACACCAAGAGTCAAAACCGTCACACTTACCAGTATTGAGTTTTTCCTCTGGGAGGCAAACAGCGCCAGAACACCTGGAGAGGCCATGATCTGCAGGTGAGAGCGGCCTGAGTGAGAGGACAGACACAGCGGCAGCACGAACAAAGGGCAGGCAGGCAGCGCCAACAGGTCGTACACACACACACACACACACACACACACACACACCCCTAATGTCTTTATGGCAGCTAAGCCCCGATATGTCCCACAGGCGCTTACATTAAGTTTAACCAGACCCCATTCAATCTTCAGGAAATAACAGTGTAGTCTTATAGAGAAACCTTTGAGAAAAACAAGACTGAAACTTGGCGAAAAAATAAAATAACATGATGCTAGATATGACGGGGAGGCTTGCTGCCGAATTTGATTTGCATGTTAATCTCCACGTAGAACACGGATATTATTGTACTTAATCCCTATGTTGATACTGTTGAACGAGCCCGTTGATCACCTGTTGGAAAGAGTTTCTGACAGAGAATCAACATCTCACCAGTCCTCCCCACACCGGCGTCCTGGTGGTACTCAGCGGGGTATCCTTCCGAAAAACAGTGTCCATGAACCCACACACCACACAAAGACCCGCACAGGCCAGCTGGAGGATCCCGAGGACGAGCACGCCCTTCTGGTTGAAAATGAAGTACCGGTATCGGTCCATCTCCTGCTAATCCGCTAGGAAGTCACTGTCACCGGTCAGTATCTCTCCGCGATCAGAGGTGAAGTTTAGCAGGTTTGTGAAACTTCAAGTTAGCTTGATCCTCGGTGTCGGTTTGTTGGCTTTGTGTGTCAAAGACATGAGTCACCGTGGTCACAACAAGCGGTCAAATTAATTCATTCTAATATGCTTGTTTTCATTACAGCAAGACTCACTTTCAGTATTTCTACCCAGCAGTGTCTATCTTCCGGTCCGCAGGCTGGCCTCACTGTTGATTCAGCAGGTAGGAAGTTTATCCATTAACCTGGCTGACCGGCGGCAGGTGCAGGGGATTTGCTGCCCTGAATTTCGACTTTCAGGCTGTCAAGAACAACCTCCGCCCCTACTCCTGCCTTGCAATTTTATAGACCTTATAAGAGTCGTCAACTCAAGTATCTCAATTAAACACACGGACGGGTAAGTTAATAGTTTAATGTCTGCTTCTATAGTTCTACCAGTAACATGACAACATTACATGGGCGTGAACTTAATTCCAGATACTTTGTGTGGGATTCTAGCACTCTCCCTAAAGAATAAAATATTGAGTCTGTCAAAAATGTTAGGTTGAAAAATCTGACATTTCATTACAAAATGAAATGGTTGGCTACTCGAAGTTAACAAAAACTTTTGTATTAACTGGTATTTCAAAAATATAAATGAGATCCATAGTGCTACCTTTGGATTTATATTAGGCTACCTAGGTTTCATCATTGCAGTTATTCAAATAATCTGCATTAAAAGCATTTAATAGTATTCCTTTTCATATCCTTGCTCAGACATTAGCTCTTTAATTTTGATCCACAGTAAAATACTAAAATACTAAATAAATCTGTGCGCTATGCACAAAATACTTGTAAATCAGTGTACAATATATACAAAATACCAGAGTACTTGTAATAGTACAGCTATGTTTTTCAAGGAACTTGGAAAACACCTTTTTTCATGTCTACCCAATTCATAAATTCATGTGAATTATTTTTTTCTTTTAAAATTTGACAAAACACCTTTGAAGAATACAATATCTTAATGAGATAAACGGTAGTTTGAGTTAGCATCCATGGCAGCAAAAACACACACAAACTGATTCCACCACTTAAGCATTGCAATTGGATTGATTTTATGTCGGACTTTATTTTGTAGGTTATGAACACAGATATTAGGTTAGAAAAGTGCAACAGGCTCACTGTAGGTCTTTCCTGTATTGGGAGACCATCCATTATTTTCCACCAGTATGCTTACATTACAAATCATCTCTACAAAGCTCAGGAAATACAGTTCTTTTTCAGATATTCTAAATAAATTAGTCACTGTGATTTTTACCGTTTACTAGGTGAATAGGCTATAAAGTATCACTTAAAATGTATGAACTGGGCCAGCTGAATTAGTTCAATTATGTGTGAGCTAAACTGTTTAAACAGTGTTAAACTCAACACTTGAGGACAGCCCCGCTCATTAAACTGCATCTGCTGTGTAACACAAGTGGCATACTTAGACAGTAAAAACTGAGAAAAATGGCAATAGTTTTGAATCATGTCCTAGATTTATAAGCACCATGAGTATGTTAATCTTATTTTCCATATGTGAGTTATGTGTGAAGGGACAGTGATAAAATCAAACAGAACAGCATCTCAGGCCAGAGGCATGTCTCCTCCAATAACATTTGGTTTCTTGCATAGTTCTTGTGTTTCTTTGGCCTTGGACCTCCCAAGACCTTCATTCACACTGAATTGCTCAAGCAGTATTCTATTTGAATACCATGTGAAGCATAGGAACTTTTCAAATATCTACAGTGTGGTATGCAGTTGCAGGGGATATCATAATGCTGCAAGAGTCTTGTGAGGATGTAGCACAGGTAGAGGGGGGTTTTATTGTCCAGAGGACTTCTGTGTTCTTATTGGCCAGTTGGAGCCCCTTGTCGCAGCTGGAACTCCTTCAGCTCCTGCTTGTACCAATCAGGAGCCTCAGGCCCATTCTTCCCCGTTGGCTCATGATCATATCCATAAGCAACCATTAGCTCCTCGTCTTTCTGCACAGCCCTAATGGTTCGGATGCACTTGATAGGCCCAAAACGAGGGTGGACAAACCTGCACAAACCCAAAATAAAATTAAAATTGCATGCAGTGATGATATATATTTCAACAACAATGTCACTTTGTCCACTATGTGGTACTATACAAAACAGATTAATTACATGGTACATTTTGGAAGAACTGGAGCATCTACACAGAAGTTCTAACAACTTCCTGGTTCAAGGCAAGGATATTAAAAAAGAAGGAAGGGTCATTACATATTTGGGGCCAGAGTGATAAGACTGCACTTACACCATGAACAGCAGCGTGAATAAGGGCTTCTCATCTCATCTCATTATCTACCGCTTTATTCGTGAGCGTCGCAGTGATGTTACCGCTTTATCCCCCTCTTTTCAAGGTCGCGGGGTTACTTGAGCCAATCCCAGTTGTCTCTCTGGGCGAAGGCAGCTCATCGCAGGGCCCTTACTGCTGGCAGAGGCCGCCATGCAAGGTGCCAACTGCACATCAGGAGCAATTTTCGGGTTCAGTATCTATCCAGTATCTTGCTCAAGGATACTTCGATAACCGCCCCAGAGGAGCCGGGATTCGAACCAGCGACCTTCCGATCACTAGTCGACCTGCTCTACCCGCTGAGCCTTGAACAAGAGCTTTTCCTACACAAAACTGAGAAAAAGAAAAAACTGAGGAAAAATTGAAAAATAAATCAGTCGGTACTCTGCTCTCTGAAGTGTGTTCTTTCATTTTCTGGATGCATTTCTTCCTCAGAAGTCACACGACATAGATATGTTGGGTTGAAGTGTGATTTTCCATACATCTCCCAATGACTTTAAAACAGTCACAGTCACCACAATCTGACCTCACAGCTAGATTTGTTGATGTAATGGCCCTTTCTTCTTTTTTTTAAAGTTCCTTGTTTCAAGGCATATAAATTCCTTGCTATGGCATCAACGTCCAATGAGAACTCAGAATCTTCACCATATCCCATATGAAGACCTTGAGGATTTTCTGACCAAATTTTAATTTTATTAGGTCAACCTGATAGCAGAAGTACATGTTCACCTGTAAGTGAAATTTGATATGTTTATGTGTGCAGGCTGGGACCCTTATCAAGCATGTAAGATTTGGACCAGATTGGACCATGTGTAGTGGATTTAAAATTAACTTCCTGTTTTGAGGTGAATCATTGACATTAGCAGGACCGCCATGGCCTTGACCTTCTGCCAAAACTCCCAATCTTCACAATATAGTATCCTTTTTCCCCCAGTATATTTGAGGCCAGTGTGGTCATCAGGCTAGGAAGAGGACGTCATTGTTTAATTTTTTATTTTATTTACTGCTGCCACTAAGGGACACTGTGCCTGTTAGCAAATATCGACAAGCAAGTTTGTTCAAAACGAGACCCTATGAACGTGTGAACAACTTCTTGTTTTATGGCGAGTGGTCCTCAAGCTGTTCCTGAGCAGCTTTTTTGGTGTGTCAGGGTGTCAGGAGGGGGTGTACTTGCTCCACAATCATATTTCGGTGGGTTGTGTTGGTCAAGCGGCATCCACATAAATGCCGGGACCCAAGGTTCCCCAGCAGAACATTGCATTATAAAGAGATGATCAATGTTATTCACATCACCTGTCAGTTGTTGCTGATCGGTGTATATGAATCTGTCCCACTCTCTGTCCCTCATCACTTGTCAGTTTGTACTCACGGGTCATATTTGCAGTTGGGGGTGAAGGAGTGGTTTGCCTTGTGACCCAGAGAGGCACAGTATCTCTCCGTCAGCTCCAATGGCGGCGGGACATCAATCACTGTATCCTCGTCCAATGAGATTGTGTTCCCATTCAGTGCCCAGTCTCTGCTGTCCACCTGAGTCGATGTATTCATGAAATAAACACATATTTTAGTAAGAACTTGCACAGAAAATAAATGATGCATTGAAAGGACACAAACATTTTACATTTGGCACCATTTGCCCATTAATTTTAACTACATAGCAAAACCATTCATCTTTGAGCCTTTTATTTTGACCATTACTTTTAGCTATGAATTTTTTTCCCATTACTATAAGCTAACTATTTACCACTAGCTATCTTTTACTTTTAGCTTCTTGAACTATACATTACTAAGTCTACAAGCTAACTTGTCACTTTAAGCCATTTTAACTATTTATCCACACAATCTATCTACCATTAGCTTTTACTTTTAGCTAATTGAAATATGTATTCATGACCATAAGCCATCGTCTGCATCAACAGATACGTTTTTAACTGGTGCACAATGCCAAACTGAGTGAATACACTTGACACATTACGTTACACTCCACTGTGACAAAATGTCTTGGTGTCTCTCCTATACCAGTACCAGTAGCTGATTATCATACCTCAGAGTGTGTGATGCGTACTCCATTGTAAAAAGCCATCACAGTGTCAGTCTCAGCACCTGTCTTGGCAAACAGGCCCTGTCCTGCTCCTTTAATCAGAGAGTCTGCCACAAACACCCTAACACACGGAGACAACATGAAGAGCGGTTCTCAAGAGGCTCCGCCCCAGTATGCTGAATTCAGATATATTTTTCTCATAGTAGTAGCATGTGCAATATAAGGTCTACTTACCTTTGGCTCTCATAAGGGTCAGGAAGCAGAGTGTGAGTCGCAATACAGGTGGATGTAGACTTGTCATACGAGTACAAAGCACCTTAAAAACAGTCATGTTAATATACAGTTATTTACACAAATGCCTGTCCCCATTAAATACATGTAGAACAATATAAACCACAATACTTTAAATATGGAACACTATGATGTCTGAAATATATGATCAATTAGGTCCTTTTCAACCCTGATTTGTTGATTAGGATTTTTCTATTTACACAGGAGTAACTGAATTCCCATGTCATCATACATTTTGTAAAAAGTATACACAATGTAGACTAGATCACTGTCATTCTTTACATTTTGTATATTTATTGCAACATCATGTGCTTCATTTTGAATGTGTAATGTGTAGTCAATTATTAATTATGGCTATGCATGTTACATATCTATACATTCATTGCACTGTTTACAGAGCTGATGAAACATATTCACCCCCTTGGACATTTTCCTCTTTTATAAAAGCGTTTTTTATGAACAGTATCATGGTCAATATAATAATAATTTACAAAAAAAAACAACCTTTATTGTCAACATGACAACAGATTTGTGCAAAGTAATGTCAATTAATAAAAAATATATAATGTAAAATAATGTAAAGTAAAATAAGTGACTGCATCGATATTCACCCCCTTTAAAGTGACTGGGGGGGGGTATGGGGGAGGCAGTGTGTCTACACCCAAATACACATATACACGAAGCTGTAGTCTTACTAGATTTATTTTATTTGCTTTAAAGTAAAGATAAAACTTGGAACTGGAACTTGGCCTACTATATATATATATATATATATATATATATATATATATATATATATATATATATATATAATAAATATATATTCTTATTTTTAAAATTAGATAGATTAGCCTAAATTATAGACTACGCAGTGCAGGTGTAAAGTGCATTTCCAAAGGATTTTAAATGAACTCAATAGTATCTCATTAGAAACAAATTTAAAATGTCAATAAATTAAATCATATTCCTGACATCAAAATAATTAGTGAAGTTTATAAAGAATGAAGAACACAGTATCAGATTCTTCCTCATCACCTCTCTGTCCTCCTGTGCTGCTGCTGAAGTGGAGGGCTACTTGTCTCAGTCAGCAGCGATACACAAGAGTTTGAAAGATTTTAGATAAGCTAAACATTTAGACCACATACACACAGCTTTCTTTTTAGCTTGTTTGTAACAATTAGCTGTCAGCTGCTGAGCTTGTGAGCTGTGCTTGTGACTGGACAGACAGAGGAGATTCATGTTCATGTTCATGCAGGTTGAACAGGTGTATTGATTAAGTTTTGGCTTTTTACTAGCGGAGGTTTTACTGCACTTACTTTCAGTAACTATGAGCATCAACTTGTAGGTTCACTGCGCACTGTGTGTGTGTGCAGCACTGACACAGAGCAGGGCAGACCAAGATTCTGCAGATTACTAGATGGCGAGTTGAGGAAAAATGTGCTTTTTTCTTAAACTGACCCGGGAGATCTTCTCTTGAAAATAAATGGACCTGATTAAAATGGTCAAAACATGATAGCGCAGTTTCATGTTAGAAATGAGTGTTTCTCCGCCAGACACAGGACGTCAGGAGGGAAAGAACAGGCGGCTGGAAATGCTTTAATGTCCAGTCATTTAGGGAAAACGCTAATATATTCAACAAGATGTCTTAACTGTCAGAGATGTGCTACTGTATGCTGTTTATACTCTCCCTTTGTCCCTATGAGAGCATTTATGGCATCATTATGATGTTGTATTTTTAACAACCTGTGATGCCAAATACCTATTTGTTTATTTTATTTTTTATAACAGATCTTTATAATAATATAACATTAAAAACACTAATACAGAAGATTTTGTCCATATCTGACTGTTAACTCCATATAGTGAGTGAGTAAATTATATACTCACTCCAAGATCGAAGACTTACATCTTGAATATTAGATCTGACTAATATCAGAAAAGGACACAATTCCAAATAGATCCATTAATTCCTGAAACTCGTATGTAAAAAGGTCACCTGTACAACATCTACAAACTAGTACAATCTATTAGTATAATCTGTACTTACTGTTGGGTTTGATTTCAAAGCGTGGCCTTCCACTTTCATTTGAGATCAGGGTGGCGAGGCGAGCCTCGATTAGCTCCCCGTCCACAAAGCTTCCATAGAGAGCCGTCTGTCTGTCAGGGTAGATGTACGCTACAGATTCACCGGTCATCTCCCCATCCTCATTCACCTCTCCAAACACACACCCTCCATCCTAGATGCACCACAGTACACACCGACATGCACAATACACACAGTCAATACATCTACTATGTTCTATGTGTGCAGAACTCATGCACCACATCATAATTGTTTCCCTGTCTTAAACATGGCTTTCAAGGACATCTGGTTTGAAGTGCAAGATAAATACAGTACTACTTAAATATGGTCTGAGAAATGCTTGAACTCATGTAACCAAGTGAATTCTCCATACATATAGACTTAGCCACTGTGTTGTAGTGAGCACTGAGCTGACTCACAGGGTAGTAGACCCAGCATTCCCCACAGCGGTTGTTGTCTTTGTACTGGCCCTTGAACACCAGGTGCCCCTCTCCATCAAACTCCTGAGCGGGCCCATTAAGGTCACCATCCACATACGTCCCATGGAGGACACCACCATCTTCATATGTATATATCCCCTGGCCCTGCAGAGCATCATCTACATAGAAACCTTCCAGGGTGCTGTGGAGGGGTGGGACAGCAGAACTGCAGTTAAAAAACATAAAACTAACAAGCCATTATTAAATTCAATCACATAAAGGTAAAAAAGATTGTAATTAGTTAAGCTGTAATTAAATAATACAGATATTGTCTATTGTATACTATTAAGTACAACTGAGTATTAAGGCCATTTGTTAAAGAATAAAAAATATTGAAAGTAAAAAAGTTCATAAAATGATATAAATATAAAAAATTCTTTCATTTTTTATATTTTAAGGATAAAGTCAGGAAAAAAGGTGGGGTATTTGGGATTAAAGGGGGTATATTTTGAAAAAGGGAAGCGGTAACGTTCTGAGATTAATGAGGTTATATTAGTTTACAAGGAGAATCATTTGATATTAAATAGGTAATATTGACTGAGAAATTCTAATAGTTAAACATTAAAGTGGTAATATTTTGAAGAAAAAAAGTGGTAATCTTTTCACATTGAAGTGGTAACATTTTTTGGGAAAAAAAAAAAATCGAAATACTGCACAGTACAATTGTGAAATTTCAGAAAAAAGTTGGAGCAAGGGGTTGCTCTGACCACATCTGATGTATGTTATGATTAGATTGGATGGATTTGGTTACAAATGCGTGTTTTAGCATTTCCTGACTATACTGCACTGTTGTTCTGGTATTGGACTACAATGTCACTGTTGCGTGACCAGTACAGAGCTGTGGTCTGTGCCACTGTGCGGACTATAGTATATCACCTCTTGTCAAAGACGATCACAAGTGCTATTTTTACAAAAGTATAAATCAAGACTCATGTCTTTGGTCACAAGTTCAAGTCAAGCCTCAGGTCTCTTATGCCCGTGTCTAAGGAACTGAAAGCATGTACTTTGGTATTATCAGTCCTTTACCTATAGCATACACATACAGTATCAGAATTGATCAGTTTTTTGGTATCTGATCACTTTATACAGGTTTATTGCATTTCAATCTGTGTTATTGTGGCAGCTGGTTTGTACAGTCAGTGGTGGTGTAGATATAGTGGTTTGCCAGCTGTACTTTCCCCAGAAAACACACTGTTGTCTTTGGCTATCCAAGCGCATGTATGCATGGTGGACTGCCCCTCCACACACACTGAGCTTAGACGCAAGAAACTTTACTTGGTTCCATCAAGGTGGGTTTTGCTCGTGGAGGGCAGCCTGAACTTCGAACAACCAGCCTGTCTGCTCTCTCTAGCCCAGATACAATCAGCAAAGAGCAGTGTAACCTAAGCTGCCTTGTAGGGTCACAAGAGTAGGTCACCAGTTGTGTGGCCTGGTCAGCAGTCACCCCTCCCGACTGCTAACCAGTTTTCTGTCCTTGCTAGTCCAGTTGTTAGTCCTGCTGCCTGGCTTGCCTCCAGCCAGCCCCCACTGACAGGGCTAAACTCCACACACTAGTGATTGGAGACTCCATTACCCGCAACATTCACCAAGCGTCGCCAGCCACTGACTGTTTACCTGGGGCCAGAGCTTTTGACATAGAGGCTAATCTAGGGTGCTGGCATCAGACTTTGAACAAATATAATAAAAAATGCTCCTGAATAGAATTATCAACCAGAGTTTTAAAACACAGATTGTTCACAAGTTCCACAACGAAGTCCGAGTCCAGTCTCAAGTCTGTGTTTGTCAGTCCCTTGTTTGGCAATATGATGACAAAATGTGCCTAATTCAGGAAGGCCTGATCCGAGGCATCTCAGGTTGTGGAGGCTGTGCACTGCAATTTCTGTAAATGGTGGTGGAGGCAAGCCACTTCAAGTTCAGCTTTACACTTTACAGGAAATATATGTGTTTCACAAAGGAAAAGTCCTGGAGGACAATAGTGTTGTAGTTGCTTTAGCAGATGTACATCTTGTTAATATCTTGTTAGCCACTTCATATAAAACAAAAAAAATGGTGCACACTTCCTAAAGCTATTCTTTGGAATACACACAAACATGAACGAGACAGATGTCTGTCAGGCAGAACCTTGAGCCACTGTGTATGTCTAAATGGTGTATGAGCAAGATACCACTGGAGCATCTGCTAGTATTCCTTTCACTTCTACAACCATTGACTCCAGCTGTCTCTCATATCATTTCAGGAGTCATTAAGTCCACTGTGCTTTATCCTTGTCCAATGCCATAAACCTTTGTCTGTATTCTGCACTCTTTAGCTTGTCTCCACAGTGCTTTGGCCATTGATTCAGAACATATCTGATTATGGATACAAGTAGTTTCCTTCCTTCCTATCTCAATATTCTAAAATCTATTATAATATGGTGCTTATTGGTGAAACCTAGAAATTTGAAATGTAAAAGCTGACAAACTGCTCTCACCTGTTTAATATAATGAGATATTTTGATCTGTTTTCTTGTTTTGTTTTGTTTTTTTACTTTATTACAATATTTTTGTACAATGTTGGCAGTATTATGAACTTTTTCTCAAATATTTTGAATGAACTTTTGATGTGAATGAATCCATTCCTTTCAGTGGCCCTAATACACATTTGTAGTTTTGCGGAACATGCTTAGAAACTCGAACCTCTCAACATACTTTTTGAATGACACTACAGAGCCGCAGCAGTCGAGTGGCTGAGGGAAATGTCTTTTCCCATTCTATCTTTCCAGTACCTTCCATCGAAGAAGAAGAACTTGCCCTTGCCATTCTTCTCTCCGTGGGTGAAGTGTCCCTCAAAACGATCGCTAGATGAGTAGGTAACTGTGCAGAACCCATCTGGCTGCCCATCTTCATCCAGTGGACCTGAATACAAACACAAACACACACACAGCTGAATTAAGTTTGATGATTTCACTCAACTGAATGTATTCTTGGCTCCTCACGGTTTGAGTACCAGACTCTCTGCACTCCACATTACACAGTCATTTTATCTAGGACTGGAAAGCATATTGGTAATACACTGTTATTGTGATAGAAGAATATGTATTGTCTGAGACATGTTGTCTTTTCCTGGTTCTAAAGGCTGCATTACAATAGAGTGATGTCATTATATCCACATTATTGATGATTATCAAAAATCTCATTGTGTTTATGAAAGTACCAACAGTCGCTCCTACTATATCGTCGCAATATTGTAACTGAAGTACTTGGTCAAAATTATTATACATTGAGATACGCATTGTGTCTTGCATTATAGCCTAAAAATAATGCAACATCTTTTTAAAGGCCATATGGCGAGTCCTACTTCCATCCACTCTTAAAGTGAAACTCTCGCCAAAATGCAACCTAGGCTTTTTTTTTTGTGAATGTACTCAAGTCAAACCGTCGTAGAAAAGCATAATTTCAACGAAAGAGGCACTTTTAAGATATACCGTATTTTCGTTTTTGGGTCAAACTCATTTTCAATGGAACTGTCTTCTGGCAACAACTATCCACGTGATATCTCACGTGACTTTTCCGGCTTGTTATTTTAGTGTTGTTCTTTATGTGAGGCTCCTTTTTCAACTGCAAGGTCAATATTGTTTTTTGCTAATCACAAAACAACAAATTATCCGTGCATTTATATGGAACTAAGCTTCAGGAGCGCTCCACCTTAACACTCATCCATGTTATGTTGTATTCAGAAATCTAACTTCTAGGCTGGCAGGATGGCGGCTAGCGGAACAAGCATCTGCTAACATGAGTTGTTCAAAAACTTTATTTACTTTTTAGTAAACTCTGTGTACACAAACAATGTTCTCAATGCTCAAGTTCATGTGTAGAGACCCTGGTGATACTACGAGCAAAGTTTCATGTTGTGTCGAGCCTTCTTAGTGTTTTAAAAATAGCGGTTTAGGTGCTAGCGTAAGAGTGCCCGTAGCACTCTACTGAAAATGAGTTTGACCCGAAAACGAAAATACAGTAAATAAGTAAGTGCCTCTTTCGTCGTAATTATGCTTTTAAATGAAGCAGGGGTCGACAATATAAATGGCCCGGTGGCCCGGATGTACTTTTAAAACTGTCCGGGCCACCAGAACGCTGCAAGCACTGGCCCGGTGGGGCCAGTGAAAAATAATTCCCTGTGGTTTGAAATGATTTCTGTGAAATCGTCTCGGTAGCTAATTACCGCTAATAGTGTTACGAGATCCCGACCCGATCAAAGACAGAGACATCTACTTTCTGTGCGCAGCGAGCGCTGTGCCCTGGGACGACAGCACACCACCTACAAGCAACTGCAGTGTGCACAGCTCGCTCGCTCCTGCGGGACGCGTGCCGCTCGCTCACTGCTGCTGATTGAAGGTTTTCACTAGAACCGATAAGAACCTTTTTTTTTCGGTACCATTAAACTTTGCCCTCAGCGCGCGTCGTGTAGAGTCCTGTTGGGACCGATGCGGACCTTACACGCGGGCCAGAGCACGCGCTGGGTCTCGGTGCCGCTACAGTCGAGCTCGCGGTCCATTTATGTGAACGTGGCCGATCCTCGAGGCGCTCCAGCTGCTCGGTGTGTGCCACAGCGGTGGTGCGCGTTTACACCATAATACATCCATGGTTTGGAGCAGAGAAAAAACAAACGTGTGTAAACACAAAATAGAGCTGAGAAATGAAACAATGACCTAGTTTTGCATCAGCCTGTGGAAGCAGCCTAAAAGTGAATGAATGAGAACAACAGTTCTATCATTGAACTACTGGAAGATAAAAGTAATGACTACATGACTTTACGTTTGTGTTGAGGCATATTTACCATTTTAACTCTGTTTTTACTGTGGAGCTTAAATACAAGCTTGATGTGAAACAGTTATTTACCCTAACCCTTTATTAAATAAAGTAGCCTAATAATTTTTTTTTTCTTAAATCGTGGTATCGAATAAGTATCGAGAATCATGGAAATTTACTAGTTTTGGTATCGTAGAAAGTTCCAGCCTTGATGGCTAGACCACAGGAATTGGCTGGGATACGTTCGTTTTCGTTTATATGGGAAGCCTAGGTTGCATTTTGGCGAGAGTTTCGCTTTAAGAACACTAATAAGTGCAGTGCAGCTTTAATGTTTTAATGCCTCAGGAGGTGCTGGGTTCAATCTCTCAAGCTTCTCTCATTTCAGCATTAGTCAACAGATCACAGCCCTGTTCACTAGCCACGTCGATGAGCCACGAACAAACACACGTTTGTAACTTCATTCTTAAGTCTAATGCGGACATAGAGCAAAGAGCAAGAAACGCCCTAATCAGCAGTGGTGTTGAGGTTTTGAGACAGCTGCCCGTTAACGCTCGTCTCTGAGCGCACTACGAGTGCCCCGTGTGGCCGTGAGGGACTTCCCCGGGTGGCAGGAGCTCGAACAAACAAAAGCTGTCCTCCCGTGAAAAGTTGGATTCGAAGGGTTTATACGGGGTTTTTCAAATGTATGCCGAATTCACTAGGGGTACCTTACAAGGATGTTCCAACATGTCAATCGGAAGCTAACTTCCTTTTCAAACGCGTGGAGGAGAGAGCGTTTTAAATGGAAGAACTTCATAAAAGCGGTGCTAACAAACAGGAGATAACTCGCAGTCTGAACGCTTTTACGACAGTTCACGAGATAAAACGTATCGCAACACCACGCCTATTCATGTATCACAATACCGAGCACAAGTGTAGTAGACTGTGGGTAATAATATTGTAACCTTACGTGTAGTCTTACAATTTCTGCCTGCTCATGTCTTTACAGCAGCCTCCCTAGCAGCGGGACACTGACGACGCTCAGGCCGCCCTCATGCGCTTGTGAAGCGGATGTCCTGGTGAAATAAAGTCCGCTGCGCTCTAAATCACCGAGCGGGCCCACCGACTGACTCATGGATATTTACGGAGAACTGCCATCAAAAAAACTCGAATCAACAGACATACATCGCACATAAGCTTACATGTCGTTATTTCCGTCGCGATAAATAGAAGGGAGATGATGTTGCTCACCTTCCACGGCCTCTTCTATGTTTTCATCATCGCTGTCCATGCTGCAGGAGGCTGCTGACCACACCAAGGCTCTGACTGCTGTTCCTGTCACCCATGGGGCGTCATGAGCAGAGCATGATGTGACAACTGAGTTCAAATGTGACCCTGGAAGTTTTCACTGTGTCCTGAGATAATCGCTCATACATGAATTCGCACATATTTTAATTGGGCCTGAATTTATCTAATTTGTTCAAATGATTTTAAACAAGTCTGTCAAAATTATAATCTTGTATGCGGTCCCTCTTCTGGGTGGTGGTTACATGACACCATCGCATTTTAGATAATCCTCCTGGGGGGATTTTTGTAGCTTCTCCCTATAAGAATGTAAACCAGATGACATCAACCCCTCCCCATTCTGGAGCAGCAGTGTTTCCCCTCCCAACTGAAATAATTTAGTGATGGGATGAAATTTGGGTCCACCCACCATGTAAAGATTATGCTTTCTAAGAAATCATAACAGTAAGGTGATCTGATGGTACAACAATCCGCTACTATGTCCCCCCTTGATGGAAAATAGGCTTCATCCTCAGAGTGGACAGTTTGGTGCCTGTCATATTAAGTTCCTCGCTAGTCAACGCTACACTTTGAAGCTGCAACAATCGATTGTTGATCACTAGGGGGCATAAACCATCAAACAAACTCATAGAGCCACCATTTTAAAGGTTCCAGAGAAGGGTAGGACCCAAATGCAGTTAACACTCGGGAGGCAGACAAGATTCAGAAACTAAGGGCCAGCTGTATTAAAAAAAAATCTGAATGATAGAAAAAAACAAGAATCCAGAAAAACGATGGGTCGCCCACGGAGAAGCACTGGGGTTGGTCAGCCAGCAGACACTGGAGCTAACGTTAGGCCAACAGGCTGAGAGTTTAGAGCTATATGGGAATCACTGGAATGCAATCTGTCAGTCTTTTCAAGCCTAGCAATATGAGTTCTGCAGTGCCCGGAGCTTCCTGCAACCAGGGCTTACAGAACAGCTTCATCTCATATATGACAATGGCCTTTAGCATCTCCACAACGTGTCCCATATATTCATAAATTGTGTGCTGTCGTCTGCTGGGTCCGTATGGTCAGATCCTTCTGTTAGAGTTTTGAGAGAAGGGTTGGACCCATGCACCTGTGCAGGTGCACAGGTGCACCTGTGCAGGTGTGGTGAGGCGGCAAAAGGACAGTCAAGGGAAAGGAACGCAAAAACACTGGACGGAGGGAAATCACAAAGTGGGAGGAACTGAAATGTGAATGGGGCGACCGTGGCTCAGGTGGTAGAGCGGGTCGGCCTATGTTCGGAGGGTCGGGGGTTCGATCTTCGTCCGGCCAACTGCATCATGGTCGTTGTGTACTTGGGCAAGACACTTCACCCCCCTTGCCTTGTGTGAATGTGTATGACTGCTGTATGTTTGAGGTGGTTGTCGGAGGGCCCGTAGGCGCTGAATGGCAGCCACGCTTCCGTCAGTCTGCCCCAGCTGTGGCTACTATCGTAGTTTACCACCAGTTTGACTGTGTGTGAATGAATGGAACCTGGAACCCTGTCAGGCGCTTTGGGTGACTTGAAAAGCGCCATACAAATCCAATCCATTATTAACAGTAAAACAGGAATTATCAAAACAACAAAAACTAGT
The DNA here is from genome assembly GCA_963678695.2 of Diplodus puntazzo. Lineage (NCBI taxonomy): Eukaryota > Metazoa > Chordata > Actinopteri > Spariformes > Sparidae > Diplodus > Diplodus puntazzo. The sequence goes on along the minus strand of OZ023158.1, from coordinate 8,213,518 downwards.
ATCATGACATACCACAAGGATACTATTTAATATGGACTTCAATCGAAGCATACCGAGACCTTAAGAAGTCTGTTGCAGTATCTATGGCCACCTGATGAATAGAAGTCTAATATTCATTCCCCATTAAGCATGTTTTTGTCTCAAAACATTGTCTTAAAAAACATTTGTCTATTGTGTTTGCTATACAGGGTTCACACTTAGAATTTGGTTTGCTATCTGCCTCTAACACAGAGAAGACGAAAAGGAGAGGTTGGAGGGGAGCAGATGCATTTTTGTAGACTAAATAATTAATGTTTCATCTTCACTCACTACATCTGAGCCTTTTTCACCCTCAGGTGCACATAAACTACATGTTTGAAATGTATTAAACCTATTGATTTGAAAAAATATCGTTTCTTATCTGTTATCAGTTGCAAGACGCAAGTAAATATTGGTTATTGTTATTTGTTGAAAATGATCCTGAATTGTTTTTGGCCCACACATCCTCATTCCAAAATGGCTGAATAGTCAAATGTCAGCATCTCCCAAAGTGTCAAATATCACCATTCCCAAAAAGTCATGACCGTTGAAGTCTAACAGTGTCCAACTTACCAGACCTTCGATTCATGACTGCAGTTTGGTTAGGTTTAGGCACTAAAACAACTTGGTTAGGTTTAGAAAAAAGATTGTGGGTTGGATTAAAATCATTTCATAAATGCCTACAAGACATTGGTAAATTAAAAGACACAAGACATAAACAGCGGTCTGCTGAAATAAAAGTCCTGTGCTTGTTTAACCCAACAGTCCATCCTCAGCCTCCTCCCTATATGGACTTTTCACTCTTAACACTACTTTTACAGTCATGGATGTTAGTAGTGACCTTATGGAATTCATGACAGCCTGTAAAAGCGGAACAATGAGCAAATGGAGACATTCAGTTCAGTGTTAATATTAAAATACTGACCAATATATTGTTCTGTGGCTCAAACTTATTGGGCTTTATCCTACAATTGGCGCAAAGCAGCGCACAGTGTCAGTGCTAGCTTAGACTGACGCAGTTTTCATCTTCACACCCAGTGCCCACGGTGTGTAAATAGCAAATGTACTTGCACCCACCTGTGAGCTCCTAGGGATGTTGGTCTTAAAGTGAAGTATGGTATTTTAGTCAGCAGAAAAGTGACAGCGCCATAGAGCAACAAAAAACTGGTCAAAAGTCTAAGGAGTTTACTGCTACTTATAGAGTACATTAGCAGGGTTCACACTGTCAATACACTCTGATTTTATGATTCGAGAGGCTGCCTTCAGTTATTTTAAACATTTCCATGAACACACTCCAGTCACTGTAACAAATATCATTGCACAAGTAATCAACAAAACTGTACTTATAAACTCTTAAGGAAACGAGTTAGGAGTTTTAAATAATCAATGAAGTTTATCAGCTGTTCCTCATTCCCAAATGCAAATGTTAATGTAGTGATACACATATAATTTCTGCTGCTGGAGGATCGCTGCAGGTAATTAGTATTCATTAGTATTGTCCTCATTAAGAACGGATTTCTTCCATTTCATCCCACCCGTTATTGATCAGGATGACAGTTTTTATGACCCGTCCCGCCTGATCCACAGACTGAGAATTGTGCACACAGTGGGACGCGCAGCAGCACTCCTCCTTTGAATATCAGTTTATTTTTTCATATGCATTCAAACATTTGTTGATTGGACAGACGATTGTGAAATGGTGGTCCAGCAGCCGAGGATCACATCCATTTCCCTCACTGAAGACGTGTGCAACTGTTTAATATGCGTCAGGTGCCCTTGTGCACCTGGCTCTTAAAGGGAATGGGAGACAATATTGGATATATGTTCTGCCCAAAACACACCCATGACTAATTAGGAGTCTAGATACCACCTCCTTGCACTGTGTGCAGAACAATGCACCCAGATTATAATTTTATAATTTATAACTAGCAAAATGGACTTGGACACGCCCTAAACCATGCGCTGTAGACGTCTAAATAGGGCCCATTATGGGTCCATTGGTTGGACAGTGGGGTCGAAGATAGATAGTGTCATTTTCTGCAGAGGTTTATACAGCATTTACTAGTTGTTGTTATATTGAGCCATTATGGAAAACACAATAACTAATTTCAATTGGAGGCATTCACAACATATCTTCTTCTACATATGGAATTCTTTTTTATTATTCCGCCGCTCTCTTTGGTTTGCTATTCCCTCCACATTTTTCAATGTACTAACTCCATTAAAACATAAATGTGTTCAGCTCAATTAGGGCATTATTTGGCATCAACTTTCAAATCCCATCAAAACATTTCAAGATATTCAACTTTATTTGAAGCTTAGTCAATGTGAAATCCATTCAAACTTTAAAACGTTCACAAAGATTAGGATGTTCTCTCATCAATTCAGCGCTTTCATATCATTCATAGTTGAAAAGTTCATAATTTTATTTTTTTTACCATTTTCAGATGTTTACCTTGGTTTGTATGGGACAGAATGCTGATAGCCAAAGTGGACTCTCCTGAGTGAAGAGGAGCTCCAAAATTCCGAAAAATGTCTTCAGCTTGCTCCCATTCCCACAATATTCATTCCACCTACATAATTTAAACAGCTTGTAGGAAGGATTTCAACAATGTACCCCTCGAAGCAGTTGAACTAATACTTTTGGCTTTGTGGGCTTTTAAATGACAGAAGTGCCAACCAGCTTCTGAATTTAGTCATCCATATCCGGAGGCATGCAAACACATCTACTTTTCCAACTGCTCCACTAGCTACATTTTTGATAATAAACAGACACAAATTTCACAGTGTGTTCAGTAAAATCTCATAGTTTCCACCAAATTATAATATAAATAATAGTGACTGTCTTTCAGGGAGATGCATGATAATATGCATGCGTAAGTGCACAAAAAAGAGCACACACACACACACACACACACACACACACACACAGTACATTTTATTATACTATTGTACTGTTATTAGGGTCCGGCAGCTAAGCTGCCAAGGACCCTATTGTATTTGTAGGAATTCTTTCTTTCCTTCTTTCTTTTTTTCTTTCTTTCTTTCTTTCTTTCTTCCAAGGAAGTCATACTTCCCATGGGCGAAAACTCACCAAACTTTACAGAAATGTCCGGCCCCATACCAGATTTACTTAATTCCAAGGACATGTCAATATTCCTCCTGGGGGGAGGAATAAAAATACCTAAAAGGACAAAAGGACAAAAGGACCTAAAAAATAATTTTATCTCAAAAACTGAATTTTTGAGAACATTTTGAATTCTGCTCTCATGGGAACAACTTGAGTCAATGTAAGAGTGGCATTTTTAAACATCAAAATTTCTTTTATGAAGCAAAACACTTAGAGTTAAAAACAATTCACCAACATTTCCATGCTGTAAAGATACAATTTATGTATTATCAGATTTTTGTTCAGGTAACAGAATTTCTGACATTTTGACCATTTTTGAAATCTGCCTTGACGACAGCTGCTCGGACAGTGACTCCCTGAGTCGACAAATGAAGCTACACAGCAGGTCTCACTTCCAGCCAATTAGCTCAGTGAGTTAGGAGCTGGTTCTTGGTGTCAGGGGTTGTGGGTTCGAGGCCTAGCAAGGATCATGATAATGACGATGTCAGATGTCTTCAATATGAAACACAAAACAATTGTCCTGATGGTGGCATCACAGCAAGCCTCTAAATCAGTGTTTTTCAACCCTGCTCCTCGGGGAACACTGCCTTACATGTTTCAGATGTTTCCTGCTCCAACACACCTGATTCAAATGATTGCTCCCTCGTCAGGCTTCTGCAGAGCTTGATGATTGGCCGATAATTTCAATCAGGTGTGTTGGAGCAGGAAACATTTAAAACATGCAGGACAGTGTTCCCCGAGGATTAGGGTTGAAAAACACTGCTCTAAATTAAATAAAAACAAATTGCTTGGACCGGACCATGAGTGAAAGCTAACCAAATTTTGCATAAAGGCCCAGTCTCATGCCAGATTACCTCAGCTGTAAACCCAAGCCAATAGTCCTGATGGTGGCGCTACAGCAAGCATCTAAAGTTCAAAACATTGAAAATTCATAACAAATCAACCTGCTAGAACTTCACACTTTCATCAAACTGTAGCCCCAATACTAAATAAACTTTTGTACATTTAAACCTGTTAAAAATTATTAAGTCCATCACTCTGTTTTTTTTAAAACTATAAAACTTATAAAAACTCTCCTCCCACAATTTTTTCCTACAGTGCATGAAAATGTTTGACTGTGAACATTACTGTAAACATATACCTGCAAATTGATAAATACATCTTCAATGTTCATGAAAAAATGTAACATTTTTTCGAGTCATGGTAGATGATGTTTGACAAATATCAGAATTTTACCTAAAAAACTGAATTTTTGAGAACATTTTGAATTCTGCTCTCATGTGAATAATTGCAGTCAATGCAAGCAGCATTTTAAACATCAGTTATTCACTTATGGAGCAAATCAATCATTTTTAAAAACAAATTACCAACATCTCCATGCTGCAATATGTGTATTTTCAGATTTTTGTCTTGATAACTGAATTTTTTACAGTGGTTTCAAATCTGCCTGCACAACAGTGTATGGCTTACTCAATAGGTGAAGCCACTGTTGTATTGCCACTTGCCAATTAGCTCTATCGAGCGATAGATGACAGTCTTTGGTTCCAGAAGTTGTGAGTTCAAGCCTCAAGTGGTCCAAAATTAACATTGTTGTCAACTGTCTTTACTTCCTATTCTCCTGTTTGTTGCTCAGAATTGCCTAAATTTGCCAAAAATAGCCCGGACCCGACCCATCGCTGCGCAGCAGCTATACTTATATTATTGTCTTTTTTCTTTGACCACTTTTCCAACATTTTAAATATATTTAACCATTATCTTTTCATTCATTCTTGAAGTCAGAAATGCCATTTAAATGTTCCCCATCTTTGATACATCATGACATTTATTCACCTTTTCAGGACTATTCACAGTAACTGACTGACTCATTCACACTGAAACATCTCCTCAAAACTCCATCAGCTGTTTTTCAATGCAAATCAAGCCAGCATTGCATGTGGCTACCAGCTTATGCTTGCGCTATTTTAAATCTTTCATTCTCAACCCATTATTATGACTCTTCAAATATGTTAAAGCTACCAATTCAGCTTGGGTTTTGCTTTCAACAAAGTAGCCATATCTTTTAATAATATTAAAAGTTTATACAGCCAGCAATGCTTGTTCTTCAAGAGTTCTTCAGAACTTGCCTTCTCTAGGTTTTTATTTATTATTTCCTCAATTTAAATGACAGCAACAGAAGCAACCTTGCTAGCCAAGCTGGTGCATATATTGGTATAGGAAGTATTTCAGTTCAGCCTTCCCTACTCCCATCTGTTCAGTAGAAGGGCAGGGCTTTAATAACATAACATGACAGCACTTGTTGTGTGATGAACTGAAGTTGCTTTGCCCCAGGAAGTAACGCCTGCTTATTACGTAAAGCGTACTTTGTACTAGAGACAAACCATTGACAGCTATATTTTCAGAAGAACGATGGAAGCTGACTCTCCTTTTTTGTTGGCTACAGTGTCTCTTGTGTCTGCCTTGCAGATGGGTGAGTTTAAATGTGTACATATCTATTCAAACATATTGGTCAGTTTTGGGAGTAGTGAGTATTTTGCCATGTACTTATCTCACACTCCCAATATCATTGTGGTTGGGCGGTGTTTTTGGGTCATGTAGAAACTGTTTGAGACATACTGTAGCAACAATTGAAAAACAAACAAAAAATGTACGTGCTGATTCATTGGATCACCAATAAGGTCTATGTGATTGGGATATCAGCTTTAAATGTGGTACTTCTGGACCTGTAACAGACTGAAAACCTCCTTGTGCTCCGATGATTGCTCCATGTTGATACACAATGTATTTTATTTGAATCATTTAAAGAGACTCAAACTCCAACGTCACTGTCTCTGTTCAGGCTACTTCGCCCGGCGAGTTGGTTTGTCCAGGATTGCCCATAAGGTCCTGCCTCCGTCTGTCACTGGACCGCCAGAGTTTGAGAGGACTTTCCGTGCACAGTAAGGCATCTGTGAGCAGCATGTGACCTACTGAACAATGTATTGAAAAATGATGAATGAATGAATGCTCAATTGTGTTTTTACAACCCTCATAACTGCAAAATATAGTATTGATACACAGAAAGAAAAGCAATCAAACAGGCACATGCTATGTAATGTACATGAGTTTGACATTTTGGTGGAAATGTGAAATTTACACAATAATTATTGGATTGATTGTGTAAAAATGTAGTACAAACATTCATATCTCCCAGAGGAATCATTACAATAATTTTGGTGACCCTCTGACCTGTCATCTAGTGCCATCGTCAGGCAAACATTTTAATTTGTCCAGTACTTTTGTTTTATGACGAATAGCTGTAAAACTAAAGACATGGTAAGTTCATTGCTTTGGTGAGGACTACATTCACATTCAACAGCCAGTAGCTTCATCAAATTTAGCTTTTTTAATGTATTTTGGAGGATTTGTGAATAAAACAGTTATTACCTATGACAGAAATTCATTCATCAGCACTGAAAAAGAGAGAGGTGCCATGATCCCAGTTCTTGTTGTTCTTGTGTTTCCTGTTTTATTTTGAAATTGTACCCTTGTGTGTTGCGTGTCGCTTTTCAGTTCCTCCCTCTATGTGGTTTTCCTTCCTTCCTGTGTTTTTCCGTGTCCGTGTTCACCTGTCCATTTACCGCCTCACTCCACCTGTGCTTAGTCCTGTTAGTTAGTGTGTCTGTATACAGTCTTTGGTCTCCCTAATGTCTTTGTCAGTTTGTTGTTGGTGGTTTGTTTTTTTTTGTTTCCTGTGACTTCTTTGATTTGTACTTTGTTGAAGCCCTTTTTGTCGCTACTTAGTCGTTTTTGACTCAGTTTTGGTTTGCCTGGACTCTTGGTTTTTGTGCGTCATTCAGCTTTGGTTAAATAAAGCTCGCCTTTAGTCACTTAGTTACTTAAATCCGTGTGTTGTCTACATTTGGCTCCTTACCTTGTTTGCCAGATTGCAACAGCAATTTTGAATTAAGAGCAATGGAATTTGAAACAATCACTTCCCACGTTAACTTTCGAACATCCAACCTGACCAGCCGGACTGTGTCATGGAGGAGAGGAAGAGAGTCAGAATAAGAGCCATGCTTATCCATCTAGGAATTGAGACTGCTCCTGGCCAATGTATGGTCACAGGAAAATGAAATGGACAAAGATAGACTGTTGCCTACACCTTTACAAAGAACTGTCTATACCACATTGTTGAGTGCAAGATGCTGGATCAAGCAGTTGCACTCAACAGGCAGACCTTGTCCCGAGCCAGCACAGTACAGGACAAGAGCAAGACGAGGAGTGATGAACTCTGTGTTGACATCACTGAAGCTTGGTGCTCACCAGCAGTCAAAGTGCATGGACAGCGTTTCCCAAATGTCAAACTTTTGATGTGAAGTTACCAACGACATTATGATCACTTTCTTGCTGCTTTTTACATTCATCCCTGGCTTAAATGTAAAAACTTTACTACATGGTTATGTACATATGTGACAATAACTATTGGTTCTATGGCTGTGTAGTGTGGAGTTTACAATCTTTCATTGTGTTGTGCATTGTTATACATTTCATTGAACCTTGATCATGCCTAATTAGCAAATGTCAGTGTTAATTAGCAAATGTTACCATGCTTGAAAAAATAAACTCAGACGCTGAAAGTTTGCTCTTCTATCCTGGTTGGAAGCTGTTTGAGAGGCTGTGCAAGAAAACCCTTAAATATTTAATGAAGATACTGAGTGTCAGCACAAAATATCAGCTATCTTAAATTGTAATTCCTCATATGATTAACATTTACTATGTTAACATGCATTTGGCGTATGTGTGTATTTTCAGTCAGAACTGTGTGGAGTGTTACCCTTTATTCCTGGTGACACTGTGGACCTGCGGTATGTTCTTCAGTGAGGTGACTGCAGCCGCAGGAGGACTGGTATACATAATCGCCCGACAACTATATGTCAACGGATTTGTCAAGTCCACCAAGAAAAGGTTAATCATCTCACTGATGCCACATTGATTTGACAAAATATCTAATTACAGCATGTGTTTTTAACTACTGTACGGTACTATATTAGACCATAATGTACGAATTCTGACCTTCTGAGTGCCTTCTGGTTTGCAGGTTACCTGGCTTTTACCTGACTTTGGCTGTCTTTTTCACTCTGTCTCTACTGGGTTTGATTGGACTGCTGCATGGAATACTACACAAGTACTTCCACATCCACCTCTGAAGATTTCACTTCCACCTAATTATGCAGAGCCACTAATGAAATAATAGGACATGAAGGTTGTTTCACAAATAAGATTGCTCCCAGGATACACTCATCGTTCAGTAATAATGTCTAAACCCCAGGTTCATGTTCTTTTTCATTGTTTTGTGACCTTACATTTAAGTCTTACATATTTGATGGAACAATGTGTCTCATTTTTCAAAGTAATACAAAAATAAAAGCTCAAGCTTGTTGTGTAGTTTATATTACAATGAAATATGAAATAATACTCCCCTGCACGGAGAGTCCTTACACTTAAATGTGGTCTTTCCATTTTTAAAAAACAAACAAATTCAAGGTTGATTTAAGAGAAATAAACTGTTTTTATACTTAGTTCATGGGCTTCATTTTTGTGCGTTCGACATTCGTTTTGAACTTACATGGGTTCACAGATGTGGACTTGAGTCTTTTACACTTGGACTCAAGTCTCCTCGAGTCACTGTTCTGATGACTTGCAACTTGGCATGAGAAGAAATAATTGACTATAAACTCAACTTCGTCTTTCATTAAAGACTCATGACCTGATTTGAAGAGAGACATAATGACTTGAATTAATTGTCTGTTTATTGAATGGGTGGGTGGGAGAAGGGGGACTAGTGACTTGGCTTGGAACATGACTCAACTGAGGACTTGCCTAAGAAAAAATGACTTGGGACTTGCTTGAGTCATATGTATGATATGTATATGACAGAAAGAGTGTCTAAAAGGTTGTTTTCCATTTTTCTTTTTCCCCCCTCAATATACAAATGTATACAAATAAGCTAAATGGACACATACTTTTTTAAAATTGTGACTTAAACTTTCTAACAGAACTCTGACTTTATTTTTCTGAGAAAAAAAAATTACAATTCAAAAATGCTTACTGTGGACCTAATCTCCTTTCATAGATACATGGTACACAGTTGTCTGATACATATATACTTACAACTTTAAGCATGTCCAGTCATGTACAGCATACAACATGCATGCCATCCATACTCTTGGGAGGCTGTACATCACTGATCTACTGTATATTGATGCCATAAGAGCAGGTCATGGGGAGTCTGTAATGCATCTATATACCACTGAAATCCTTTTACAAAGACACTGAAATAGTGACACCATCTTTATAATATGAATGGTTTTCTACTGGGCTGTTACCATCCTCCTGGTACCCTGTGGTCCCCTTGTGGCTGGATGATGTATCGTTACTGTCCTGATGGTGTTGAAGTGAACATACATGAACACAGCCGCTGTCAAGCTGTGTGGATTTACACAAACACTTTACACTCTCTGTCGAAGTTCTGCATTTCAGGGCGGCAGCTGTTGTTTTTCACGTCGTAAGGTATGTGTCCCGAGTTCACGGTGCTTATTTCAGACTCTGTGTGGCTGAGCAGCAGCGTTCGGCTAATATGTGTCAGCATGCTAACAGTGAGCTAGCAGCAGGCCTGGCTCAAGGATTGTTTGTTTTTCGCCAGCTGTCCTCTTCTTTCACCAGCTTTAATGAGGGACACTAACAAGCTAACAGTTGTTAGCAAAGCTGTTAGCTAATATAAGACATGTTAGTTGTGTGTATGTGGGCTGTTGGGCTCGCTCTCACTAACGTTAGCTTTGCTTCAGGTCAATAATGCATTTTGAGTTGTTTTGTAATTGATTCGCGTAGTATTAGATGTAACGTCACTCAGCCACGTCGGAGCTCTGCATGTTGAACTCGTCATGTGGAATTCCTTCAAAAAAGGGAAAAACCCATCATTTTTTAACATCATAATGTTTCGTTTATGACGTTTAATATTATATTGATCGCTCCCTCACATCAGGGTTATTGAGGCACAGCGTTTTGGGGAGCACACTTGAACTAGCATTTCATATAGGCTCTATGTTAGTAACATAGTGTCTCCTGGCCTGTCAGAAAACTTATAAAGCGATCCTTATTCAGGTGTGTCCGTCCATCAGGTATATCTATTGTGTATTGTAAACATATACGCAACATTGATGAAATGCTAATGAACGATCATATAAATGATGAATGATTATATAACATTTCCTACATCCTGCAGTGTCAGTTAAAATCGCAGCCCTGCATTCCAAAAGGGAAGACGAGTACTTCACCATGAGCTCAGACGATGGTGAGAGCACACACACACACACACACACACACACACACACACACACACACCTTCCCTTGGTTGACATGCCAGTCAGTCAGTGAATTGTGTTTGACTGTCCCTTTATGTGGCTGCAGGTGATTTGGAGAACCAGGCTGAGCTGGAAGAGAAGACGAGGCTCATCAACCAAGTGTTGGAGCTTCAGCATACTTTAGAGGGTACACAAAGTATTCACACACACACACACACACACACACACACACACACACACACACACACACACACACACACACACCATTGTGCCATAACCTAACTGTGAGGTGAGGTTTGCTGGGATCTTTGAGACTGTTTTGCAGAGCTCTGGCCCCACGTAGCATGCACAGATTGGAGAGGTTGCACAGGTTAGATCACAATTATTTAATCTGTGCAGAAAAAAAATGCTCAAATGCATATTTTTTCAAATCAGATGTAAACCACATCTATAGTTGTAAAAAGATCTCTGGTCATCATCCTGCTCTGCAGATCTTTTGATGTGTTTCAGATAATGTGAGGACAGTGTTGAGAGAGATAAATCAGGTTTCCCTGCAGTCTTTAACCTGGTCCTTGCACCGACATATAGCCAGTGGTATCCCATAACCAGAATAAGAATCTGTTAGTTTCTGCCATGTGTTTCCTGTCTCAAGCCTGAACATTTGGAATATACTTAATTGAAAGAACTATTAAGGGAGATTGACAGAACTGAGCAGAAAGTGAACAAGACCAGCTCCCACCCAGTAGTTTACCTCTCCCTCTCACACTGTCTAACACGCTCACTGCTTATTTCTCTTTTCACTTCGAGAGCAAATAGCATATTGTGAGGAAGTGTTTGGTCGTGCCACTTGAGAATCTTATAATTGTAATAAGAGTATATAAAGCACATCATCAGCTTGTAACATCCGTCTGATGCTTGAACATGCAGCTAATGCATGAACAAACCTCAGAAACGGAGGAATAGAATAAGAGTGTGGACCTGTTGGGGTGAGAGAAGCACTTGGCACATTGTTTGGTTTGGATTGCAGGTTACACAGACAAATGTAAAAACACTGACTATGAAAAAGTTTTGATGCAGTGTAAAATGTAAATGAAACTGAATGTGATAATTTGCTAACCCTTTTTGATATATTCAGTCAGAGTACAAAGAAAATGCATTTAATCATTTACCTCATCGGCTTAATTTGTCTTTGTAAATACATGCGTATTCTATATTTGAAGCCTGGGGCTTCACAAAGAAGGATGGAGCAAGATTCACCACTCCGTTAAACACAGGATTATACAAGTGCAACTCCTAAAATAGAAAAGAGAGATAGAAAAAGAGAAATAGATTATCATGGAAAAATGATTTTTTTCAGTAATTTAATTCAAAAAGTGAACGTTCATATATTCTAGATTCATTACACAAGGTGAAATGTTTCAAGCCTTTTCTTGTTTTAATTTTGATGCCGAAAATCCAAATCTAAAATCCAGTATCTCACAATATTAGAATGGGCCGGTGCCAAGTCCTGCTTGAAAAGGAAATCAGCATCTCCATACTGTTTAACTTTTAAAATAAATTTACAGAAACAAAATAAATTCCATGATACTGTCAGTTTTTTAGATGCCCCTGCACATGCTGTTTATAAGTGTATTTAAACGTTGAAAGAATATGTCACAGTTTCCAAAAGCTGCCCAAATAATGTCAGATTATCGACTTTCCAAACAAAGTTTAAATAGGCCTTTGTAATCAAAGCTAGCTTAGTTAAACAGAACAAGTGAACAGTATATGCCAAGGTACATTTAAAGTTTACTCAACATATACATGTGGTAAAAAACCCCAAATAGATCTAAAATTATTCCAGTTTTTTTTTCTGCTTCGAAGTAACTTTAAGGTGGGTGATCAATATGCAGCTCTTCCAACAGTGAAGTTTTGATACACTTTCAATCACATTGTATTCACATGATTTGAAGTTTTCGTTACTCTTTAGATGTTAATCAATTACCAGTAGCTCTTCCTCAAACCCACTGTTTGTATTATTTTCCTGCAGCATTTTTTAATTGTTGAATGTAGAGCTATATTGAGCAAATTAGTTTTTAGTGTTAGAGTTTTCAGTGTCTCTCTAGTGCATACGGTCAAAGAAAATCCCTGTCTAGCTGTGTTACACCCTTATAATATTGTTGATGACTGTGTTTGTGTGTTCACCTCAGACCTGTCGGCCAGAGTGGATGCTGTCAAAGAGGAGAACCTGAAGCTGAAGTCAGAGAACCAGGTTCTGGGTCAGTACATTGAGAACCTCATGTCTGCCTCCAGTGTGTTCCAGACCACTGACACCAAGAGCAAACGAAAGTAAGGAGAACCTTGGAGAGCCTTGACCTAGCACCCCCCCCCCCCCCAATAGCCTGAACCTGAACTGTCCTGGGTGACCAGACTCTGATCATCAACGCCACTGACATCTTCGTCTTGTTCCTCACTCTGCCAGAGCCTAAAACATGTTTCCGAGCGTGCAAACATGGGTGTTTACCTTGATATGTGCACTAGGTGGCAGTGTTGCATTGAACACTTCAGAATTTACAGAAAAGAAGAAAGAATGCAATTGAAACCTGTTTTCGGTCCTGGAAAAGACAGAAGACCCACATTTTTGTTAAGCTCAACTAATCAGCAGATACACATCACATTGTGTGAGCTGCGGTAAACCCGAGACACCTTATTGCACCTGTATGCAAAGATGTCCCCTTTCAGAAGCATGTTTTAGACTTAGACCTTTAGACAGTCAACTGCAGCCCAACCCTCTTATGTCCTGGAACCCTTAGTACTGCAGAGCCAACTCTAATCAGTAGTTCATAGATGTGTGGTTGTCTGATACCAAACTCTTCTGCCAGTTACAAACATACAGCAGGGAAGTTAGTGAACACCAGGTCAGCAGGAAACACTAGACAGCAGCCTCTGGTTTTGTATGTGGACACCTCCTGTCTGAATCAGGATATCTACTACATGTATATTTTTTACAAGGGTTAATATGTGCTGCAGATTAAGTTGGACACGGCTCATTAGTTAAGACCTACTGAATAAATACCTCCAAGGCACAACAATTAAGATATTACTTAAACCCTCAAAGACCCAGACAGCCAGTGTGCACCTTAAAACAGCTGTCTTTCTAAAATGTTTAATTACTTTTGAATCACTCAATACTTACTATATGCTTAAAAACCTAATATAAAGTGGGGTTTCTGAGCTTTTCAGTGGTAGAACAAAGGGCCCTGTTTAAGCATTTAGGGCTTCTGTAGTGAATTATTCCTCTGGGTCATTGGTTGTAGCCAAGCTACTTCTGTTGTTCATGATCAAAAGATTTTTCTGAAAAATGCACTTCTGTTTCAGTGTCCACTGTTAGGATTTAATAACCTTTCTACTTAATCTCTGAAATTTATTGGACACATCTACATGATCAGTGAAGGAAATATAGGATTACACCTGTTTCCAAGGAAACACATCAGATAATACTACAATAAATAGGTGTGTAGTAAAGTTCAGATGTACTACTTTAAAAAATAATGAAAGGAAATCTTCCCGAGGTTCTGTTTGAGTTCACAGTAATTAATTAAGTAATTAATTATAAAGCCTTGTAAATACATCTATTCTCAGACAATGCAAACATAAAATCGGCAGCCAGACTGAAACTTCAGGTTCACTGAACTGTTAGAGTTGGGTAGAAAAAATAAAATAAATGCAATCAGGTGCCTCTAAAAGTTTGCTAGGTCTTTGAGAGTTAAGAAGGGATTTTAAAAAATATTCGGGGATGGGTTGGAAAACTCATCACAATATCAGGATAGCTTATTATATATGGACATTAAGGGTTAAGAAATAAAGTAACATGCTAGAAACGATCAAATTACCTGTTCATACGCTGTATTTGTTCTTGAATTTCCAGCACTTTTTGTATCACAAGTCAAGACAAGACTCTGGCAGTATGTTTTGTTATGTTGCAAGGCCAACTCAAACAACAAAAAAATAACACAATGATAAAAATAAGCTCTCAGTCAGTCTTACAGTGACGCCACTTTCTGTACCATGGATATTCATTATCATGGAAAATATCTTACTTACCAGAGCACAGGTCATGCTGACACTCGTGTCAGATGTGGCTCACTCACAGAGATGTTTGCAATTAGTGATGTTCCTCCTCCGCCTTCCCCACCACTAGAAATTAAAAAAAAAGAAAGAACTCACAGTCCTGTTTTATAGAGTGAAAATGTTTACATGAAACTTCCTTTTTCTCCTTGGGGCATAACAGCAATTGTCATAGTTTGCTGGTGAGGCATTATGTAACTGCACTGGAGATTCCTGCCTGCAAGGAGGAGGAGAAGCATGTTTCTCTAACCCCTTCCCACAATGGAGTTAGCAATGACAAGGAGAACAGTGGAGGAGAAAGTTTCAAATTGGGGAGAAAATGTGTGGAAAATCCCTTTTTCCTTTTAGTTATTTATTAGTCAGTATTTCTGCTGATGAATATCTGTTATAATATGATTTTATTGTTACTGCTTGCGACCTCTCTAAAGAGAGGGGTCTACAGGCCCATTGTTATTTTAAAACTATGTCACTATATTTGTTGCCATCTTGTTGCTGCTTCTTACAAGTTGGGAGTAAATGCCACTACTTGAAACCAACTGTCACTGTTTTTTAGTTTATAGCCAAGAACATGTGTCAATTTGGACTGAAAGTCTAACTGCTAAAGATGGCAAATGCCTAGTTTAGCCTCTCAATGAAGTCTTGAAATACCTTACCTTTAACCCTGTTGCATCTGAACATTGTTTACATATTATTTTTGTTGCTAATATGAAATGACTTTGGTTAATTAAAATGATGATCTTTTTTGATGACAAGTTTGTCAGTGATGTTTTTCTTTGCTAACAATCTGTTTTATATTTCACATGCTTCCAGAGTCACTAAGGGTGCTCGCAAGGACAAGTGACCCACTGCTTTGCCCTCTGCATTCTCATTGTTGGTATATATACTGCACATAGAGGCAGGTGACAAATGAAAGGAATATCAGAAGAAATTGGGATGGAAAATAAGGGTAGAGAATGGCTGTTAATAACTCCAGTATAGTGGCACACACTTGAATCTATGACAAGGAGCTATGAAGCTCAACTTGGAGGGTAAATTTACCCAGATTCAGTTCGACTCAACCCCATACCAATGGAAAGTCGGTGATGTTTCGCAGTCCACATAACACTTCTGGAGCTTCACAGCAATACAGCGTTGTAACATTCTCCCAAACAACTGAAGTAGATGGGGACTTAGAAAACATTAAATGGCTCCATAAAACTCTTCAGGCACAATCAAAGTCTTAAAAAGCCCGAAGATCCCAATTTGATTTGCTTGTGCAAAAGCTCCAGAAATGTTCTGTGGACTTCAAAGTAGGTAAGTTTGTAAGTAATGCCTAAATTTTCACTTCTCATTTAGTCAAACACTTTCTGTATAATTATCCTTTCATCTGTAACCCATCTGTAGGTTTCTATGTTAGATCAAAAGTTGACAGATACATGTAGCCTGAGGACTGTAGTGTGTGTAGTTTTTGTTTCAGTGACTCCACACTGGACAGTGGTCCATCCACATTGACATTATGTGTAGGCTTTAGTTTCTAGAAAACATGTTAATATGAACATGTTCATTGATTTGAAAGTTGCCTAAGAAAGATCCTTCAAGTGTTCAGATGTTTGGGAAACAGGATGTAACCTACTGTGTAGGCTGTAGGCAGAGTGTGGGGCTGATAGACAGCCTACATAAATAAAAGCAATTTGCTTTCCTCTGTAAACTTTTCTTCTATATTCATGTATCATGATGTGGTTAAATAGTATTTCTGCTAGATGATTGAAGTAATGTTTTATTGAAGTAATTGTTTTATGCATTCATTATGATTACAACTTACATCACAATGAATCGTGGATAATTAAATCACTGAAGTCTGGCGAAAGCAGAATCTCTGTTGAAAGTCCACTTGAGAGCCCTTGTGGACTGTCTAAACTCTGGTTTTGGACAGCCCTCAAGACTCGCTCTTGCAAAGTCTGTGAGTATGTTGCAGTCCCTCCCGACTGACCTGCTGCTGCTCTTCTTGGGTTTACGCTCCTCCTCTGGAGCGCTACCCTGCTGGAGTGTCTCAGGGCTAGAGAGGAGACAGGCTGCTCCTCCACGATCAGCTAGGTGGCAAAACCTGCCTTGCCAAAACCAACAAACGTTTCTCGAGCTGCTGTGTCGCAGTCAACTGAACCTGGTTTCAGTTTCTTGAAGACGTTTGAGCTCTCACCCAAAAGGCTTCTTCAGTTCTAGCTGGAGGGGAGTTGCAGGCTTTTAAACTCTGTGTGGGAGTGTCCTTATAGAGTTGTTAAGGACACGTGTTAGCTCTGAGTTTCAGAGTCCTTTAGGGCCACTTGTGGGTCATTGGTCAAACCGGCCTTCATGGGGGTTGCTAAGGCTAGGTGAGCCCAAGTGTGACTGGTTGTTAAGCTGTCTGGGCAGATAACTCAGTAAAGCATTGTAAGTGGGTGATAAGTAATGCCACCCCCTCTGGACATGATACAGGTTTAAGAGGCCATTAACAATTCTACAAAAAAAAATGTTGGCTGCATCTCCTGCGCGTTGCCGTCATGGCAGGCAAAAAGTGTCGATCCCTGAGTGCGACCTGACAGGCAGGAGAGTAATGGTGAACCTCTCCTTAAGCGTGCCTGTTAGGTCGCACTCAGGGATCGACACTTTTTGCCTGCCATGACTGCGACGCGCAGGAGATGCAGCAGCTAACATGAGTAGTTCAGAAACCTTCTTTTTCGTAAACTCTGTGTACACAAACAATGTTCTCAATGCTCGTGTTCATGTGTAGAGACCCTGGTGATGCTACGAGCAAAGTTTCATGTTGTGTCGAGCATTCTTAGTGTTCTAAAAATAGCGATTTTGATGCTAGCGTATCATGCCCCTAGCACTCCCGTTCAAAATGAACGTGCCCAAAACCGAGACTACGGTAAATCTTAAAAGTGCCTCTTTCGTCGCAATTATGCTTTTACACGAAGGTTTGACTCACATTCAATCACAAATAAAGCCTTGGTTGCTTTTTGGCGAGAGTTTTGCTTTAAATATGAACTTGTGTGATGTCGTAATATTCACAAACAATTTGATCATTGTTCATTTGTAAACTTGGAAAAAGTCTGAAAGTTTGAGAATCAGCAAGTGAGTGATTATTGTTGTTCTTTTGTTATTATCCTAGGCTAATGGGGCTTTCTCAGCATCAAATCATAGCAAAACTCAGTTCATGGATTCTTTATAGAAACTGCATCAGTTGTATCCAAAGCAGGATCAGGCAGACCTAAAGTGACCACACCATCAGAGGATCAATTCATCAAGCTTAACTGAGAGATAGAAAAACATCTTGATCACAGATACACAATTTACTAAATAAATGACACAAGACTCCAATTAGCAAAAGTCCTGGCAAAAGATCACAGCTAGAGTAGGCCTGTCTGTCTGTTTGGCTGGATGGTTGGCCATAGTATTTCGGCCAGTCATTGGTTTCTATCCATCTGTCTATCTTCCAGTAACACCTCCCTAGCGCACCACAGCAATGAAGATAACAGTGGCCACCACACACTGGTAGAACATCTGTAGCAGCCTAGTGCACACATTGAGGAATGTGAGCCTCCTGCTCTTTTCTTACTTTCTTACTTTAGATGGCATCAGTGTTCTCTGACCAGTCCAATTTGTTTAGTTGCACCCCTAGGAAGTTGTAGGTGTCAACCATCTCCAATGTTAATAATGTTTCGACTTTGGTTCCCTGTCGAGAGCATGTAAAAACAATCTGACATGACATGACTATTATTTGTCATTTTAAGAACCTGTTTGGCAGGTTTTGGAGTTCATGCATGGAAAGTTAAAAAAACAAACCCTGCCAGTTATACTCAAAAGACAAGGTAGAACTGGATGTTTTTTTTTATTTATCTGTTACAACAAAGTACAATGTAATAAATTACTCATGAAAAAACTCTACAGTTCTAACAATGATCTGATGAGTGGAGTGTTTCTAAACGGATGTGCGGAGCCAGCAATGTGGTCAGTTCAAGTGGTGAAATCTCTTCCAAACGTCATAACTCAATAACTGGAAATGAAAGTAGATTACAGCCACAGTCTGTGTAGGCACATCATGGAAAACAGACAGTCCTTGTCCAGCAGGGTGAGCAGATTGTTCAGGTGAAGCACTTAGTGGTTGATGGAAGGTGTATGTGGTGTCCTCTGTGCTCCTCAAACTTTAATGAGTATCTGACAGAGAAGAACAAGAGTGAGTGTTAAGCAAACCTTAGCTGCTGTAAGACCACACACACACACACACACACACACACACACATACACACACACACACATACACACACACACACATCAGCATCTAATAATTCACATCTTCAGTTTTCTCACACCCAGGGGGAAATGAGATAAGCATTTTTCCAAAATGTGGAAGTTTTGAAGCAGTTTCACATGCTGCTCTCTAGTTTACCTCTTTGAAACTCACACTTAACAATTAGCTGATCATATTATCATCTGATATAGATGCCGTGTCATCTGTCCTCGTGCACCACCTGCACTCCATGTAAAGCAGGTGTCCACGGGCTTGCCTCTATACACCATGCAGCTCACTGCCACAGCCACATGGAGTGTAGCCAATGGTAATCATGAAAGTGGAAGTTGTGTCAGTCTATGTAACAACAGCAACAGAGTCAGGGGTGTCAATCAAGCCTATTCTGTAAATGGCTTAAAAAGAAGAAGCTCAATCAGCCTGTGTGGGAGCTTTAGAGTAAAAATGACTATGTACTTCTTTATTTGATCAAATTTCAAGTAACGTTTTTATTTATGTTTAGAAACTTCTGTATTAGGATTTTGATTTTTCACAGTGCTGCTGTTTAATTGAGCAGTGTGTGTGTAAGTACACCCACGCTCACACAGAGGAATATACACATGAACACACAGAAGCTCTCAGGTCAGACCTCGCTCAGTAGAGCCCAGACGTCAGCATCAGACTGAACCACCAGGCGCACTGCTGAGATCGGCTGCAGTGCTTCTTCAATGTCATGTTCAGCTAGCCCATTCTCAAATTCACCTGAAAAACACAAATGCACAGTAAGAGTTTTTTTTTTGTGCAGACAACGACTTAACACTATTATAATGCTGTTCTAGTTTTTCACAAATGCGCAATTTTGTCCTTAATATTCCAATCTGTCACTTTACACAACAACAAAGAAAAAATATAGTTTTCAGTTATTAGCAATTTCTGTTTTTTTTTTCACCAAAAGATCTATATCTAATTTTGCTAATAACAACCTCCAAGGTCTGATTGTATAGGATGTTTGTTATGCTAATGCAATCAATTTGTTAAATCAGGTATCAACTGTTATTTCAAATAGTATTAGAAAAAAATAAAAAACTTACTCACAATTAGTCGGTCACTAATGGTGGCTTAGTGACTTTTAATTCAATTATTATTATTCTTAAAAGCCATCAAGGGTGGAGTCAACATGTTATTGGTGGAATTCACGTGTGCTGTTGAGCTTTAGAAATATAAGCACAAAATATCTGTTCTACAAATAATGGCACCGCCTTTTTTAAACTTGACCATGGAACGCCAATTATTTGTGTTATTCATGTTGTTGCGCAGGTTTTAAATCATCATTCATACTGTCACTGCAGATTTAGTTTCCTTTGACAGCCAGCTTTGTCATACCTGTCAGACTCTGAGCTTGTGTAATAATGATTTCCTTTCAACCTCTGTGCAATGTGTTTTAACAAGCTTCACCCACATTACCATACACACGAGAATATTAGCAGTGCTCAATAGCGCTTCCTAATTTCATTAATTAGAAGAATCAATATCTAAAAGGTCACCTTTTCAACTGAATCAGTGCTTTTGCCATGTGCTGACGGCAAATTGGTGCAACAGTTAAGTCCAGCTTCTTCCACTTGAGGCATCTGGCAAAGGTGAAGCCTTTTCTTGCACAAAAGCACTTTGAAGCAGTAATCCATGCCTTCATCACATCTCGGCTGGATTACTGCAATGCACTTTATTTTGGAGTCAGCCAGTCCTCCCTCACACGTCTCCAGTTAGTCCAGAACGCTGCTGCTCGCCTCTTAACTGGAGCACGTAAGAGGGAGCACATTACTCCCATTCTGGCCTCCCTCCACTGGCGACCTGTGCACTTTAGAGTTCATTTTAAGATTCTTTTATTTGTTTTTAAATCTTTAAATGGTCTCGCCCCGCCTTACCTCTCTGAGCTCCTCCATCCCTATGCTCCTGCCCGGTGCCTCAGGTCAGCTGACCAGCTGCTCCTGGAGGTACCAAGGTCTAAGCGGAAGCTCAGAGGGGAAAGAGCTTTTTCTATTGCCGGTCCCAAACTTTGGAACATGCTCCCACTCCATATCAGACAAGCACCCTCACTGTCCATTTTTAAAACGCACCTTAAAACCCATTTTTATTTTTCGGCTTTTAACCCAGCATGAGACTTTGCTCTTGTTTTAGTGTTTTATTGTTTTTATTGTTTAAACATTTTTATTGTTTTATTGTTTTTATTTCTGTCTCCTATGTTTTTATGTTTTATGTTCTTGTACAGCACTTTGTCCCAGCTTTGGCTGCTTAAAGCGCTTTATAAATAAAGTTGAGTTGAGTTGAGAGTTGAGTATGTTTCATGACAAGCATGCATTGGTGACACACAGGGATGGATTATTGTTATTAATATTATTAAAGTTGTGAATTTCTGTGATACTTACCAACAATGATGAAGCCCTTATCAGATTGCTTGTAGGCAGAAGGCGAGCCAGTCAGTAGTTTGCCTTGTGCTGACGTCTGAAGGAAGAAAACACAACAGATATCAGGCAGGCTGTAACTTAACTTGTTTTTCTGCAGAAAGCCCCAAAAATGTTTTCCTGAACACATCCTGTACTTTTTTTTTTTAAAAGAGAGAACACGTTACCAAATAATAGAGAAGTGGTCAAGGTATTCTTTGAGGTGATATTTTTTTCCACTTATCTAATGTCTAATATCTACAGAGCCCCTGAGGGGTTATGGCAAGAATCTTTTTAAGAAATACTTTTTGCATTACCTCGCAATAGTTTTGCATTCACTCTCTTAATATTTAGGAATTCCCTCACAATATGATTTGCCTTCCCTCACAGTACTTTTTTTCCTTCTGAGCCGCGATACGATGGATCAGATGCACCGACCTCTTCGGCCTCTCCACTGGCCTGCTGCTCCTGTTGGGGTCACTCATCCTCCACAGCCACTCTTCACTCAGCCTGTCTGCTATAGACCAGGGAGAGGCTAAGAGGTCTGTGCATCTAATCCATAATAATGCAGCTCAGAGCTGGCCTGAAACAAGGATGATGAGAGCGGTGAGGGTATAAAACTGTACATTTGTGGGCCATAAAATCAAAACAATAAGCTGAAAGAATTATGAAAAGCTCAACAAAGCTGAATGGAACTTTGGGATCTGGTGATAATTCTGATGGATCTGTTTAGTAGTCAGACTGTGAACACCATCAGACTGACACACCGCTGATCTGCGCCTCCGGCTTTTCCATTCACACAGACGCCAGCTTCCCTCTCTGCATCTGAAACTTTAACACAGATGGTGATGAGAAGAATCGGCGCATGATTCCTGCACAGAAAGGGCTGTCTGAATGGAGCTAGTGTTGCAGCACTCTGCTAAACAACTGAAGTAGATGGCTCCAAACACCTTGTCCAGTATAATCCGAGTTTGTGGAAGCCCTAAGATCCCAAATGGACTTAAACAGACATTATTTACTCTTTTTTAAACCAAAATCTTCACTGTAGCTGCCAAGCTAAAAGTGCTAGCACGCACCCCATGCTAAGCCAGGTGTTGAGGGTGTAAATAGCATGAAAGTGAAAGTGCATTGAAAAATATTTCAATGCAAATGTAATTTGGTAGAAGAGTGAATCAGTGAATAAATGGACATTTTAAACTTTAAAAGTGGGTGATATTTCAAGATATGATATGGAAATGCACAAAAAGGTGCTTTTTAAGATCTTTCCTGACAAAGTTTTATAATCTTTGACAAATAACTTGTGGAATGGACTACAGTCGTATCTAGGACTTTTAAGGCATTCAACAAGCTTGGCTTCTGGTGTTATAATAAAGATTTATGGTTGCACGTAGGCTCTATGCAGAGCAGTCGCCATAACCTAGTAAGTAAAAGGGCGGTAGTGAACATTTATACATGTGCGCATGTCTGCATTGCTGGCGGTGGTGAGCAGATTGCAAGCTGTACTTTCATCTTTAAACACACTGACTCCTTGCGCTCACAGCTGTGTCTCTGGACTATGGAAAGCAGACAGGCACAGTGTCTACAGAGGAGGGCTGCCTCTCCGTATGAAGCCTCGCTTGAAGGGCTTGATTTTGACAAGCCAGTGTTTGCCAACAAGCTGCTCATTGAGGGACGCCAGCCCTTCAGACATCAAGACACAATTGTAATTTTTTGAAAAGTCTCCATCTACTTCAGTTGTTTATGAGAATGCTGCAACGCTGTTTCGATGTGATGCTCCATAAATGTTTGGTGGACTACAAAACTTCATCTGACTTTCCATCAGCAGGGCCGTGAAGAGATAATGACGATGAATAGTTTTTTCCTAATTTCAGGTGGTCTGTTAACCTTATAGCTGATTAAAGTGATGCGGCCACAGTCTAGTGGTACATTTTATTTGGTGGCGTTAATGTAAACAAGTTCATGTTTGCGATTATGTTCAGAAAACGTATTTTGTTTTCACAGGCTTGGAGTTTACTCTAAAAGTAATCTGTGTTGAAAAATAGATGTTTTTCATTTTAGTCAAATCTTTCAGCCCTAGTTCAGTCATTATTAGACAAAATGTAATACAGCCAGAAACTGAAGAAATAAGGACCCTACAGAGTAGGTTTGACCATTTCAGAATTACGACGAAGCACATTTTATTTTTGTCATCCCACATTTAAATTTTGGGAACAGGCAAGCAGAGAAGAGTACCTGTTGGGCAATCAGATCAGATTCCAGCACTAACCACTGAGGGCGAGATTATCACATGAGCAAAAAACTCTTTCTTGAAACAGTTGAATTACAGCCACTTCTAGCACGATTAGACTAATCATGGAAGAAACAGTCATAGTTGAAAGAACATCACGGGTATATGATGGCATTGACTATAACACAGGCATGTCCAAACTATTCCACAAAGGGCTGTGTGGCTGCAGGTTTTTGTTCCAACCAGTCAAGAGCACACAGTTTGACCAATCAACTCTCTGAAGACTGAGATCAGTTAATTAAATGAGTCAGGTCTAGTGTGCTGCTGCTTGGTTGAAAAGAAAACCTGCAGCCACATCGGCCCTTTGTGGAATAGTTTGAACATGGTTGCTACAACAGATCTGAATTCCAGTCATCATGTTTGTTGTAAAAGGTGAGGTGTCCTACAGTATATTCTTTGTCAGTGTCAGAGACACAAATATAATTATAGCTGCTGCGCAGCGATGGGTCGGGTCCGGGCTATTTTTGGCAAATTTAGGCAATTCTGAGCAACAAACAGGAGAATAGGAAGACAAGACAGTTGACAACAATGTTCATTTTGGACCACTTGAGGCTTGAACTCACAACTTCATGAACCAAAGATGTCACCTATCGCTCTGAGCTAATTGGCAAATGGCAATACAACAGTGGCTTCACAAATTGAGTAAGCCATTCACTGTTGTGCAGGCAGATTTGAAACCACTGTAAAAAATTCAGTTATCAAGACAAAAATCTGAAAATACACATATTGCAGCATGGAGATGTTGGTAATTTGTTTTTAAAAATGATTGATTTGCTTCATAAGTGAATAACTGATGTTTAAAAATGCTGCTTGCATTGACTGCAATTATTCACATGAGAGGAGAATTCAAAATGTTCTCAAAATATCAGTTTTTTAGGTAAAATTCTGATATTTGTCAAACATCATCTACGATGACTCTAAAAAATGTTAAATTTTTTCATGAACATTGAAGATTTATTTATGAATTTGCAGGTATATGTTTACAGTAGTGTTCACAGTCAAACATTTTCATTCACTGTAGGCAAAAATTGTGGGAGGAGATAGGTTTTTGTAAGTTTTACAGTTTGAAAAAAAAAAACAGAGTGATGGCCTTCATAATTTTTAACAGGTTTAAATGTACAAAAGTTTCTTTAGTATTGGGGCTACAGTTTGATGAAAGTGTGAAGTTCTAGCGGGTTGATTTCTTATGAATTTTCAATGTTTTGAACTTTAGATGCTTGCTGTAGCGCCACCATCAGGACTATTGGCTTGGGTTTACAGCTGAGGTAATCTGGCATTAGACTGGACCTTTATGCAAAATTTGGTTAGCTTTCACTCATGGTCCGGTCCAAGCTATTTGTTTTTATTTCATTTAGAGCAGTGTTTTTCAACCTGTTCCTCGGGGAACCCTGTCCTGCATGTTTTAGATGTTTCCTGCTCCAACACACCTGATTGAAATTATCGGCCAATCATCAAGCTCTGCAGAAGCCTGACGAGGAGGCAATCATTTGAATCAGGTGTGTTGGAGCAGGAAACATAAAACATGCAGGGCAGTGTTCCCCGAGGAACAGGTTGAAAAACACTGGTTCAGAGGCTTGCTGTGATGCCACCATCAGGACAATTGTTTTGTGTTTCATGTTGAAGACATCTGACAGTTTGATCTGTCATTATCATGATCCTTGCTAGGTCTCGAACCCACAACTCCTGACACCAAGAACCAGCTCCTAACTCACTGAGCTAATTGGCTGGAAGTGAGACCTGCTGTGTAGCTTCATTTGTCGACTCAGGGAGTCACTGTCCGAGCAGCTGTCGTCAAGGCAGATTTCAAAAATGGTCAAAATGTCAGAAATTCTGTTACCTGAACAAAAATCTGATAGTACATAAATTGTATCTTTACAGCATGGAAATGTTGGTGAATTGTGTTTAACTCTAAGTGTTTTGCTTCATAAAAGAAAATTTGATGTTTAAAAATGCCACTCTTACATTGACTCCAGTTGTTCCCATGAGAGCAGAATTCAAAATGTTCTCAAAAATTCAGTTTTTGAGATAAAATTCTGATATTTGCCAAACTTCATCAACCATAACTCCAAAATATTCTAAAATTTTTTCAGGAAGATTGAAAATGTATTTAGCAAGAATTTGATAGTATATGTTTACAGTACTGTTTACAGTCAAACATTTTGATGCACTGTAGGCTTAATTTTTGATAAATCAAAAATCCGAGAAACAAGTTTTGTGGAGGACGGTCTGAAGATGCTCTCTAGCAAGTTTGGTGACAATTGAGCAAAAATTGTGGGAGGAGATTTTGAAAGTACAGGTTTTGAAAAAAACTGAGTGATGGACTTCATAATTTGTAATGAGTTTGAGTGGACTAAAGTTTCAGCAGTATTGGGGCTACAGTTTGGTGAAAGTTTCGAAACTGTAGCATGTACTGTTGATTTTGTAGGTATTTTAAAAGTTTTTAAATTTAAACGCTTATTGTGCCCCCCCCCCAGGAGGAATATTGACATGTCCTTGGAATTAAGTAAATCTGGCATGGGGCCGGACATTTCTGTAAAGTTTGGTGAGTTTTCGCCCATGGGAAGTATGACTTCCTTGGAAGAAAGAAAGAAAGAAAGAAAGAAAGAAAGAAAGAAAGAAAGAAAGAAAGAAAGAAAGAAAGAATTCCTACAAATACAATAGGGTCCTTGGCAGCTTAGCTGCCCGGACCCTAATTACAGAATGAAAAGACATTGCGAGTGTATTTGTAGTTTGTTTGCAAAGACAGAAAATAGAGAGAATAGAGAATAATAATAATAATAATAGAGAATGACAAGTCTGCTGCCTCAGTTTTTATGATGCCAATTTTCACATACTCCAGAATGTTATGGAGAGTGATCAGATGAATTGCTATTAATTGCAAAGTTCCTCTTTGCCATGAAAATGAACTTAATCCCCCCCAAAAAACAATTCCACTGCAGTTCAGCCCTGCCACAAAAGGACATCATATCAGTGATTCTCTCATTAACACAGGTGAGTGTTGATGAGGACAAGGCAGGAGATCACTCTACCATGCTGATTGAGTTAGAATAACAGACTGGAAGCTTTAAAGGTGTCAGTGCATCTGCACAGTGAGGTGAAGACTTGGAGGATGGCCTGGTGTCAAGAAGGGCAGCAAAGAAGCCACTTCTCTCCAGGAAAAAAACTTCAGGGACAGACTGATATTCTGCAAAAGGTACAGGAATCGGACTGCTGAGGACTGGGGTGAAGTAATTTTTTTCTGATGAATCCCCTTTCCAATTGTTTGGGGCATCCGGAAAAAAGCTTGTCCGGAGAAGAAAATGTGAGCACTACCATCAGTCCTGTGTCATGCCAACCATAAAGCATCCTGAGAACCATTCATGTGTGGAGTTGCTTCTCAGCCAAGGGAGTGGGCTCACTCACAATTTTGCCTAAAAACACAGCCATGAATAAAGAATGGTACCAAAACATCCCCCGAGAGCAACTTCTCCCAGCCATCCAAGAACAGTTTGGTGATGAACAATGCCTTTTCCAGCATGATGGAGCAGCTTGCCATAAGGCAAGAGTAACACAAGTGGCTCTGGGAAAAAAACATCAACATTTTTGGTATATGGCCTGGTAACTCCCCAGACCCTAATGCCATTGAGAACTTGTGGTCAATCCTCAAGAGGTAGGTGGACAAACAAAATCCGACAAATTGTGACAAACTCCAAGCATTGATTATGCAAAAATGGGCTGCCATCAGTCAGGATGTGGCCCAGAAGTTGACTGACAGCATTCCAGGGCGCTTGCGGAGGTCTTGAAAAAGAAGGGTCAACACTGCAAATATTGACTCTTTGCATAAACTTAATGTAATTGTCTATAAAAGCCTTTGACACTGATGAAATGCTTTTAATTATACTTCAGTATACCATAGTAACATCTGACAAAAAGATGTAAACACTGAAGCAGCAAACTTTGTGAAAAGCTGCACCCCACTGTGAAAACCATCAGGTCAACATGCCCGTGCTCCGCGCTGCCTGCTGTCTATTTACACAAACACTGGCTCGCCTCTGCTGAGCCTCTCATACTACCTCCGGAGGCGCATCAAAGCCGCAGCGAAATTTCACCCCTTGCTGCATCTGAGACTTTCACACAGAGGAGGATGCGGAGGATTGGCACAGGATCCCTGCACTCGAGGGACAGTGTGAATGGGGCTACTGTCTCTGTTTGTACTGAAAATAATCACTGTGATGGTCAGCCCTCTAAACTGAGACTTCAGTAAATTTCCCCCAGAAAACAGCATCTCTCTGGTGAGTGAGAACATCAGACAGGGTCCGCTGTTTACTAGTGGTGATAATGTAATTTTATAATTAAGAGCGAAAAATGTAACTTTGACACTTTCCACGATGTATGGTCAGTCAGGATCTTAATCACAACACATTATAACTGTATCCATAGATTATAAACAGTCAGCGGATAGACGTTTAGAGTTACAGGTGGACACCGGAGGGTTACATTGAAAATAACCACACAGATCTCAGTGTCATGATGTCTGCCACCATGCCTCTCTTGGATTCACCGCCCTAGAGTGCTGTATGAACTGACACACTAGTGCAGCTTTACGCTGGAGCTGCTTGGTTCAGTGTGAACAAAGGAAGGCGGAGAAATGGCAAGCGTTTGCTGCACTGCTAATGCAGAGTCTGGCGTGTAAGTGAGGGGGGTGTGTGCTGTGTGTCTGAGTCGTATGGCCTGAGGAAGAAGGCTGTTCCTTGGTCAGTTAGTGTGTAATCTTAGTATTCTGTATCTTCTCCTTGAAGGCAGGGAGTGCAGACTGTTGTGAGGGTGAGTGGGATGAAGACCGTCAGGGACTTCCTGAGGCAGCTTCATCAAAAATATGGAATGCACTGAATGTAAGAAAATACTCACTGATATTCATCTTTCAACCTGAGTTGATTGAATTTATTTTAATAAATGTGCAACATCCATCTTGTTCTTGTCACCGTTTCATGTCAGAAGCTCTTCACTCTCTGTTCTATTGGTGTCTGTTCTGCAATGTGAAGCCTGTGGACCTGGACTCATCTTGTCTAATGGGTTTTCCCCTTATCTTCCTTACAGCGATTCCATGTCTGTCTAACTTTACTCAAAGGTCACCCACCGCATGACTACTTTTCCCCTTTAGTGTGACAGAAGTGTCGATTGACACACAAACACACACAAACAGCCAGAGGGAGGCAGTGCAGTGATAGCTTGTTGTGGCGGGAGTTTCCTGTTGCCTTGCCACTCCATCCTGAGGCATCAACACCTGAGATGAAAACCAAGACCTGACCGAATCCGACAGCAGTAATGAAAAACCAAAGAACAGTGTGTGTGTGTGTGCACACGCACTGACACACAGACACACAGACACACAGACACACACACACACACACACACGAAGGTTACTCACATTGCTGGGCAGCACTTCCACTGTTGTATTGTAGAATTTATCTCCACTGGTCTCGATATTTCCACTGCGAAACAGGTACCTACAATGAAGAAGACAGCAATGCTGTAGTGGAGAGAGTACTGTTGGGATCAACACATAGCATGTGGGTGTACCAGGGCAAAAATGCTCTATCATATCAATATTTGTTCAAAAACAAGCTAAAAGTTAATCGTCCGCTGTGCAGAACTAGAACTAAATTATATCTAGTAGTGGTGGTGGGGTTAGCACAAGTGCAATGTCTTTAGCAGGTACAGGTGGAAACAGGAGCAATCTTTCCAAACATCTAGTGAGAGTGCATCACATGCATACAGGCAGAGAAATGCATCAACTGCAGAACTAGAAAGGTCATCTCTTGCTCCCTCATCCACCCAAGGTGTGTTACAGAGTTAACTCTCCAAATATACATATATAACATAAAAAGCAGCCATTAGCATGGTGATATTTACTGTAAGCTGTATATATGGGTGCATTGGGAAATACAGTGGCCATTAGCACTGCTAACAAAATGTTAGCACGGTAATTCTGGCTTCTTCAGAAAGCAGGTAAGCAGTTGTGTTAATGGCAGCCAGCCACTTCAATGTGAGAACACTACTCTTAAATGTCAGGTTGAAGAATGAAGCAGGGCAAACACTCTACACAGAAACATTTCAAAAGGATGTACACACCTCACAGCATCCTGTTTTCACTCAGCACATAGAGGACTTCATAGCTTATTATGTACGGGTGTGTGTAAAATACAAATTGGAGCTCATTTAAATTGAAACCTTGATATGTTTTGTTTTGTTACTTGTCCTAACACATAAAAGCAAATGATTAACCATCATCATCATAAAGTTAAAATGTTTATGGCTGAGTACTGAGAATGAACTGAATAGTCGCACAGCTTGAAAAAAAGAAGCTGCTCTGTAGCACAAAGTCTACTTTGTTTCAGGGGCCTGCCAAAGTCAACAAAAAGTTTCCCGTGGCAGCTTTAATATTAGTTGTGCTGATCAGTATTTCCGTTATGGGATTCCTGTCTGCAGCAACATCCTTGTTTTTTAAAGTCGGTCACTGAGCTTTTTCCATGCATCCTTTTTCTTTTCTTTTTATTTAATTAATTTAATAATTATATTATATTATATTATATTATATTATACAACATGTAAAAACACATTTACACTGACCCAGACATGTAAATTGGCTGTGGGAAGGTGAAAAGTATGTAGTCGTCTTTGGTAGGTGTTAAGGCCCAGAAGAAGTCCACTCCTTTGTATGCCCTCTCCAGACTGTGCTGCTGGTAATGTTTCAGACTGCTGCTCAGCTTTGCAGCCGGATTACTGTGGGCCTGGTACAGATTCTGCTTCCCAAAGTCTTTATCCTGGAGGTGCGTGTGCATGCACGCACACACACACGCACGCACGCACAGACACACACACACACACACACACACACTTATATGTGAAAATACTGCTGTCACCCTTCCTGTCCCACCGACTCTTCGTCACACTTCTGCCTGGAAAACAACACCTGTGCCTGGCAGTGAGAGCCAGGCAGCTCATGCTGTTAACTGGAGGTGATTACGAGCAAAAAACTTGAGCTTACATGTCTTTGTTGCCTTCAACTATTGTGTTATTGTAGTTACTGTCTTTAGCAACTTATCTAGAAAACAAAATCACCAAATTAAGGTGGGAACGTCACCGTGACCCAGTCAGCTTTCCATACTGAGTCTCCGTTGGAAAACAGCATCTCTCTGGAAGCAAGAACCAGACAGGGTCCGCTCTCTACTGATGGTGATTATGTCATGTAATTTAGACTAAAAAAACATATCTTGCTTTAAACAGTGCATAGTGGGTCATGACCTCAATCACAACACATTACAACAGCAGCCGTATAGTTGTAATCAGAGACATTTTTTGATTTACAGGTGGAAACACTAAAAAAAACTAAAAAGAACAACAGATTGTATGGGCGCTATTGCGGAATCTCTGTCTAAAAAGGGCTATTGCCGTATATTATTTTCCTGGGGAGTGGGTTCCCAGTTTGTGATCTTAGATTGCATGCAACCTGTCCAAAAAAGTTGAGACACTGTGTGAAGTATAGCATTACCAAATTAAACATATCTGCACCTTTATCTCCACACAGGAGGCCATCAGCTGGCCCTGTACTTTATGTTCTTGTCTTACAGCTCATGAATTTGGGTTATTAAAAATTGGTTATTGCGTGACGTCTTTCATCATGGTTCAGTAGCACAGGTCTGAGCATACATTTGAGACACAGAGAGCAGAGGTGCACTCACCTTCAGATGCTGTAATTTCCCAGGCAGAGAGGAGTGCAGGCCTACATGCTGGAAGAGGGAGGGCTTGTACCTCTTCTTGAGCAATGCCTTCTGTCTATCACAGTCTTTCTGTATAAAACAACACACAAGGGTTTGAGGGTGATGTGGCCACATAAACTTAACTTTCGTATCAATTATGTACAGGTTTGAACGCCCCCATTTGAGTTCAGATCATTCAGACCAAATTCAGAAGTAGTCTGGGCCCTAGATTCTCTTTGAAAAAAAAAAACACTAAAAGTTGTGGAGTAATGAGAAACTTTATAAACCTTGGAAATGCTGTTATGTTATACATATACAAAAAAATTCACATGTCCCAGATTGTACCATTTGTCACAGGTCTGCAAGTTTCACATTGAACGTTATCAAGCTTTCAACAAAACTGTGTTTTATGCAGAGTATAGTTTAGTATTTCATTCCAGCTGCAATTATTTCTCTCATGTACAACTGACTTACTGCGTCTTTTTCTGGGTTGCATACTTTCACCCACAAAATGTGATCTAGCAGCCAGTCGATGGGTTTGTCTCTTTGGAACATGAGGAAGAACTCTACAATCATCGGGAGGTCATGGGTTCGAAACATCTTGCCTGGAGGATTACACACATGCAAACACACATACACATCACACATGGCTCAACATGAGGATTGATCCACCCCTTCAACACTTCATAAATGCATACACACCTATAAATCCAAGTTTAGAGAACTCCAGGAAGAGCCATTGCTTGGAGGCTTCCTGAGTGGTGAAGGTCTTCATGTCATTGTAGTAGCCCGCCTTTGCAATAACATCATCCTCTAACTGGAAAACACACAACACAAAATTCATTTGAGGATGTGGCCACTATTTGGTTTGAGTGAGTGACAGATCTCTTGCAACAGGGCTTTCCTAATTTCTTTGACGTTATCTCCGTATTTATTGCTAAGAGCTAAGTGCTGTTATGTCTTCTACAAAATTTAGAGGTTCTGTTTTTTTAAGCATAAAAAATTAAAACAAAAAAACATGTGAGTTTATTGGCTTCAAATGGGAATAAAATAGGGTACAGGCCTACATGTGTTTTTGGAGGTGCAACCTGGCTTATAGTAATTTATTATCTTCATCACATTTACATTTAGGGCATTTAGCAGACGCTTTTGTCCAAAGCAACTTACAACTAGACAATTCCCCGCCGGGGAATCGCAAGAGTGGGCTGTGCGCTTTGCCCCGTGACAGACAAAAACTACGAAAGCTAAAGCAAAAGTTGAATCCCACGTTAATAATTTGGACTTTTATCTACATTTTAAAGTTTGAATGGTGTGTCTCGGTCAAAGTATGCCAGAGATGTCGATGTTTGAACTCTTCCTTTCGATCCTTTAACCTGGTCTCATTCACTTTGTGCGTGTGTGTTTGTGTGCATGTGAATGTGTGTGTGTGTGTGTGTGTGTGTGTGCATGTGTGTCTGTCTTTCTGTCACTCTCTCTATGGGCCCAGCTGATCTCGGTTGCTAGGTGACGGTTGGTGAGGGCCCGTAGCAACGGCTGTCCCAGGCTGATTTGAGACTGATTTCTGCCTCAAATCTAGGACGTCAAACTAGTGCTATTTAGTCAAAATCATACATGATATCGGCAATTTTTTTTCATGATCGAGCCAGAAAGGCCTTAAAGAAGACACTCATGAAGTTTTGTCGTCCTAGCTTCAGGAATGTGGAAATACGAGCGAGTTTAAAAAAGGTGCAGTTTGGAAGATCCTCCTCCCGATTTACATTGGAGTGAATGGGACTGTTGAGAGCTACTCTTGTCGGTTAGAGACAGTTAATTCAAAAACCGTAAATCCTACCGATAAAGTAGACACATTGAGAGAAAGAAGACACGTGTGGCTACAACTCTGGAAAATATCACTGTTTTTGAGTGACATTTGTGGCCGGGATCATGATGTAAACAGAAAATAGCAGAGGAAAATTTTGAGTTTCTGCCACTGTGTCAGTTGGCTCTCTCACTCTGCTGCACGAACATTCCGCCATACACACTCATTGAAAACCCTGAATTCTTCCAAAATCACTCACCATCATTAAGGGGTCAGAGTTTAAAAACTATACATTGTAGGAAAAAAGTTCAAATACAACTCAAATAGACAAGACTCGTGTCTACATTTTAAAGTTTGAATGGTGTTTCTATGTGAACGTATGCCAGAGCAGGAGATGTTTGAAAAACATCGCAGATTTGCGACTTTTTTGACCTCGTCCCATTCATTCCTTATGGGAAATTTTTCGCAGTTTTTCGCGTCTTACGACGCGAAAAATGTATATTCTGGTGATGAAAATAATAGCATACCGAGTCAGATCGAGCCGCACGTTTTGATATATAATTTGTTTGTGTGCGACCAACGGTGTGGGACAAGTTAGCGACAGAAAAAAGGAAGGAGGATGAAAAATAATAAGAAGACGCGCGGTGAATATCAATAGTGGGCTGGCGAGCACAGCCCACTAATAAGTACTTTTGTCACAAGAAAGAAACCACAACATATCACCTTTGATAAAGTAAGAAAGAAAAAATGGAAACAATTTTCAAGCCCTCGTCTGAACGAGGGAGCGAGTCATGCTAAGCAGGGTTGAGGTGAAGTTTGAACAAGTGAGTCGTGAGTCTTTTGCGGAAGATGGCGATTGACTCTGCTGTCCTGACATTGATCAGTAGTTCGTGTCACCACTGAGGTGAAGAGTTGGGACTTCACTGAGGGCCGTTTGTTTGCTCTCAGTGATGGCGGTTGAAGGCCAGTGCCATCTTCTTGAATCGGATGCGGGCCGCAACGGGAAGCCAGTGGATGTCACAGAGGGAGCGGGGGGGGGGGGTTGTTACATAGGAGAATTTGGGAAGATTGAAAACGAGGTGCAACTCACTCTTAGCTAGACTCCCAGCTTCTGCAACTAAACCGTTGCAGTGTTTGCAAACACTGCAACGGTTTAGTTGCAATAGCCAAGAGCGCGTTGCAGTAGTACAGGCAGGAGTTGACCAGCACTTGGACCAGGATTACGCCCAGGTTCTTCGCAGCCGATGATGGCGATACTGTAAAGTCCTCAACAGTGACTGACAGGTCCATACAAACACAGTCTTTCCCCGGGATGAAGAGGAGTTCAGTTTTATGAAGATCTTGCGTATGGTGAAAACAGAAGTGGTCCTAGTACTGAACCTTAAGTCTTCACTGTCTTCCTACCTACCTGAACATAATATGTTCCTTTGTCCTGAGCATAGAGCATAAGGAAGCTAAAGTCCAGAATCTGCTTTGTTCGCCATCTAAGAACACAAACACACAAACATACATCTGTTCAGGTTTTTATTGAAGTAACTAAAGTCATCAGTGAATTCCCCTACCAATACTGATTTTCTTAGATAGATGATTAATAATGCAAGACTATGTATGTATGTATATATGTATATGTATATAATATATATATATTAGGGCTGTCAAACGATCAATTTTTTTAATCGCGATTAATCGCATTTTGTCCATACAGTGATGGCCGAAAGTATTGGCACCCCAGAAATTCCGTCAAAAAAGGCCCAATTTCTCCCAAAAAATGAATGCAATCACAAATGCTTTGACATTAAAATGTTCATTTAATTTATCTTCAATGAAAAATCACAAAAAAGAATTGTCAAAAAGCCAAATTGAATATAATTCTGCACCAAACATAAAAAGGGGGTGGACAAAAGTATTGGCACCCTTTGAAAGATCATGTGCTGCTTCTCTAATTTGAATAATTAACGGCACCTGGTACTCACCTGTGGCACACAACAGGTGGTGGCAATAACTAAATCACACCAACAGCCAGTTAAAATGGATTGAAGTTGACTCAACCTCTGTCCTGTGCCACACACACACCACACTGAGCATGGAGAAAAGAAAGAAGACCAAAGAACTCTCTGAGGACTTGAAAAACAAAATTGTGAAGAAGCATGAGCAATGTCAAGGCTACAAGTTCATCTCCAAAGATCTTGAAGTTCCTGTGTCTACTGTGCGCAGTGTCATGAAGAAGTTTAAAGAGCATGGCACTGTGGCTAACCTCCCCAGATCTGGACGGAAAAGGAAAATCGATGACAGATTTCAGCGAAGGATTGTGCAGATGGTGGGAAAAAATCCTAGATTAACATCCAAACAAGTTCAGGCTGCCCTGCAGTCCGAGGGTACAACAGTATCAACCCGTACTATCCGCCGGCGTCTGAATGAAAAAGGACTCTATGGTAGAAGACCCAGGAAAACCCCATTTCTGACCCAGAGACACAAAAAAGCCAGGCTGGAGTTTGCCAAAACCTACCTGAGAAAGCCAAAAACATTTTGGAAGAATGTTCTCTGGTCAGATGAGACAAAGGTAGAGCTTTTTGGGAAAGGGCATCAACACAGAGTTTTCAGGAAAAAAAATGAGGCCTTCAAAGAGAAGAACACGGTCCCTACAGTCAAACATGGTGGAGGTTCCCTGATGTTTTGGGGTTGCTTTGCTGCCTCTGGCACTGGACTGCTTGACCGTGTGCATGGAATTATGAAGTCAGAAGACTATCAACAGATTTTGCAGCATAATGTAGGGCCCAGTGTGAGAAAGCTGG
>OZ023158.1:8005126-8175126 GCA_963678695.2 Diplodus puntazzo | reverse complement strand
TCTAACTCTCAAGTCAAATGAAAAGACCCATTCAGTTACTAAATTTGTAGTGTATGAAAGTGTACAGTATCTTGTTTACTGCAGAGATGCAGCAAGAAAAAGCAGCATTAGTGAACCTTTTGTTGCTAATGTCTAGCAGGTTGTTGCATGCATTAAATAATACTTGCACATGCATTCGCAGCGTTGAAACATTTAAAGATGCACTAGAAAATTCTGCACGATGTGGGCCAAACCACAGCCAGGGGGAACTGTTTGAATTTGGCCATTGTCCAATTTTTTTTTTTTTACAGCACCTTTGATACAACACACAAAGGCAGCTCAAAGTACTTTTCGTGCTCATTCCCTTGGGATTCAACACCTTTCACTTCACTGATAATATAAAAATAGGGCAGCTTTAAATAATTTCTGCATAATTTTTAATCTTTGACGAAACCTTTTAACACTTTTACATACTTGATTTTCACATGCAAATGAAGCTCCAGAAACTCTGAATCATTTAGAAGACACGGAAACATCTTTCTCGAATTTTTTCCTGCGCCAAACAAGGCTATGTTTCACCTATGACCATTTGCTGGCTGTTTGGTTTTTCGGTGATGGATTACACAAAAACTACTAAATGGATTTCCACAAAACTTAGTGGAGGGTGGGTCTCAGAATAGACCCCATTAATTTTTCGTTTGGATCTGGATAAAGGGACAGATTTCTAGCATTGAATGTGAATTATGCCGCCTGCCATGCAGCTTCATGTCAAAGTAGCCATTTCTGCCCAACCAGGAGCTCCCAGTGAACACAGTCGATTAAGTGATTAGAGGGCTGGCCAAAACTGGCTTGTGTAGGACCGAATACACCATCATACTTGACAGGGAATACAGTACCAAGTTGGTTTTCTTGCTGGTTTTGGACCACTAGCGTTAGGTACATGACTTAAAGAGCAAACGGTTACTAGCAGCTAAACAGCAGCTAAACTCTGTAAAGCAGCTCCGTACTGGATTCCCTGTCATCAAACTAGGTGCAGTTGGTCTTGGAGATTGTGTTAGGCCCCCACATCAACTGTGTCCACTTGGAGGTCAGTACAGTAAGCCGCTGTTAGCAGTTACTTCAGTTAGTTAAACCATCTGTTTATCAGGTAACTCTGTAAATCACCGAGGGTTCAGGCAGAGCAGCCGCAGGAGGGAAACCACTGTCTCTAAATCAATCAATCAAGCTATACAATCCTGTTTTTGAACAGTATCAATATCAATGAGGCCCTTCCCCAGAAACACACATGAAATCTTAGCCCTCTGCCACTCGCTCACTGCGTAAAGTAGAAGATTGATTAATGTGTGGATGACAAGCTCATGCAAGCAAATGTGACATTTTGCTTCAGAAGAAGAAGACATGCCTGAATTTAATAGAAAGAAATTGATTTTTTTAGTTCTGTCATATATTGTTACTGAGGTGCACACATGATCTAAATTGAAAAAAAGAGGATTCCAGCTCAACTTTTACAATGTTTCTTGTTTTATCAAGCTATTATCCTACCCCACCTCAGTGGAGTTCATGATTCCACCTACATCATTTTGTTGTCCTGGCGTTTGGCTGTTGCAGATCTGCTAAGCTTAAGTTGCGGTTAAGAGGTTTAACATTTAGAGTGACCCGATGCTATCCAGTTTGATATTGGAATTGGGCTTGACTGATTTAAAAGGGACTGTTGGGCTTGGCGGCAATATGCAGTCTACTAAGTGCCATTTCAGTTACTTTGCTACTTTGGTGAAGTTACTCATGGAGTGGTGACATCTTCTGAGCCGAAAATAATACATTAAAAAAAGTCCCACATATGTCTACAAATGAAATCCAGTACAGAGTAAACAGGTCATCACTGCCTTCTCAACGGCCCCCCTGCTATGTAATACAGACTGATAATAGTATAGACACAAGAAGCTTGCTGCTCTCAGTCACACCAGGTAACAGAAGACATGAAACCAAAGTAAACAGCGATACAATAGTGAAACTGCCCCTCGGGAGGCCAGCTAGAATCACTTACTTTTTCTTAATGGTCTCTGCTATGTGGCTCACGTAGTCGGAATCTACCTGAAGTGACAGGGAGAGAAAAAGGAGGAAGTCAGTGCCACAGGGGGTTTCTGATGCGGTTAGTTAAAATCAAACAGGTGGTTTTGAATGCCTTTGCACCAATGAACATTGTATGGTGGTCTTATAGTTTGAGACAGCCTCATTATGTTAATGTCTCTCAGGCCAGACCCTGTATAACCAGTTTCACAGTGTAGCCTTCTATCATTTCACCTAATGGTCTCTGGTGTGAGTGAATAACACCATAGGATGTGAGCCTCACAATCAAAATCACACACACACACACACACACACACACACACACACACACACACACACACACACACACACACACACACACACACACACACACACACACACACACACACACACACACACACACACACACACACACACACACACACACACACACACACACACACACACACACACACACACTAATGTAATACAGGAACTAATCTGAATGATCTTCAAGTATTGTTTATTTTGCTGGATTGGAATAAGAAAATGTGCTGATTTAGTCTCAGCTTTCTTTGTTGATTATGATTCATGAGATGCAATTCATGGATAACATTGTATGGGGAAGTTGTAAAGAGGAACATGTTACAGCAGCTGCCACTGTGGTGTGCATAACACACTGAACAAAAATATAAATGTAACACTTTTGTTTTGGTTCCCACTTTTCACAAGTTGAAGTGTTGGGACCCACAGATGAAGTCGTTCATTGTGGATTTAATTTCTTAACTGAACTCAGTTTCCCAGAATTCCCCACTCTTCACACCTTCTATTGGTCAGGGTGACAGACCCCCCTCTGACCAGATAGTAAAAACTCCAGCACCTTTCTCTCTCTTCCTCTTATTCTCTTATCCTCTACTCCTTCAACTTCTTATCCTCAAGGGTAAGAAGTCAAGGCTGCCTGCCCTCAAGATCTCATCTTTTTTTGATGAGATGCATATGTGTTCAATTTATGTGTTTGTTCACTGTTTGGGTGTTATTGTGATCTCAGGTCGAGTTATTGGTAGTTTGCTCTCCTAGATGGCTAATTCGACAGTAGTCAAATGATGCTTCACCAGTGATGTTGATAGGTTTTCAATGTAGTGAGTCCCCGGGACCCACAGGTGGTGAGTTGAGTGGGTCCCTGGGAAATTCAATGGGTCCTGACTCCCCAGTTAAAAAAATGTATTTCTTTCTTATATTATTCTATTTCTTAAATTTTATTGAATGTTAAACTCCTTTAATGGTGGTATGATATGGTTATAATAAACGGATATATTTATGTATGTTCAAAATGTATCTGAAATTAAACAAATAAAATTCCAAATCTGAAAAGTTTATTGCAAAACAACTGTCACAGTGGCATGACATATGACATTCAAATCAAACAAATCAAATCAAATTTTTGTAGCAACATAAATAGCACCAACATAAATTACTAAAATTCAATTCAATCATCTGTGATTAAACACGAGTTGTTTAATGTTCACAATGTATCGTTTTTCATGGGAAAAATGAGGGGCGCATGGATAGTGAGTTTAGTGCGTCCTTTCAGATTTGAATGCGTCAAGGACGCAGGAGGCGTACCTAGCAACATCACTGCTTCACACAGACTCAGAGTCTTTGCATGCAACTAACCATCTTCTCAAACCTGGCATTATAACACACACACACACACACACACACACACACACACACACACACACACACACACACACACACACACACACACACACACACACACACACACACACACACACACACACACACACACACACACACACACACACACACACACACACACACACACACACACACACACCTGTATATAGTACATGTTGGTTAGATTGTGTGTTTTCATCTTTGTGTTGAATAAAAGACTTCTGAACCTTCTTGCTGTCCATTTAATTTAGTACAAGAGTGAATGTTGCCGACCTCTACACTGTTAAGAACTCCGAAATCCTTCAACCATTAATAGCTGTTAATACTTTCTTTGGCTGTTACCTGTAAAACAAGTTTATCATTAATTTCTTTGCCAAGGTGAATCTAACCAATGTTGGACCAATGTTTCCTTCAAAATGCCCTTACTCTTGATGCCAAGAGTGACTTCACCCATGATGAATCCCCAACTGTGCAGATCCTCCGCTGCTCATGCTGTTTTACATGACGGTGCCCGTTTGTAGGAAAACACGTACTCTAGTTAGTGGAATCTGAAAGCAAATTCCATTCTCCTTCAGCATCTTCTGAACAGGTGTATTTTCCTTACTTGTTCGGCGCATCTGTATCATAATCATGGTGAAAATTACCAGTTTGTTTTGGGCATGTAGCCCCTTCTTCCAAACAGTATAAAGAATCTTCTCTCTAACTGAAAACTAGAGACACCAGATCACCATAGAGTGTGGTGGGTTTGCTTGCAGGTTATATGGTGCCAGAGTATGGTTGACATGCTCGATCTCCAGGTCACTGTCCAAGGCAAGATCGTCTCCTAATTCTGTCTATCAGGTTTTTAATGAAGTACACTACGGAGGTACCCTCAGTGTTCTCCGGTACATCATACTGTATATCCTTATTTTGCTGCAGCTGGGGCGGACCTTTACATCAGACAATTTCTCCTGTAATGTCAGTTGATCATGAAACAGCTGAGTGAGGTCATCCTTAACTCAATGTCCCATCCCATACGGACCTTTTTTTCCTCTTTACTGCTCCTTCTATCTGGCATGTCACATCTAGTATTATTCTGATCTATTTCCGCCGTGAATTGGTCCGTTTGTCTTTTAATATCCTCACGAAAACCTGTGTGGAAGACTGAGAGCGCCGCCAGCCTTGGTGTCACAGCTTCAGCTTAAATGAACAAAAATGTTCAAATGAGGGAAAATTTATAGGCTAGTACTGGTGGTCTGTTACTGAACGGTCATGCCAGAAATCCCAATAATTACAAAGTTTTTAATGTTATTCGTCCGTTGTTCTCTCTCTTCTCTAACTCTGCCCCCACTCAGCTCCACACAGTAGCGACGGAAGGTCCTGCTTGAACCACAGCTCAGTCGAACACAAACAACAACCCAAAGAAAAAGGACGA
The DNA here is from genome assembly GCA_963678695.2 of Diplodus puntazzo. Classification (NCBI taxonomy): domain Eukaryota; kingdom Metazoa; phylum Chordata; class Actinopteri; order Spariformes; family Sparidae; genus Diplodus; species Diplodus puntazzo. The sequence goes on along the minus strand of OZ023158.1, from coordinate 8,169,989 downwards.
TGGGGTTCAAGAGTTAAAGGACAGCATGTGTTTGTGTGTATGTGTATATGTGCTTGTCTGAGTGTGTGTGTGTGTCTAACCTCAGCAACGAAGACAATTACGAGGAGGTCTTGCCATTGCGAGGCAGTCAGGCTGTAGAACAGAGAGCTTAGTGTGTTGACCAGGTAGCTCTGCATCCCACGCTTCACTGTCGGAATGCCAATCACAATGGACACTGACACACACACACACACACACACACACACACACACACACACACACACACACACACACACACACACACACACACACACACACACACACACACACACACACACACACACACACACACACACACACACACACACACACACAGATAAAGAAAACAGAGTTAACAGCGCTCTGCATGATTTCATTTGGCAAAGATAAAATTGGCATCTGCTCATTTGATGTGTTCTGAAAAACTGTGGCTATTTGTCCCTCTACTGACAAATATTCAGATAGCTACAACTTGGTTTTGAAATGAAATCTGAATCCTTCAAATGAAGCTGACACAAAAAGAGTCAAAAGGGCTTTTTTTTATAATGGTATAATAGCAAGGGTATGGGTTTATGTATGGCTGTGTCACATACCTCCATGGCGGCCCTTTCCTAGGACCACATTTGGTAGGAGACTGTCGGGATGTTGTCTGAGGTGGGGCATGTAGAAGTAAATGTTGGGCAAGAGGAACAACTGTTGGTCCGAATCACCTGGCTGCCTTATAGTTTCTGTTCATAGGAGGGAATGGGGAGAGGGAAATGCAAGAGTTCACAATCTCTATATAAGGTGCAAGAACATAGTGCCCCAAAATTTGGGGCTTAAGGCATCGACCATGAACTGCAATGTCCTCAGTTCAAGTTCAGCTAGGGATCTTTGATGCGTTTTTCTCTCTTTCTCTCTGTAAGTTCCTGTTGTCTCTCTGCAGTCTGCAGTTAAGGCTTTAAATGCCCCAAAAATACTACAATGCACTAAAATGGTACCTGTGAACAAGGCCAGATAACTCACTGGGAATAACGGAAACCGCAAATCTTCAGGTTCCTTGGATGTCAACGGATTTTGGCAATTTGCACCGCTAAGTTGGGCCTGCAATATAACTTAATCTTATCTTGTAGAGGAGTCTTGGGACATTGCAAAGTCCCATTTCTAATAAGTAAACAACAAGGAATCGGATTGTAACGAATCAAGCCTTTTGGGCAGTAATGGAAACAATTATGATTCAGTTCAAAACATCTCATCACGAAGAACAGGCATTCCATCTGGGGTGCTTAAAGGATTTGTCCTGGTATGGTGGTGTCTGACAATTCTTTATAGTTGTTGATTCCCATTTACTTAATTGAAAGCTGCATCTCTGACCTAAATATTTGAATTGAATGAATACATGATTTGTTCCAGCTAAATCAAGACAAAACACAGGTCTTATGGTTCTGGTACTTATTCAAGGATCTAACTTTAAAGCAATCAGCAAAACATCATTTAAAGCTTTTATTTCCAATGCAGATCTTTCTCCAAGAGAGTCTGAGCAGTTTGCACATACTTTTAGTGCAATGCTCTGTTCACTGGTTCACCCAAAAAAGTAATTAAATTGATTACAGCTCAAATACACCCAATACTGAGAATTGTCTGCAACTAAATCTGAAGGACAACAGCTGAGGCTTTTAAACAGCTTTTAAAAAATGCATTTAGCTAGAATCTGTTCAAACTACTGCAATTCATTTTGCTTGACTGATACTTCTCGTCAATCTTAAGGGTTTACAAATGCAATTATTAAGATAGTGGTGGAAGTGGTTATTGTAATGATAACAAATGCTACTATTTTAATATTAAATGTCTCTTTTTTATTCTATTTGTTAAAATGTACTATTTCACTGCCACTTGTCCACTTTTTATCATAATATTAAAAACTTGGTCTGCTTTTTTCTTTTTGTTTTGAAAAGCACTTTGACTGAATTTACTGTTTGAAAGGTGCTATAAACTAAGTTAAGAATTGTCATTATTGGTAACTGTATTTCTAAGTTTATACTGTGTTCATGTGAAAGTGTGAATACATGAATATTACCAAATAAAAGTGTATAATCAAAATTAGTACAAACTGATACACTGAATTATGCGGCCAGGTGGTAAACTGTAGCTAATAGGTACTACAGTAGGAGAATGGGGTGAAGTGATGGTAGTAGTGGTAGGAAGGGATGAATAAGTGCCCAACAACAACTTTTGCCCCCTAATAGAGTAAAGCAGTCATGCATGTGATGAAATAAACTGATTTAATAGTAATTGCCACATCATTAGCAGTGCTATGTACCAGAAGTTGAGGTATAATGTAAGAATCTTCAATAGGTGAACAGTTAGCATCATATGGTATGCAACAGATTTTTCATTTTTAAACTGCCTCCTGCAGAACACTGCCTGCGACATGCGTTATACTTTAGTTAAAACATAACCTGGGGAGGTGGTGTTAGTGGTGGTGTTACTGGTCAGATGCGTGATGTTGGCAGCTTTAGAGATGTTCCTCAGCTGTTCCAGAATGCAGCTGAGATTCCTGCTAACCTGCCCTCCCAGCTCCTCAGCTACTAACAGACGCTTGTGCAGGGTCTGCAGCTCTGGCAATACTGTGGAACCTGGAGACAGTGAAACAAACACAGAAAAGTAAAAGTTGCTTTGATTTCATTAAAAGTACTTATTGTGTATATAGCTATAGTGGTATGGCTTTGGTTTCACTGAAGCTGAAGCTCAGCGACTAACCATGTAAGTGAAAGCAGTCTTAGTTTGTGAGGTCTTTCAATTGTAGCTCAGGTGAGTCTAATTTTTTTTTCTGTTAGAGCACATGCATTTTCCATACAGTGGTGCTTGAAAGTTTGTGAACCCTTTAGAATGGTCTATATTTCTGCATAGATGTGATCTAAAGCAAGTCCTAAAAGTAAGTAGATGGAGAAACAAATTAAACAAAATGAGAAAAAAAAAATTACTTTGTCATTAATTTATTGAGGAAAATGATCCAATATTACATATGTGGGAATGGCAAAAGTATGTGAACCTTTGCTTTCAGTATTTGGTGTGACCCCGCTTGTGCAGCAATAACTGCAACTAAACTTTCCGGTAACTGTTAATTAGTCCTGCACATCGGCTTGGAGGAATTTTATCTCATTCCTCTGTACAGAAAAGCTTCACCTCTGGGATGTTGGTGGGTTTCCCTACATGAACTGCTCGCTTCAAGTCCTTCAACAATTTTCGATTGTGTGACATGTGTTTAGGGTTGTTGTCTTGCTGCATGACCCACATTCTCTTGAGGTTCAGTGCACGGACAGATGTCCTAACATTTTCTTTTAGAATTTGCTGATATAATTCAGAATTCATTGTTCCATCAATGATGGTCCTGGCCCAGATGCAGCAAAACAGGCCCAAACCATGATACCACCACCACCACGTTTCACAGACAGGATAAGGTTCTTATACTGGAATGCAGTGTTTTCCTTTCTCCACACAAAAAGCTTTTCATTTCAACCAAAAAGTTCTATTTTGGTCTCATGCAACCACTAAATATTTTTCCAATAGCCTTCTGGCTTGTCCATGTGATCTTTAGCAAACTGCAGACGGGCAGCAATGCTTTTTTTGGAGAGCAGTGGCATTCTCCTTGCAAAACCGCCCTGCAAACCATTGTTGTTCAGTGTTCTCCTGACGGTGGACTCATGAACATTAATATTAGCCAATGTGAGAGAGACCTTTAGTTGCTTAGATAGCCCCCTTATTTACCCTTGGGTCCTTCGTGACCTCGCTGACGATTATACGTCTTGCTCTTTGGAGTGATCTTTATTGGTCGACCACTCCTGGGGACGGTAACAACAGTGTTGAATTAGTGGAATCAAAACTCTCTAGAGATGGTTTTGTAACCTTTTCCAGCCTGATAAGCTTCAACAACTAGTTTTTGAGGTCCTCAGAAATCTCATTTGTTGGTGCCATGATACACTTTGACAAACATGAGTTGTGAAGACCAGACTTTGTTAGATACCTGTTCTTCAAATAAAACAGGGCGCCCAACAATTGTCCGATTGTCATCCCATTGAGTGAAAACACCTGACTCTAAATTAACCTTCAAATTAACTGCCAGTCCTAGAGGTTCACATACCTCTGCCACTCACAGATATGTAATATTGGAAGTATGATATTTTTGTCTCATTTTTTAATTGTGTCTCATCTACTTTCAGGACTTGTGTGAACATATGATGATGTTTTAGGTCATATCTATGCAAAATATAAAACATTCAAGGGTTCACAAACTTTCAAGCACCACTATATTACTTTCTGGCAAATTGTTCAGGCTACATTCTGTCATAGTGTTGTGAAAGAAGACTTATCCAGCCCATCTCCCTGAATCCATAGTGACATCTTCAAATTGCTTGTTTTATTCAACTAACAATCCAGAACCTCTAAAGCGTTAAGTCATATTTGAGGAGCTGGATTTAGCAACATTTTGGCAGCTTTGCATAGCAATTGACATTTCAGTGCCTGCAAAGCCAACTGACACTCACTCATAGTGCAGACATTTCAATTATCACCAGTGCTTCAACTTAAAGGTTCTATGTTGTAGAAAGTGAGAAAAAGTTGCTATATGATTACAGTGAAATTTTCAAAATGCTTATTCCACAGACAAATGCACATCACGGAAAACTGTGCCTTTAAATGAGTCCTCCATAAGGTTGTGATATCACGGTTGCAACATGAACGTCACCAACCACCGATAGGTGCTAGTTAGCTAAGTGGGGTGAATGTAGTTGTTTACACCACTAGCTCAGGTTGCAGGTGACTAGAGACCCTGCTAGTCATACAGATAGTGCTGGAGTCTACTAGCCTAATTAATATGGCTAGGGATATAGTGTAGAATATCAGACTGATAGCTTAGTTGATTACATCAAGGCTATTACCTTCCCTCACCACTCTTTCATTGAATCATCCTCTAAATGTGTAAATCACAATGATTGAATTTCAATCTCCATCTCTGACAGTGGGAATATGTCTCAGCAAGCACCTTACACAGTCTCACATAATAAAATAACAAAGCTAATCACTACTGCATCCCGTCATCCCTACCTGCATAGGCAGCCTTAACATACTACCACTAAGAGGTACCTTGTTCCAATTCATAAATTATCTACCTTGCACTCCAGCCTGAACGGCCTGTCACTGGAAAGTGCTGCTCCAATGAGCTTAAAACCCTCAAATTTGGCTTCATTAATATTAGATCCACCAAAGCCTTACTGATTTATGATTTGATTACTGAGCATAAGCTGGACATGATTGGCTTATCTTAAAGGTGGATGACACACTTTTCTGCCATTAAATGAAGCCTCTCCTCCTGACTATAACGCTCAGACCTCTAAACAGTCAAACAGTTACCTAACATTGTAAACATGTAAAAAAAAAAATTTGAATTCTTATTTATTTATTATTAAAAAAACAATTGTGCACTCAAATCTAAAACAGAATGTAATCAAACTTCTTAAATCAAAATAAATTAAATGTAGCCGCAGAAACAAAACAGTGTATTGGTTGAACATACAACAGTAACCAAACATTGTAAACATGATAATAAACTAATAAAAAGTTGGCCAAACAACAACTTGTGCTCTTCCAGCATGCGACACGTGCTGCTGACGAATGACGTAGGATGTGCTGCGACGGAGGAAAAAAAAAAAAAAAAAAAAACTGGATAGGCCCGTGGATCTGTTCATTTCTGTCAGTATCAGGGACGATATCCGATCTTAATATCGGATCGGTGCACCCCTAATTCTATAATTGGGGATTTCAATATCCACTTAAATAAGCCTTCTCACCCTCTAAGTAAAGCTTTTCTAGCACTTCTTGATATTTCTGATTTCATTCAGCTTGTTCATGAACCTACTCATTCCAGTAGTACCACTCTGGACTTGATCCTTTCCCTTGGATTAGATGTGTCAGCCCTGAATGTCACGTCTTCTGTCTGTTCTGCTGTGTTGGACCACTTTCTTATTACATTTGAAGCATCATTAGCTTGTACCGGAGACACAAATGTTATTACTCCTTGTCATATCAGCCTGGCAATCATAGCGATTCTCAGTGAAAAATTGCCTGGGGTCTTGGCTCCTTTGTGACTGTGACAGTACCTGCGGAAAAATGTCACTAATAAAGTCAACTCAGTACTTTTTTTCCTCTCCTTGATTCTGTGGCACCTGTCTATACCAAGACATGACCACCAAAGAAATCTACTCTCTGGTTTACAGATGAAACCTAAGCTGCTGCAGGAGCAGGGCACTGAACATCGTCAGGGACGCCTTCAACCCACTCCACATATTCTTTGAACTGCTCCCATCAGGAACACGGTTCTGGAGTCAAAAAGGCTGAACAAACAGATTAATCAACAGCTTCCTTCCACAAACTGTTAGATTGCTGAACTGCTGATCTGGAGCATGCACACTAGTGCACTTCAAAAATTATTATACATTATAATTAAATTATTATATTTATATTAGGGCTGTCAAAGTTAATGCGTTAATAACACGTTAACGCAACATCCTCTTAACGCGCGATTAACGCTCGGTATAAAAAAAGAAAAAGAAACGCGCATTGTTTGATTTACGGCCGTCGATGGCACCTGTAGTCTTGATCCAGAGGGTGGCAGAAGAATAAGAAAGGGAATCAGAAGAAGAAGAAGCAGGGTTGGCGTTCGGGAAAAACACGGTGGACTGAAAAGCGAAAGTGAAAGGAAATGGAGAAAGGCAAATTCACTTTCAAAATACTGCCAGATGGTTCGGTCGATAGGACAAAAGTTATCTGCACGTACTATCGACATGAAATGAGTTCATCATTTGCAAGCCAAACACATGGTAGATGCAAACCAAAAGCTGACATCACCATGTTTTGATCCCATTTGGGGTAAGGGGATATTTTTTGAGCATTTTATTTTCCTGCATGATTTGAAGTGTTGAATAAACATTTTCATAAAGCAAGCATATGTGCCCTTTCTTATGTTGTTAAAAGTATTAAGAACATGAAAAAAATACATTAAGGTACATTTAGAACAGAAAAAAATGTGCCCCCAAAATTGCGATTAATCGCGAGTAAACTATGGACAAAATGCTATTAATCACTATTAAAAAAATTAATCGTTCGACAGCCCTAATTTATATGTTGTGTGTGTTTATTGTGTTCATGTCATGGATCCCGAAGACACACAATCTAATTTTTGCTGCACTTCTTTTGTTGGTACAGCTAAGTGACAATAAAGCTTTGACTGATTGATTGATTGATACTGAGCTGTGTGTAGATATCAAGGAGTTGTAGTGGCTTGCCCGTCCCTCAGCTTAACAACCATTCACACCTGGGCTCACCTAGCCCTTGCAACCTACATGAAGGCCAGTTGGGCCAACAACCCACAAGTGGACCCTGGAGCCTCTTGGATGAGGCCATGCCCTGGATGACTGACAACCTTCATCAACATGTTATGATATTAACTTTTGAGGTGATCATACCATTTAACCACCATTGCTGATGAAAATCTATCTGACATGACTCAGGCATACAAGCTCACAAACAAAGTAGTTTTGAACTTGTATTTATGTTAAGTTTTTCTTGTTCAACAAATTCCTTATCTCGGAAGTAGCAACAGCTACCTTATGAAACACACTTTCAATTTACTCCTTTACTCAAAGTTTACCTTGAGTTAACGAGGCGAGGGAGAGTTACAAGTGTGACTGCCTGTTACTATTATTGACGTTATGGGAATATTTCATAGCTTATCATGTGCAGTAAGAGAGATGCCTGAACATGAAATTCATGTAAGTATGTCTACACATTTTCAGTAGAAAACATTTTGTTCCGTGTTGGGTTAGACGTTTGTTTTGCAAGTAAATGTTAAGGTTAGGCTATATTTCTGACACATCATGAAAAGTCTAAACACTATGAAAATGAAATCGGCTTCTGGTGCAAAATATCACTTTTCAGGACTGGGACCCATTATTTCGCTTACTCAAACGTTACCTTGAGTTGCCTACAATATAGCACTTAAAATTACCATGACCTGGATGACTAAGAACCTTTATCAACATGAAACTAGGGGTTGGTAAAAAAAAAATCTATCCACATAATCACCATTCTTACCTCCCACGATTCAGAATCTATTCACAAATGTCAAAAAGAGATTTTCTAAGTGCTTATCAATATCTTAATGTTGATGGAATAAAAAAGGCGGAACTAAACTGTGAGGATAGTGCAGCAGCCAAACAACTCACTTAGCACATGCTAGAGTAAGCTTGGTTAAGTTTCTTGTTCGAGAACAACACAGCAGGTGCAAGCATTTATTTAATTTAATGACTGTATAAATACCTTTACAAGAAAAACATTAAGCAGCCATGATTTTGTATGCTGTCACAAGACGTTTTGACCTAATCTGTAAAATAATTAAGAAAAATGTATACAATTAATTGCAAGGTTTGCACATACCAGTACTTGAAGTAAGCATTTAAAAATAGGTCAGTGCAAATGGATTTTGGTAGAGTCAATCAATGACTAAAAGGACATAATTAACTAAAAAAAAAAAAAAAAAAAAGAGGTGACATTTGAAGCTTGTAGTACATCAATGGTTAGAAAATTCTTTGGTGCATAAGTTGCACAAAACAGTGCTCCTGTCAACAATTCCACCTTGGCGTGGAAGTACCACTCCCCTTAAAGAAATTGAGCTGTTGCTAAAACTGAAATGGACTACAGTATAATCAACGACTTTCATGATATCCACCATGCTTGTTATAAAAGTGGTGGGGCTCTTTAAAGGACAGGGCAGTTTTTAATAGGACCAAGTAACTTCTAGATGTGACAGAACTACATAAATACTACACAGAATCAATGCTTGGTTGAAAAGAAATGAAATGCTAGATAGTTCACTCCGGTAAAAAATGACTTCCTGTTACTTAATTGATTACTGTCACCATTCTGCAAAAGCTATTGAAATAAATACATGTTGCCAAGTTTCTTTGGGGTCTCTTGGAAATTTCAGCTTTATCCAGTGAAAAATAAGCAATTGGTGAGGTTCAGAATACACATACAGGGAAGCACAAAAATGTTGAAATTTTGCCCAGAGGACCAAACTTAAAAAGTATTTGGAATAAGCCTATAGGAGTGTGTAAGGTCCTGTGAATTTAGCAGAGGTTTCAACATGTTTTCTTTCTTTGTTTTGTTTGTTTTTGAGGAAATGAATGACGTGAAATTAAAAAAGCTCTTACTTGTGTGAGTTGGCAAGAAATGGCTCCCTCTATGTTTAACTTCCTCAAGCATCCTGCCTACCACAGCTGTACTTCAGCTCAACTAATACATGATTTAAAAAAGCCATGACAGTAGTTTCTGTGTTCAACTACCTTAAGTTTGACCAGGAAGATAAATGCAATATTGGACATTTACAAAAGGTGTAGCTTCGTCACGTGGTACAAGTTTAACAGGTTAAACTATATAAAGTTACCAGTTGTTGAGGAACCAGTCATTCAATTAAGCCTATAAAGTTACACTTTCGTTGAAGTGACGGCAGGTTACATTTTCAACTTACCTACATCACCGGGGATTGATTTAATCCAAGTAACCGACGCAAAACACACAAACACCAGCAGACATCCGAATCTCAAAGAGTAAATCCTCATTTCATTTATTCCGCCCGTTTTTGTCTACCGGCTTGTTGCAGATACCTTCACACCAGCAGGCAGCAGGTGGATGTGAGCTGTTCAGGTGAACTGCAGGCGGTGTTACATTCAGGCGAGCGAGATTTACAGGTGTGACTTCCCAGCCCCAAAGGCCAAAGACACATTAGCATGCCATAGGTGCTCGGTCACATGACAGTTCATTTAAAAACGCTGACAAACTGTCCGTGAGTGGCTAACAGGTGTAATATTTATGTGCGTGCACTAGCGACATCTGCTGGTGGAAGGAGAGTATGACGCTTGTCCTGTGGCCAGGGCATGATCTGTGTATTTCATGAAGGTGTAACTGGTAAAAATGCCTTTTCAAATGCTCATTGAATTTCAGAAATAACACAAGGTCAATGTGTATTAAACACCACAACATGAACATCGTCATTATTATTATTATTATTATTATTATTATTATTATTATTATTATTACTATTATTATTATTATTATTGTTGTTGTTATTGTTATTGTTGTTATTATTATTATGGATGTTAGGGGAATATTTCATAGCTTATCATGTTTGGTTGGGTAGATATCCGTAATATGACATTCATGTAAGTATGTAAGTAACAAGTATTTGTTTTGCAAGTTAATGTTAAGGTTAGGCTATATTTCTGATACATAATGAAAAGTCTGGGTGGGGTAGTTGTATTTCATGTCAGTGAAATAGGTAGCACTGTGAAAAAAAAAAACGGTTTCTGGTGTAGAATGTCTTTTCGGGACTGGGGCCCATTGCCTCATAGTAACATGGTAGCTGAGGATAAACATTGCCCTGATTGTTCCTTAAAAAGCATTCGCCTTCTGTGGTCTCTATGGGATGTATCTCAGTGGCATGCTGTCCCTACTTGCCTTGGGTTTAATACCTGGTATCTCCACCTGCTTGAAGCAATTTAGTTATGCTTCTCAGCAAATTGTTTCTTCTCTCTCAGCCAGCCCCCTGATATGAACCCTGTTGAGCATGCCTGGGATGCTTTAGGCCGAGACCTTAATGAGTGGGACAATATTCCTCAGAGTCTACTTAGCCCGGCATCTGACCGAAGAGCGGGACGCCGGCCCTGCCCATTGACGACATCCACAAACGTGTTAACAGTAGGCCACGACATTTTAGTGCACTGATCTGCGTCAGGGGTGGCCATACTCAATATAAGTGACTGAATGACATTTGAAAGAGTAATATTGGACATTCATATGCATGAAATCCCCTCGAACATTTGTTTCCTCTAAATTTACCAAGGTTGAAAAATTGAAACAAAACCCCAAATCCTATTGTTCAATACCCCCCATTTTAGTTCAAGCCTGAACACACAGTTTGCAAAGGTTAATTGTGGCTTAATTTTCACTGTGATACGTTTGGAAGAGATTGATCAATTAAGTTTTGAAAAGATTCTCTATCTATCAAGAATGAATCCCATTATCACAATCATTTCATGAGAAGAGGTAAAAAAAATAATTTATTCCAACTCTATGGGCAACAGTATATATATATTTTTTATTTATTTATTTATTTATTTATTTATTTATTTATTTTTAAAGAAAAGGACAACTAGCTTAAAAACAATGATTCGCCCAACACATACACTGGACACACCTTCTCATTTAATGTTTTTTCTTTATTTTCATGACTATTTACATTGTAGATTCTCACTGAAGGCATCAAAACTATGAATGAACACATATGGAATTATGTAGTAAACAAAAAAGTGTGAAATAACTCAAAACATGTTTTATATTTTAGATTCTTCAAAAAAGCCACCATTTGCTTTGATTACTGCTTTGCACACTCTTGGAGAAGATGTGTCCAAGCTTTTGACTGGTAGTGTAAATAACATAGACATTATATACATACATAACATAAAAACAGGATAGTTGCAGAACACAAAATGTTTATTGTACCAGTTTTAGTTTATGCCTATCAGATAATTAGTAACATTAAATATGAAACAAGAAACAAGAAAGTATATCAGGAGATGATTCCTTAACTCTTTGCAATAGTTTTCAAATAGCCTACATACTAAAACAGCATCATAGAAGCGTGGCAGGCCAAAACTTCCTTCATTTTTTGATTTGATAAGGTGTCTTTTCGTGATTCATACAGTTATATAGCTCCATTTAAAAAAAGGAGTTGATGTATCCTTTTCTGCCAATTTACCGGCAGAAGTTTCGAGTTTTGCAAAGATTGTCAGCAAAAACAACAGCTATAGTTTGTTGGTACAATACATACAGTAGTTCAAAACAACATTAAAATTCATGGTAATGCATTAGAAACAATAATTCATTAATGCAGGCTAACAGATAGCAATATAACATTCTGAAAAGGACCATTCTGTAAAATAAGCATACTTTTGATACTTGAATGAAACTTTTATCTTAGTATCATTTTGAATGATGTAGGCCACTTTTTTGTAATAGTAGTTTTTATAGAACAGCCTCCCTTCTTTAATAATGTTGGCTACATTTCTCTTCCACCACTGGGTATCATTAAATCCAGTTATAAAGCAATACAGTAATTTGTTGCAAAATGTGTTCCCCTGATGTGGTTGTGTCTGTGGTATCAACTTATTCGTGGAAGCAAGATGATGTCTGATGGAAAATCTGTGGGAGTTTGTACAACTGTAGCTTTCCACTTGCAAGGTAAACATGTTTTCCAGTATTTCCTCCATTGCTGGTCAGCCACCTGTGCCGACAATGATGTCAGGAGCCTGCTTTTGGAGGGGTTATGACTAAATTCCACTTTTAGTCATTGTCAAAATCCAGTTATTAAATAAGAAAGACCACAGCAGAGCACATCATTACTGTCCTCACAGCTCAGACATCCACAGTAGTAATCACAGTTTAACACTACTGTCTTTGTGGACCTGGAGCCCCGACCTCTCGTCCACCCCTGTGCCCCAAACAGCCAGTTGACTGGACACAAGCTGTAAGCTAAAATTAGCAAGCAACAGCACACACTGGGGGTGTGTGTGTGTGTGTGGTCAAACTCAGGACAGCTCTCAGTGAACTCAGCACTCACCAGAGACTCCAGCTACCTCTCTTCATTTCTCCTCCTGACAAAGACAGGTCACAGCATTGAATCTGATCTTCACAGCATTGAAACTGATCTGGTCAAAGGACACCAGAACTGCTTTGTCCAATTGAGACTTTTAATTAGATTAGACCATTCCTTTTTATCTGTAGTTTCAGATAAGGTCATCCATGCTTTTATCTGGTCCAGACTGGACTGCTGCAACGTACTTAATTCAGGTATTGGTATATTCAGGTATCAGTCGGCGAAACATACAAAGACTGCAGTTCAGCAGTTCAGGAGTTCTGCTTCCAGGCTTTTAACATACACTAAGAGAAGCAACCAAATCACAGCAACACACTCCTACCCTTCAGCGGTTACCTGTGAGTTTACAGTTGATTTTGTCATTTTACTGCTTGTTTTTAAGGCCTTGAACAGTCAGGCACCTGCCTATATCTGCAATACAATGGTGGACTAATGGTTCTAAAATCTCAACTTGTCACCAAAGTTAGCCACATTTTTGCTGTTATTATCATAGTTTTATTTGTTATTTTGCATTGGAACTGACATGAATGAATCTGATGAATCTGTCATCATATAGTGCTGGAACAAAATGTGATCAAGTGGCAGCTCCAACCTCAAAATATCTATACATAGTGGATATTTGCCCTTAAAACCATTTATCAGTCAAATGATAATGCAGACATGCACAGAAGGATCCACTGGATGTATGACCGCAGAGCAGAAATTAACAGAGACACCATACAGTTCAAAAAGAGCATTTTTGTTGCTATTGACAACGGCAAGATGAGCCCTACACAGTCCCAAACACACAGCGCCATTCATATGTTTACCAAGATCCCCGACAAAGCCGCCAACCCAGCACCCATCACCCCAAGTGATCTCTGACCTGTCCCAGCAGCTGCATTCACGAGGAAGTCGTCTGTTGTCACAGTGACACAGGAAATATTTAATCTCCATTTACCCAACTGCAAAGTTCCCGCTGCACCACTTGCTGCTTCTCTGCTGCCCTAAAGAGTTTCTTGTTAACAAACAAAAGTTATGTACAGTATATATGTATGACTGACTAAAACATATAGTGTGTGTCTTTCAGGTCTAACAAACACTTTAAATGCGTTTTCTTCCTCATAAAACATTTGCAAAGCAGATTTACATTAAAAGCTTGAAAACCTACATTGTTAAAATACATATTAATTTGCAGGCTTTGTCTTACTGGCGTCTTTTCTCTTTAACTTTATCTTGATATATACTGTGTTATCATATTTGTACTTTATTTTTGGCCTTATTTTATAGGACAGCTCAGAACATTTAAGGGAAACAATTGCCGCAAATGTGAACAGCTCAAAGAAGGCTTCTTGAAGAGCACCAGTCAGTGACTCAATTTGCCTCTGCTGCTATATCAGATCAGATAAAATCAGGTTTCCTGCAAAAACATCACATCAGCCCTACACGTGTTTTCAGCCACAGTCAGCTATTGTCCCTCAGCAGACAACAAAGAGCAGATTAGATGGAACATAATGATTCCAGTGGGACGTTTCAGCCACTAATAGGAACCAGATTCAAGAGAAAATATTTGTATTGTATTGTATTGTATTGCATCTATAGCAATATGGTCCAATATGGAGCATTATACACTTATCTCATGCTCTTGTCAATCCTTCTAACAGATTAATTCCACCTTTCTATGCTTTTTGACTTAGCTTTTTAACTTTATCGAGAGATTTTAGTAGAGTGATATTAGATGCACTCAAAGGAAGAGGTCAAAATGCTAGCTGTGATGGACCAGTTGGTCAAATGGCTTAAACACAAAGAAAGAAGAAACACAAATCTGTTCGTCTTCATTTTACTCTTAGTTTTAATCCTTGCATTAAGAGGATTGTGTGTAAAATGCTAAAGCCTTCCTGAGTGATACAATGAACATGCAGATATCGCACACATGCAAACGCGAACGCACTCACAAAATCTAAACCCATATTTTCTGTGTAACACTCACTAATCCTCTGCGGGTCGGACACAGTATCAAGAGAGTATCATGCTGAGGAGTAGTTGTTTTAATTTCAGAAGAGAGGAATTATATGAAATGAAAGCATTTCTCCTCATATATGTTAAATATGGGTCAGGATGTACAGCTGACAGATGAAAAGAGAGTGACAGCGAGTGAGTGAGCACACTGATGCAGGAATCAAAATCTTATCAAGTGACGGAAAGACAATCTTTCTGCAAACAAGCAAACCTCCATTTGTCGTGGCGGTGTGGCAGTGGGTGGGGGTTAGGAGCTGAATTTTGAGGGACGCAAGAGAAGAGAAAGGACCCATCTGTTCATAGTGTCACATAAAGTGAGAGAGGGGACGGATGCAAAGGAGGAGGAAGAAGGTAGGCATGAGAACACTTCATCTCTCTGTTCTGTTCGAACTGAATTTGTAACTAACACGTGTTTTTTAATGCATTTCTTTTGCTGGACTAGATTTGGAATTTGACATTTCATTTCACGATTATTTTGCAAGTGTTAGATGTTGGACTAGTATTACTAGAGTTACTGTACAGCTGCAAGCACTGATAGTGTGACTTGTCTTCTATATAGCTATTTAGTCTCTGTAGGAAATGAAAGGTTAACATTTTAGAATTCAGTAAATCTTAAATTAAATGTCTGTAATCGTTATCTACATTAAGCTCACATTTATTTCATGGTTTGCAGCTTTAAAAAGCTGCAAACCATGTGGCACAGTGAATGCACTGTATGGCTAAAGAATAAAATATTTCTCAAAATCATGAGCAAAGTTTGGGTTAAGGTTTACGTTTCATTGAGAGAATAAAATTTACCACCCATGTTTTTTTTTTTCTTTTCTTTTTTTTAAGTTGGTGGAGACCAAAACAGAGCTAAATAAAAGTTAATGTTGGATTTACATTAGTCATGTGGTAAGAAAACAACTGCAAATTAATGTTGCTCTGGATCTTCTGGATATATAAATGCTATGCTAGCCTGACCAACATCTCCTCAAAGGTATGTCAGTGGTGTGTAATATACATTTATGATGCGTTAACTGGTTATTCTGCTGCACCCAAGTGCACAAAATCAGCTGTCAATGCAGCTTTAAGTAGGCTAACTTTAGCAAGTAATACAAGCAAAATGTCAGTTTTTAATATAAATGGACGAGTTTACAATTTGTCATTTATTCCTTATTCTGATCATTAACTAACTTTCAAAAATCTAGATAAACAAAATTAATAAAAAAAATTACGTCTATCTGAGATTCATTGTTTTTGGTTTTTGTTTCGTTGACATTTAGAAAATAAAATAATGAAGAAGATCTTTAAAAAAATGTTTCAAGCTCATGGCCAACCAGACAACCTATGCTTATTTGATGTATATGAGAAAAATCTGTGTTTTTCACAAAATGAAAACACAATTTTTCATCCTAAAATTAGGTTAACATTACCTTTGCTTAAGGGGTAAAGTTGTTGGTTTTTAACAGTCAACCCTCTTTGGCTTTAGTACTCTTGTCTCTCTGCTGCTTTCATCTCATTACTTAAACACTGTTCTCCTCCATTCATCCCTCCCTTTCATCTTTGATGAAAATGAAATGGTATACCCTCTAACTTAATTAAATGAAGCATCTCCTGACTGACACGCTTGTATCCACCAGTGTCCTGTACAGCGGTCAGTGGTGCCCTCCCCTCTATATTTTATGGTAATTTACCTCCATCTTCTGATTGCATCCGCTATATTGTGTCCCTAGAGGGAATACTATATGGATGTTTCCCATCAACTTCATTCACTTACTGCTTCATGCTATTGTGGCACTGGCTGTCCCCGTGTGTTTACTGATTCCACAATGGGAGAATTCAGTCATCTGACCAGGAATAATTTAAGGCACAGAAAGCCAAAGCAAGATATAGGCATGTGTAAGAAAGGGGTTGTGTATGTGGAAAAGTGTGGATTAGTGGTTTACTGTAATTTGTAGGATGAATATATCAGGTGTGAGAGCACACTGTGGGTGAAGAGTTGACAACACTTTACTGGCCAGATACAAAGTGGTTTATTCAACCAGAGTGCTGGGGGGGGATCAGACCTGTTCAGCACGTCTTACAGATGCTCGATCAGATTGGGATCTGAGGAATTTGGAGGCCCGGTCAACACCTTGGGCCCTTTATTGTGTTCCTCGAGCTGTTGCTGAGCAGTGTTTGCGGTGTGTCAGGGCACATTCTCCTGCTGGAGGGGGCACTGCCATGGGCGGTGTTGTTGTGATGAGGGGGTGTACTAAATCTACAACAATGTTTGGATGGGTGGTGTGTCAAATGGCATTCACATGAATTCCAGCACCAAAGGTTTCCCAACAGAACATCGTATTGTGATGAGATGGTCAATGTTATTCATGTCACCTGTCAGTGGTTTTAAATGTTGCGGCTGGTCGGTGTACATACAGATGACTCTTTTACATAGTACCAGATAGATGACATGCTAATACAAAAGAACACATAAACTTTCAGAATGCTGAGACCAACATGAAAACTTATTTTTCTACCATAAGACATGTGACATGGTAGGCTAACTGTTAGAAAGTCAGCTTTAAATCATTTTCAACTGATGATGTAAGTGTACATAACCCTTACTATATAAGCATTTTAATGTTAGCATAAGACACCAGCAGTGGCATAAAAGAGAGGCTAAAAACCACTGCTTTTGTCAAAGTTAACCATTTTGAACATTCAATCATAAACACCCCTATGAAGTGCTGTGGTGCCAGAATAATCTAACAGTACTTCCACCTTCAGTTGACATAGATCAGTCATTATTTTCATTGCTACTTATCAGAAAAGGGATTAGGCATAAATATGAGAACAACCTGTCCATTTATTGTACAAGGGTCAGAGGTCAATCAGATCAGGCAGAGGCATAAGACTCAGTAAGCAGAGGTTTGGTCGCAAGGGAGGCTATCATCAGATCACTAAACTCACGAAAACAGCTCACACAAAGTAAAGGGCTGGAATGCTGTCATGGGGGATTAAGAAGACTGTCACAGAGGGAAGGAAACCCAGACAATAATAACAAATTGCACTGAGCGTGGAACTCAGGAAAAAACGACCGGAAAATATTGCTTTTTAGTTGTCATTTTCACTGTCATTCAGTGGATCGGTGCTCAGTAGTGGCAATGCACAAAATATTGTAAGGAAATGCAAAACATATTGTGAGGTAATGCCACATGTTGTACTAAAAATGTACTTAAAATACAAGCCTCAATTCATGCTACATTTTCCAACTTAATCAGTTTCATTGCTGTGTTTTTTTTTCAACGTTTGCATCTGCAATTGCAATTTTTGCCTCCACATTTTTAACACGTGTATTTTTTTTTCTCTCTGTATGGATGAAAGCACCATCTCACTGAAGATTTCTCTTTTTTCAATATTTCTAACATGCAGCCAAGATGGTGATGTGGATTCTTCTTCTGTGCCTGAGCAATGGATGGATGCAAACAACCTCCACTGCTGATGTCACCCCCACACCTTCCTCTTCATCAGCGTCACCAACTAAAGATGAGAGTACCCAACTAGTGGTAAAATAACAGCAGGAGTATTAATAAGAGCCTAGGAATGCACATTTTCAAATGCATCAGTTAGAGTGAACTATTTGGAGCCAGAACAGTGATAGTGAATGTTGGCATCGAATGAAAATGAAATTGGTCATCAAAACAATACCATAACTAATAAAGGACATATTTGCATTGAAAGATTTGTAGATGTTTTGTTTTCTTTGGCGCTGAAACAGATATTTAGCACAGAAAATAATTGCAAATAAATCACATTAAAGACTATTTGATTTAATTTTGAGTTAAAGTTTGAGGTTTCAATAACAATCTTCCGAGTTTTCCATCATATCTGTCTTTTTTTCAGCGATAGAATTTTTTTTTATGATGTCAGTAATCTTTCAGTGTCATTGATTTTCAGTTTCAACTGTCTGTCACTGGGCAGCTACTGCTCACAGTCCGCTGCATCAGCTCCACGACTGGCTGTTTTTTTCATTTATTTTGTTTTTTAGTTAAACAACTCTGAGAAAATCACAAGCACAGCCAAGTAGCCACTAAACATACAGTTAGGAAATACCATGCTAAATAGCCAACGCTTGTCTATTTTGTAGTCTAATTAAACAGTAAATTAATTGTAGGCCACTGACCTCCTCTCCCTCCCTACATCGGACTACCAGGTAACCCAGGGGAGTGTGGACACACGAGGACAGCCAAGAACTGGCCCTCGGTTGTGGATGCGGGTCCCATTGATCTCCCTTCCTCTTGTTCAGTGAACTGCCAAGGCTGCGATAAACCTTTGTCGGCATAACTGACATGTTATTGGCTGAATCAAAATTTCCTCCCCCTGGACTTGTGGGCTGAACCCTTGCGGGCTTCAGATGGCTGTATCGTGACTTAAGTGTGCGAGTACATGAGACTGCAAGGCAAACATAAGCCACTGATAGACAGCCCTTTAGACTACAAAAACAAAATGCATTTGATTATCTTTCCAGTCTATGTATATATATAATACTTCTAAATATTTCTGTATCATGTTCAGTGTTGAGGGTAACTTGTTACAAAGTAATCCGTTAGAGTACTCAGATTACTTTTGTGGCAATGATTAATGTTACAGGTTAGTTCTACAATTTAAGCAATCTGTTAAATAATTTTTTCATAAAAGTAATCCGTTACTGGAAAAATTGCTGTCTTTTCATTTTGTTGCCACAAAAATTAAATTAAATCCCTGAAGCATGTGCACTGTTTCTGTTTGTCTCCTGTTGCTTAGGAGAGACGGTGATGGCCAGCTGAAGATAAACCTACAGCTGTGTTAGTGTGCATGTACAGTTAACTAATTCAGTGTAGTGAGATGGCAGAGATGAAGGAACAGAAGCACATTAGAGGAGCACTTAAAAGCTGTGGCTACCCAAACTGGACTTTTGTCAAAAGCACTAAAGGATCCAGAGCAGAGAGAGAGGAGGAGATGAGAAAGTGTAACAACATTGCCATTCCTTGAACACCCAGTTCAAGCTGACAGTTTACTCTTCTGTATTCATAGGACTGGTTGATGAAGTATGGCTACCTCCCACCCTCAGACCCCTCCACGGGTCAGCTCCAGGCCTGGACAGCTGTCACTAAAGCTGTAAGGGTAATGCAGAGGTTTGCAGGCCTCAAAGACACGGGAGTTGTAGGTGAGGTTTTTAGATGGCAGCTATGAAAAGCTGTTTGCTTTGCTGTGAGACCCAACAATATAGGCTACTCCTTCTTGTATATTCTATATCTGACTCCTTGAGTCATCTCTGGGTCTTCTGTGCCTCGGTGTGTTCAGATGAGGAGACAATGGCGTTGATGAGCAGTCCACGCTGCTCCCTACCTGACCGAGATGAACCATCCAAACCACTGGCTAGCGAGGGGGAAGAGGGGGGAAACATGAAGAGAAGGAGAAGGGGAATAACCACGTGGACGCGCAGGAACATCAACTGGAGGTTCGCTAAAATACATTTTTTTATAATGGCTCTGTTTTAATCTGGTTAACTGGAACAGTGAATAGATGTTTGTGCTTCACGTTATCTCTAACTGGGAATGATCCTTTTTGTCTCTCTCTTATACGCAAAAACATATTCTGTTGCATTTTTAGATTGCGTTCATACCTGTCCTCTCCCCATCTACCACGGGAAACGATTCGCACCCTGATTTTCTATGCTTTAAAAGTTTGGGCAGAGCCAACACCACTGGAGTTCCATGAGGTGGGTACAAATACCTGATGTTGCATTTAAAACATAAGGGAGAGGGCTGGTAAAAAACTCCAGTCAGTGTCTGAGCACAAGTACCTATAGCCATGCGCACTTTGTGCTCTTTACTGTAGTTGCACAAATTTGTCCTGAAAAACACCATCAAACCCCTCTTTTCTATTATTCCTTGTCCTCAGGTGGGCACTCCAGAGGCAGCAGACTTTCAGGTAGACTTCCTTCATGGTTTCCACGGTGATGGCTATCCCTTTGATGGAGCAGGCGGTGCAGTTGGCCATGCGTTTTTCCCATCAGACCCTGCCCGGGCAGGAGGGATTCATCTGGATGCAGAGGAGGAGTGGACCTTCAGACAGCCAGGTGGAAATTGGCTGACTTTTTCAGGAAGCATTCTCTTCTCCTTCTGCTTTCTGCTTGTTACCATTTTCAAAGTCCCCATCACTATGGGAAACCACAACAACACCAACCTCAGAACAACCTACTCTACCTTTATAGGTAGCAACTTACCCTATCCCCACCAGGGACACATCCTCATACCTACACAGCTGAATAGGTTTTTTTTGTCAGCAATACCATTGCCAGAATTATTTAAACTAAAGTACATTTGTCTGCTAAACCACAGATAAGTTAAAACTATTTCTTTATGTTGCAACTTTACATTTGTTTAGGCTGGATTTTTTTTTTTATCTTTCTCTCTTTCTCACACTCTAGTAAGTTTCAGGCATGCCTGATCCTGCATAATGTCTTGCAACAGCAGGTCATTGAATCAAAATTGAATCATTGAGCCAAAATGTCCTTTTGACCTTGGTCTGCATTATTTTTTATAGCGCTTTTCCACACTAACGACAGCTCAAAGCTCTGTACAATACATGCCACATTCAACCATTCACACACACATTCACCAACTGTTGACAGAGGCTGCCATGCAAGGCACCAACCGCTCACCAGGAGCAATTTGGGGTTCAGTATCTTGCTCAAGGACACTTCGACATGCAACTAGGGGAGCCGAGATTCGAACTGGTGACCTTCTGATCACTAGACGACCTGCTCTACCCACTGAGCCACAGCCGCCCCATCACAAGGTATCTCGAAAAGTTATGTCATGGTCCCCAGATGATGAATACGAATGATTTTGGTGAGGTTAGGGTTAGGTTTAGAGTCCTTAACAATTCCTCTAGCACCACTGTACCCTTTAGGAATTACTACCATATTTATTTGTATGGTAGCCTCACATTTTTTTTACTGGATCAGGTTGAAATATGTCCAGAACATCAGGAATGTAATTGTAATGGTATGGTTTGTTTATAGCTGATGTCATCCTGTTCTGTATGCCAGGACATAATGTCCGTCTTAATTCCTTAGCTCAATACATACAATATACATTCATTCACAATGTCAAACTTATCTTAACTAATTTCTGACATAATCAACTAGTAACACTGAAACCAAGGAATAATCGAACCTGAAACAGGTTTGGGTTGATTACTGCTAAGTGGATTGCAATTTAATCAAAATTATTCAAAAAGTGTGATCACAATTTATTAAATCTTTTAATGGTTTTTTGTGACACTGAGATCATGGAGCCCTGCTCATCATCCTCGAAGTAGCCAACTGTCAGTGGCTTGGCTGAGTTGTTAAAGTCAGAAATTAGTTTTAATTGTGATATGATATACAGTATGTGCATTGAGTTAAGATGAGGATTTGTCCAGACACACTGAACAGTATGACCTATATGCAACACACTAATAAATTACAAGTGGTAGCTTGAGCATTTCCCAAACCCAATGAAAAACAGGCTCAACAGGTATCAGATAGATGGAAAACATTAAAGTCCAAACAGTATAAATATATACAGATGCAATAAAACCACTGAATGAAACATTATAGTCAGTGAAAAGTACAGAAAATGTGATAATTTCAAAAAATCTAAATTGATGTTTGGAGTAAAATAACATCTTTGAATTTTTGACATTAATGCAATGAATATAAACAATTTCAGATACAAACGTTTTAAGGAAATCAAAATGATCCTTCTTTGGAATATCTACAGTAAAAATAACCCAAAATGTGGGTCACCTTCGAAGCTACATTTAGCAAGATCTGTGGCACTCAGTTTTTATGCAGGACCAATTAACTTCTAGATGCGACAGAACTACATAAATACTACACAGAGCCAAAGTGTGGTTGAAAGTAAGTGAAAATGCTAGATTTTTTTGTGCTCTGGTAAAGAATGACTTTGAATTTGTTGAATTTGATTACTGTAACTGTACTGATTAAAATAACCTTACTTTAATCAATATCTGACTTTAAATTGTGACTGTAGGATGCACGTTTTGGGAAATCCCAAAATGAATGATAATGGTTGGCTATATTTTAACATAGCAAATAACAAAACAAATAACAAAAAAGCAATAACAATTTGCCTCTTTTTAGCAGGGGTAATGAAGAATCTTGTGATGCTTTTCCACCCAAACTCCCTCCAGCTGTGTGAAGCTGTGGTTTTCCACTGTAATTTACAATTATTTCCCCATTCATCTTCAGATATAGCCATTCCTCCTTCTTTTTCCCATTTACATTTAACATGTTAGGTGTTTAAACTTAAAGAGCCTTGAAAACTTTTATACAACAAGCTATATCTACATCCGCTCTCAGATTTGTAAATTGTCACTAAGACATTTAGAAATGCACTGCTTTTTCCAATCCCTGAGTCATAATTTAATTCAACCCATGCCTTACTTTTGAATATCTAAAGAAATCCTGATTCTCCAATCCATAATCCTTGGATTCAAAACTCTGTAAAATTCCATTCTCTGGAGAAACAGTGTGCTGTTAGCCCTTTACTCTGCCATGCTTTAAATCTGGTGTCTGTTCTGTTTGGGTTAAAATCTACATCATATGCACACAATTGTAATTTTTTCTCTGCACCCATCAGGTTATACTTTTTGAATACATTCTGCCAGGTTTTTAGAGTTGATTTTATCCAAGGATTATATTTTTTCACAGGGTTCTTTATTAGTCTACTGTATGTTATTGTGACTTGTAATGGTGGTCCTATAGATTCTTTCTCCTCTATTTTCTTTCCACCTTGCCATAAACTGTGAATCTCAAAGACACAATTAGGGTCTTAACTGAGCTACATAGCAGTATTACTTTCCTTTTCAAGGGAGACAAGCTACATGTGTTGCTACTTGCCACAATTTCAGTTTTTAAGCTACAAACTTGTAATTTTTTACGTAAGTTGGTGGAGAATAAACCTGATTTGTAGTGGCACCTAGAGGTCAAACTTTACATTTGAGGTTCTTGTAGCAAGACTCTCAGAAAGAACAGATATTCAGTATGTTGTTTGTTTGGTCCAACAGCTCCTTCCTGTAGTGTGTAATGAACATTGCACCCTTTAGTAGCTTATAGCAAGGCTTTAGACTAAATCAGACATTGCCCTCCCATTATGATTTGCTCTGACCAACAGTGAAAGATAAGACGGATTATTAGAACCCTTCAATATTCTCATCAGCTTATCATTGTTCTTATCCCTCTGTCTCTCTCTGCTCCTTTTCTTCCGTCCAGCCTCTGAAGGCACTGATCTGTTCACAGTGCTGGTCCATGAGTTTGGCCATGCACTGGGCCTTGCTCACTCCTCATCCCGCCACTCAGTGATGAGGCCCTACTACCAGGGTCCTGCTGGGGACCCTCTCCACTACAGTTTGGGACGGGAGGATCTGGAGCACATCACCCAGCTCTACGGTAGATAGAACTTTCTCATGCCTATGTGTGGAAAGTCAGAATGGGCCTTTCTCGGATTTGATCTGTTGATTTACTGTCAAGGAAGACGTTTGTCGTGGAAACTGAAAATCAGTCGCTGGTCTAGTGCAGATGAGAATTGGTGAAATACTAAGCTCTGACACAATATTTAGACATTCTTTATTGCTTGCCAGCAAGAGTCACACACCAGCGGAGCACAGATGTTGACTGAGGAGAGGCAGTCTTTCCTCAGCTTTTATAATAATTAGGAACAATACATTACATTTGTAACAGTCACAAGAATACATAAGATCTCCATAGAAACGCTATTCCAACCATCTCCACCTCCACCTCCATACACATACACTTCTTATACATTTCAACCATTGTTGTGTGTCATCCGCCAACCGAAGATCAAAACACTTATACACCAGTGTATAGGCTGACACTCGTGTATAAGAGGCTGCACCTTCAGGATGAACTCCTTACCTACGTTCCTTTATGTTAACACATTAGCCCACATACAATACATGAATACATCCATTTACACTCTGCAACCACATAGGTATTACAACTCATGTTGGAAGCACACCAACAATAAGATTTGACTTTACCTAAGTAATAATGATGTATCTATTGTTAAGTTTGATAAGTAAGCAGAATATATCAAAATGAGAAGGGACATTTGAGAATTTCTCTCACACGTTCCATCCAAACATTCCCTGCAACTATCCCTAAAACGAAATGCTCAAACCAAGATGGACATTTATTGTTGTCATACAGATGTTAACAACCATAATGAAGGTTGCATTGTCTCTTAGATCAAATATATGATCGTAACGTGTCCAGAGACCTGTTTTAAATACCATGTAGCATATAAACATCGCAAAAATAGGGTAAGCAATACACTTTCAAAAGATAATTGCAATATGAAACCTCGGTTAGAAAGAGGTATGACGGTTCCCACTCCCAAGAGGGAAGCTCGCCCAAATGCTTGCTGCTGCCCTACATCTTAATGAAGGGTGTTTCAGTCAGCTGTGATTGAGTCTATAAACTGAGACAGGCTCAGTGTCCAGTGGTGTAAAAACCTTTTTTGGACACATGATTTTTAATCCTTACACTGATTTGTTTATTATTCTTAGAAATGGATGATTAGGAACTTCACAGAAAAGGCCATAAAAGGCATAGAAGTTAAGCTTGTGAGAATGAATGAAAACAACTGTGAATCAGTTGCATGACCTCTGGTCCGTTATAGAGGAAATACATAAGTGTAATCTGTTGTCATTTTCTGACACATTATGTTGATGTGAAAAGCCTTCCATGTTCATGTGCAAGGGTTGCACTGTAAAGAATCAAAAGGTCAAAATCAGGAAATTTCTCTGCAATGAATTGTGTGACTGCGTTGTCATTTAAAAATTGCCATTCTTAATCCATTTTGCTTGTCCATAATGTCATGCATGCTTCCCCCAGCCCCTGAAAAGTTATTTTGATACACAGCTATTTGCATTGATATACAAACCTCTGCTCAAATACATCAGCAAGAGGATCAAGCAGCTGCTTTGCTGCTTTTAATACATCCTTCTTCTTGGCTTTAAACATGCTGTTTTACAGTCAAGGATTAAAGTTATTATACAACACAGGATTGAAAGTTTGTAACTCTGTCATGCTATACAAACATAGAACACATATGCATTACGTTATTAATAAACATAAACATGTAGTGCAGGTCCAGCATTAAATCCAAACTGGCTCAAGGCTCATTTATACACCCTTTATGCAAGAAAATAGAAAAGTCGGTTTAACTAACACTGCCCATAGTCTTCCATGCATCCCTCATGTTAGCATGGATGTTAAAGCACTACAACCACCAGATGGCACCGTCAAATAAGTCTCACAGGGACCTCCACTTTTCCTTGCCACCCATCCAACTCACACTCACAAATTCTTGTCCAATCACCTCCAAGCTGTAGTAGCTGTTTGTCTCTGAGCCTAGGTGAAGTGACATCATGCAGATGTTTAAAACTTCTTCACCAACTCAGATAGTCTCTCGTTAAAAAGTTCTGCCATTATTAAAGTTTTTCCTCTTGGCCTGTGGTCATGTTTCGTTTGAACTATAAGGCTACACTGCTACTCTGCACCCCTACTGGAGTTACTGCTCTGTTAATCTGCATCTGTAAGCTTTCAAAAATATACAGAACATGCAGAAATACAGACAAAATGAACACAGAAGTCTCTGTCTGTTACTGTGCGTGATGAATTTATTTATGTCATAGGTTATAACTTGTGTCAGCATTAACTTTGGTCCAGACAAAAGAATTATGATCATCACAACTGTAGTCAGTAAGGATAAGGGTTTGTATTGCTGCCTGCACACTCTCTTCTGAGCCTGATGATCTTTGGGTGCATATTTTTATGAACTAAGTGCACAGCCACTACCTCAAACGCTTTTACTTTATCTTTTCTGGATTTTGCTACGTATTGGTTTGTCATTAGGTTTACATTGATTTGTTTTTGATTTAGGTAAAAGGAACCAGCTGCTGGCCACGGATGCTCGTCAGCTTGCCCCAGAGCCGCAGTTACGCCACAGAGGCCACACCCACCATCATAGACATGGGTACGACTCACAAGATATGTTTCATTATCAGATAATTAATTTCAACTTGAATCTATTTTGTTTAAGTTTACATTTAGTGAAGAACGCAAGTGAGTATTTCAATCAAACTCAAAGTTCCCATGAAGTCAAAATCACTGTTGAAATGTTTTTTCCACATAAAAAAAATGCCACAAAAAAGCCATTTTGTGGCATTTTAGAGTATTTACCATTTGGAAACTTGTCAACAATGTGGATGATTCATCCTGCACTCAGGGGTGTGTATTAAAGATTTGTCTGATAAACGCTTTCTTTATTTTACGACGCTGTCATAGATGTATAAAAAGAAGAATGTTGCCAGAGGAGCATGTTGCTAGTGACCGAAAAATCACGAATAACTGTATAAAAACAACTTTGTAACTTTATTCAGTATTTGGGTCAAGCTAGGTCATGTTTTAAGGAGAAAATATGTTCTGGTTTTCCCTCTACTGCCCTGCTGTCAAAAGTGATAACCAGCAGCTTCTTAATGAACACCTCCAGGCCAGAGCCATACATGACCTGTGAGAGTGATGACTGAGGCCAGTTACAGTAACAAGGTGATTTATATAGTTTCT
Organism: Diplodus puntazzo; assembly: GCA_963678695.2. NCBI lineage: Eukaryota > Metazoa > Chordata > Actinopteri > Spariformes > Sparidae > Diplodus > Diplodus puntazzo. The sequence continues at coordinate 8,142,561 of OZ023158.1, read as the reverse complement.
TGTTTGAGGGTGTGTTCACATTGCATTGAACACACAGAGGCCCCTATTTGGTCAAGTGCTGCCTTAAAAGTTCAAAACCATCTTTTGTACCAAACGTAAAGGCCATTTTATTATGGACTTTATAGCAAAGACAGGGAACATCAACAACAGACTGTCTCCAACTAGTACTACACAACTTTCAGGTTGTTGTGAGATTCTACCACTAATCTACTAATATCTACTAATACAGAAGGTTACACCATTGCCTTTTGTAACTTATTTGGCTAAAGTTAAAACGTGACAACACTATAAAACATAATTGGCTTATTGAAATAATGAATTTAAGTCTGTTTCATTTTGTCGATGTCTCATCTTTGTCATCAGAAAAAACTTTGTTGATGAATTTGTCAGAGTTAACTTAGCATGGGATAGTCTTAATTATCCTAGTAGCAGTAGTGGTAGTCCTTTGGTGTTAAAGGTAATCTCTATTAACCCCACCAAATGAAGGCGTGAAGCTCTTCAACCTAAGTCTCCCTGTGTGTTTTCTTCCTGCAGCCCTTCCATTGATCGCTGTAACACAAGTTTTGATGCTGTAGCAAGGATCCGAGGAGAGACTTTCTTCTTCAAAGGTCTGAATACACCAAGAAACTGACTTGTTAAGAATGTAAACTTAGAAAATGTACATTAATAACTACTTTTTGAACATGAATGGCATTTTGCTATAACATTATCACTTCCATCTTTCTCTTATGTTCCTCTCATGTTTCTCATCCCTCCAGGTCTGATGATGTGGCGAGTCAATAGTGGCGGCTTGGTATCAGGTCGCGGGGCTTCTGTCCGGAGGTTGTGGAGGGGTCTGCCACCTGACCTACCTCGTCTTCACGCTGTGGTGGAGAGACATTCAGATCATGCAATCATCTTTATCAGTGGTATATCCAATAATGTAAAATATAGTATGAATGTTACCTTATTTTACACCATATCCCATAACATCTGGAACTCAGTCATTTAAAGTGTGAATGAAACCATTAATCATTCATTCACTTGATTTGTTAGAGACTATATACAGTTTATAGACTCCAAACGGACAAACAGGTTTAGCTTATGTCAAACCATCTGCATCAACTCAACGACATCTTCCATAGTAATATCATTGGCCATTCACCAGCCCCAGAGCTTGGTTTTTCTTTGATGAAAGTGGAGTGAATCAGCAAACGGATCAGCTACATCTCCAAATCGGTTCTTGTCGCAGGTTCTCAGTTCTGGCTATTCAGGGATCTGACTCTGCAAGAGGGCTATCCCCAGCCTCTGTCTGCCCTCAGGATGGGGGTAAACTTAGCCAGAGCAGATAAGGGTGAAGAGCAAGGGGCAGCAACAGGGAGGTCGGGCCTGGACTGGGACCCAGAGGAGGGCCCCGTATGGAGGGACATCGGAGGTGCTGAGGAACAGAAACTAGAAGACACCTGGCCTCAGCTGCTGAATGAGGGAGTCAGTGGCATCACTACAGACAGTGATGGTGAGGATAAGAACCCCTTGTACCTTTTTAGTACTTGTGTTTCATGATTTGGGTCACTCTCATCACTCTAACAGCATTATTTTCAGCCACAGAATGCAGCTGTTTTAAGAGGGAAAACAAGTAAACCACTCTACACTACCTGCTCAGCATCAAACAGCAGATAGACACAGTTAGGGCGCTGAACATAGCGGAGCAACCCTAGAACACAAACGTACAGTTTTGTAACACTATCACTAGCGCTGGGCATATCCAATATAATATACCCGATAAAACATAATATTAAAGTCAAAATATAAAATTAATATAAATATTAAATATCAAAATATATTAAAGTACAACAATAAATGGCAAATTGATTTACTTTTATTTCCCCCTATACAACATCTCATAAAACAAAAAAAGGTGTCACGTGGGGAACCTATGAAAAGGCTCTGAAATTAGTGAAAAATTAGGGAATCGTTAACGAAAGAGTCAAAAGAAAATAAATAATGATAGCTGGGAACTTGTTCTTTGGTTCACCTGTTCCTGGGACATGTAGGCCTGGTAGAAATAAACCTTTAGTGGTGTTGATCAATGAGCTCTGCTGTTCCCTTATGGCCCATCTGTTCCAGTATCCAAACCTAACCCACACCCTTGGCCAGAAGGAGACATTTACATTCATTAGGTCATACACACACCTCCAATGAATAATAGCTTTGTTCTGTAATTTCTAGACATATAAATCCCAGCCCGTTTTCTGTCTCAATACATCAAATAGAGTAGCCTGGTTAGTAGACTTATGCTTCTAGGTTTGACGTTTTATATGGGAAAAAAGGCTGCAACAACAGTACTAACATTCAAGTAAACGGAGTGAATATTGAAAGGGTCCATGAGAATAAAGTACTGGGCGTGATTATCAACGACATGTTAAGTTGGAAGCCACATATAAGACAGCTAAAAAGGAAGTTGGCCAGGAGTGTGTCCATACTCTGGAAACCACAAAAAATACTAAATCAAAAAGCACTTCATCTGTTGTACTGCGCACTAGTCTCTCCACACCTGCAATACTGTGCAGAGGTGTGGGGACACACATATAAAGGCTCCACACAACCTTTGTTAATACTCCAAAAAAGAGCTTTGAGAATCTTATATTATGCCAACTATAGAGCACACACAAATCAGATATTTATCGAATCAAGAATACTCAAACCATATGACTTAATAAACTATCGCACACTACAAATGATGTATAAGTCAACTAACAAAAGCCTCCCTCACAACCTGCAAATACTTTTTCTAGACAGAGAGAAGAGTTACAATCTCAGAGGGAACATGATTTTCAGGCAAAGGAAGGTATGAACTATGTTAAAATCCTTTTCCTTATCGGTAACAGGTGTTAAACTATGGAATGTGCTCGAAGAAGATGTCAAAAAATCAGCAACACTAAGTGGCTTCAAGAAAAAGTATGTAAATTCAACCGTTGACCAGTACAGATTAATACAGGAGGGTTGATCTGTCGATTGGACCATCATTCTGACCTTGTGACATGCCTGGCTATAAGATGAGGCTATAAGATGAGACTGTTGTTCACTCATGACGGACTAATATGGACACATGTGCAGACACACACGTAATCTATATGTACTGTCTAGAGCTTGAATTCAACTCTGTATGCTACTGCTGTAATATGTTTTGTCAAATGTCATAGTAAAAGAAATTGTTAGGTAAAAATGTAAAATGCAAAAGATAAGAAAAGATTAGGATGAAGATTTTATCCTGTGGGTAATGGGGGCGGGACTAGATAAGCTTTGACTTCTCCCGCTTTTCCCTTTCGGCCATGTGTATTGTATTATTTGAACAATGATGAAATGTGATGATGATGAATTGACATGCCCGAAATAAACAACATAAATAAATAAAATAAATAAAAAATGGCAAAGAAATTTTGGTGTAGGGTTGCAAATTGTGATCTTCTTTGTAAAGGCACCTATCAGACCTCATTTGCAAAATGTCTGACATAGTTGCATAGAAGATTAATCAGAACATCTGGACAAGAAAGGGAGGAAGTGGACTGTACAAGAACTTTGTAGCACTTTGTCACTGTTAAAAGAATGAAATAACTGTTATGGAGAGCTACAAAACATGAAAAACATGCAATTGTTGGTTGTGAAAACTTCTCTCCCTCTTCTCCAGGCTCCATCTATCTCTTCAAAGGTGACTCCTACTGGAAGTTCATGTTCCCAGGCTCCTCACTGCAGGACGGATACCCACGATCCTCTGCTGCAGACTGGCTGGACTGCACTGACTCCTCCTCATCCTCACCTGTGGTGGACGACCTCTCTTTGTCTCTGTCTAGAGGAAGACAGGAGCTCAGGGAGGGGTGGAGGGAGGAGAGGGAGGAGGAGGAAGCAGCAGGAAGGATGGGGGACAATGGGAGGTACAGATATGTAAATTCACATAAAGACATGCAGGACAGAGGTTCACACATCTGGACACAATGCACTTGCGAAAATGGAGCCCTTGGTAGTCGAACAACATCCTATATTTCTACCTTGCTGCTGATTATTTGGACGGTATTGGCTTCTTAATCCTAGACAAGACAACAGAAGAAGAGCAACTTATCAACGAACACTCACCATGAGATCAGGAGAAATGTACCACTCTCCCAAAAAATGACAATAATTGCTTTTTAAATATCATATGCGAGGCTATAAAAGCCCATATCATATTGTTTTCATTGAAACAGCTGTGCCTAATACTGTATGCCCCTGCCCAGTTCGCTGTCAGATTGTTAGCACAATAAAGTTGTAAATATGATATTGCATCTGTCATTCCTATAGTTGGTAATGTCCAGAAGGCCTCTCTTCTTTGTGTCTTAGCTCATTTTAGCTACCCTGATCTTCTTTGTTAGTGAGTTTCGGGCCTGCTTGCACAGAGCCTGGTCCAAACTAATGTTGGCCTCTTCCTTGGCCTGATGCAGTTGCCAGAGTTTAGGTGTAAACCAGGGTTTATTATTGTTGAATGTGCAGAAGGTCTTAGTCTGCACCTGATGTAATATTGTTACAATGTCAGTGAGTTCATTAGGGTCTGAAGCTGCAAATTCCAAAACACTACAATCAGTGCAATCAAAGCAGCCCTGTAACTCAATTTTTGACTCATCTGTCCATTTCCTCCCCATCCTCACCATAGGCTGAGAAGTTTTTAATTTCTGCCTGTGGGTCGGGATGAGATGGAGCAGACATTAATCAGAGAGTCCTAAAGCTGCACAGGGAACGGAGTGATAAGCATCCTTTAACTGTACAGGTAATGTTCCAATGTGTTGGTGTCTCCGGAGGGACACTGTATATGCTGTCTGTATTTTGGTAGTCTGTAGGTGAAATTTGCTCAGTTAAAATCCCAGACAATGGTGAGCAGGGAGTCCGGGTGTTTCTTCTCCACGTCTGTTGTCTGGTCTGCCACGTGTTGTAACGCCTCCATGACACTGGCTAGAGGTGGGATGTACACACCATCCAGGACACATGAGGAGAACTAAATCCGTTTACAATTTATGGAAAGAGTCTCTAAGTGAGGGCTGCACAACTTGTTCGACACTGACGTCTGTACACCAACCTTCGTTTATTTTGAAGCAGATATTGCCTTGAAATCATTGGAACTCTAGACTGCTATAATATACATTTTCTGTCCAAGTGAATGTAAACTTCTGACCACGACTGTATGTTGCAACACCACTACCCACAATGTCACTTGGCTGCCAACAGTTTGATTGTAGACTAAAATAATCCTCTAGCCTCAAGCAGACATGAGGTGTGGGCTACAGCTCACGTCTTTCTGACTTCACACCTTTTATTTTATTCATTTTTATACTTATAAAATATACTTATAAAATGAATAAATATTAGTATTCTTCAGCCCTAAGCAACGCTGATCAAGTGACATGACTTGAGACATTTATCAGTTCACACAACTTCACACAACTCTTTCCAGACAAAAAAGATACTTTATATAACTTTTTTTACACACATGCAGTAGTACTACTCCTGGACATCCCAAAACACTTTGATGTGTAATCCTTGGGTTTTCCCTGTGGTGCAAAGATCTGAGACTGATGTCTGGTTTCTTTAAAGACAACAGAGCAAATAAGCATATTTGTCAACATCGTGCATGCATTCAATTCCAGTATCCGGTATACTTACTGGTATGTTGTGTAATCTGACACTGCAATCAGAATGGAAAAAATACTCCAGAATCTTGTTTAACCTCATGAACACCTGGACTTCCATGACTCACAAAACTCCTTTTTAAAGTCAAAACACTCGATACACTCTATTCTATAATATAATGGGAAGAACACATAAAGCTGAAGGTGTACTAAATCTGAATCCAGATAGATCGAGACAAATATTGAGCCTAAACTGCAGATACTTTAGCACACAGAACCAGTCTTAGTTGGAATCCATTGTCATTGTAAATCCACTTCGACCATAATGAAGCAATTTCCTTCAAAATGTGTGCACAACAACAAATGTATGTCTTCGGGTCAGAAGCTTTTTCAGATACTGCTCTACCTATTGGATTGAAGTACTTTTCACACTGTTGATCATATATAAAGACAACCAAACTGGGAAAGGTTTAAAGAAATGTACTGACAAATGGTCAGGTAATAGTGCAGGTGGAATAGCTGGCAGGGGCTGAGTGCAGGGAGGCTTCATGAACAGAGGTGTTACTTGACGTCGAGCTCAGGTGAGCGCTGGACAGGTGGGTTGCTGGCTTGGTGGCTGTGCTGTGGGACTTCCTCCTGAGGTAAAGAGTGGAGCTTGTGTAGGCAGGCTCGGAGAGCTGCCGGATAGGTTTTAGGCTCGTGGCTTGTGAGGCTGGAGCTTGAGGTCCACACTGGAGAACACAATGACTCCAAATCATGACAGTTTTATCTCTATTAAGTGTTCTTGTCCACCTTGGTTGTATTCCACAGGAGTGGTTGCAATGCTTTGTCAAATCATGTTGTAGGCACTTTGTTCTCACACCACTCTTCATGTTGCATTAAGGCACATAAAGCTGCTCCAAATTCTTTGCAACATGCTTCAATGTAGAGGTAGCTTATATGGCATCACATGATTTATATTGTGTTAAGTTCCTTTTTTGCAAATGTCTATCAAAAATGGCAATCCATAATAATTTTAGTTATGACATCACTACAGTGTTATAAAATCATGCTCACTAGAGAGTCAGGGGAGCTCATGAGATGCATGAGATAACGTTGCACACAGGCACAAATTTAGAACATTAAACCAAGCAATATATTCATACTAAAAAAATGGATCAAATGACTACGTGTTATGTGAAAGGGGTTCTTTTTCGTGATGACCGACTCAGTTCTGCAGTTCTCCCCTGCCTTACAGAGGTGAGGCCACATTCAGGTTCAACATCTGATTAGTTATTTATTGACAAACACACTAAATGTTGCTTTCATCATTCATCTTAAATAATATCATGGACCTCAGATGTCAGTGCTGTTTAATGTTGGCTGCTCTCATATGCAACTGGCACAACATGAAATACAGCAGCCTGGTCAGTGGCATTAAGCTTCAAACTATGATGCTTTACCTACCCCTGTAGTGTCCTGCACATGAATGGCTCTAAAGTCAAGTTAGCAATAATACATAATATGCAACATCTAGTTATTACTAAATAAAGCTTGCTGACCAATAGTTTACATATTATAACATATTATGGCATTACGACTCTTATTGGCGTCAAACAATCACGGTTATGTTTGGGCAAAAAGACTCACTTACATAACATGACTTAAAACCAAATCCATCTCAATTATATAAAGGACCTGCTCAGTCTTTTGAGTTTTTATTGGATCATGTGATTTGGGGTATTAGAGCCTGGGGTAAATGGTTCATAAATTAAATTGTGCACGATTGAATGTTTTCAAATAAAATAACGAAAGCAGCTGCAAGTTTTTGGACAATGATTTGTCTCAACACTGTGACCTCCCACGCTGGAACTCCCCCAGCTAGATTACCCAAGCATTGTAAAGGGGAAACCTCCAATTCCACATCATCTACGTGTTTTACTGCAAGCACAGCAGAGAGGTTACTGTGGTTGCCCCAATACACTCATAGAAAGACCAGTAGTAAGATAAGCTACATTCCTTCACGCTCAGTTAAACTTCAGTACGCTTTGATAACATTAAGGAAAAACGTGAGCTAATCTGAAGATGGAACATACTGAAACACTAACATACAGCATTAACATCAACACTTTGAAAAACCTATACAATGCTGCCTGCACGTTCAATTTATGTATACATGCACATAAACCTTAAGACACACAAAAGAGATGATTAAAAAAAACTAAGATTCAAGATCAGTCTATCTTTGTGAGAAAGAGTCATTCTCATAAAGAGAAGATTTGACTGAACTGTGGAAGTTCAGAGGAACACCGTGAATTTTCCCTTTCATAAATAGACGGTGTGGTGGAAAACTGTGTACTGCTGCAGTCAGACCTGCTTGTCACGGCAGAGAGATAATCTCTCGTATTATCTCGGCCATCATACTGTTGCTGGCCACATAAATCCCTTTCCACCTTTAAATTAGTCAGCTTTTCATGTTGAGAAATAAAAACTTTTTTCAATTTTCAGATTGACTGAGAGTATTTTTTTGTTGTTGTAATGGGTAGCCCAGTTCCAAAACAGCTCAAATAAGATAAAACAAAATAAATCAACATGACTACAGACCTACAACCAAGGAGACATTTAACTTGTGAAAAAATACCTTCTCAGCTAAACTGAGGAATTTAAATCAAACCTTGAGACTGTAATTTAATTTTAGATATATTTACAAAAAATCTCTTTTAAAGATATTGTGTCTTGATTCAACACTGCTACGAAATTTGTCCAAATATTTTAAACACAAGGTATGTTTATTGTTTCAGGTGTTCTTCAAGGAATTAAGCTTGAAACGTGTAGGTGCTAAAGTATTGAAATTGTATAACACGACAACAGTAGTCTCTAAAAGGGGATGGATCATGAAGGCTGGATAGTGCTACAACCATCACATTGTTTGACCTCTTACGAAGGCAAAGGTGTTTCCAACTGTATGGCTACACTTAAGGGTGAGGAGAGAGGGCAATAGCAGCGCATGCAGATGCAGCTGCAGCTACCGGCTGAACATTTCTATACAGTTTTTGTTTTTTTGATCTCTTACTTTCCCCTATTGCCAAAACAGCAGTGGAGAAGAAAGCATTTTTAGGTTAAGAGCAGTGGGCTTTGAGACGATCACTAACAACAGCATCTTTCAAAGATCCAGATGAATTGCCTATATCTTCAGAGACCTGTCTCTGCCACAACTTCCTGGATCCACCTTAAAGTCAACCGGCAGAAGGGTCAAGGTTGAGGAACAGTGTATCTCAGATGTTGAACTTTATGAGGATGAAAACTGTATTTTCATCACCATCTTGTTGCCACTGTTCACCCAGACACAAATTAAAAAAAATAACTAAATAATTATTTTGCTGGGTGTTCACTTGTCTTACGTTTGTATGTATATAAATAAGTGTAAATATGCTCTGTTTGTGTAGCATGAAGGATTAACAAACTTTAATTTTGTCATGCAACCGTGTGTTAAAGAGATGCCCAAGCATATATCGCTGTTCAAAGACATCTGATCTTGCCTCAAAGATTCCTCCTAAGTGGAACTGAATGTTACCAACAGAGTCTCTCTTTAAGAGCTATCCACAAAGCTGCTGCGAGAATTAACAGAAAGAACTCCACAGCTAAAGGAAGGGTCAGAGTTTACCCCACTGCTGACATAGGGTGACATATTTGTCCTCACTGTGTGAAATGGGAAATAAAACAAGTATAAAGTGGAAGAGAAGAGTCTGGGAGTGGTTGGACTGGCCACACACTTTCCTTCTGTAAACCACAGTTTGTGTCCAGTTTACGACCAAGAGTCAAAAGTGATGTTGAAGTTATATTTCGTAAGTGAAAGTATATAAAATATGAGTTACATGACTGAATGTAGACTGAATGTGGTTATTTTATGGCTGATATTTTCTTAAGCCCAACCAAACCACAACTGCTTGACAACAGTTAGTAACAGTGAAAAGTTCATATGTATGTGAACTGTATGTCAGCAGGCTTTATTCATAAAATAGAGGGGACACTAGAGGGGTGGGTAGCGTAAAACAACTGACCAAGCTGCAGAATTTGATGAGTTGGGAGTGAGAATATGCTGCAGCTACATAGATTTCATTGGAAATATTTTAGATATTATATAAACTGCACCAAACAATTCATAGATGAACCAGAAATCAGCTTGTTAAGTACACTGCATGTGATATTTTCTCTAACTGCCATAATAAATCAGATAACAGTAATTTTATGGATAATCCAGCGATGCAAATGGAATCACTTATGTATTTATGTATTTTATGTATTTATTTGGAAATTGCTAATTATCCTATTGTGCACTTAATGAACTGTCAAACAAAGTCAGGTCGGGAGAACATTTTTGGTTTGATGAATAATTCTGTTCGACAGCTAAGGTTGAGATCACTGAACATTTTTTCTCTGTCCCTGGAGTTATTGTTTTTTTTTACATTTTTAGTTAGATAATTGGACCCTTATCAAATGGCCACCATCAAAATATGCTTAAGAAGTTTTTTAATTAACAAAACAGTGATAAATTGCGCTGAGCAGGCCTCAAAAGCCCTTTTCCACACAGAGACACTGTATTAGCAGCGGTGGTTTGACAATTCTCTGCCGTTGTTTGTTCACACAGAGCTGAGCAGCTCTGGCGTAAAGATGCACCGCTGTGTAATTCATACAGAAAGCCGGCACTGCGGATCCAAATGAGGTTTGACGGTACACGTCAAGATGATGACATCTATGTGTTTTTTTCAACGTGTTCCCCTGGTGTCTACCTGTTCATCTAAACATGTGCCCACTGACTGTTTATAATATATGGATGCTGTTATAATGTGTTGTGATTAAGATCCTGACCCATCATGCATCCTGGAAAGTGACAAAGGTATGTTTTTGTATGTTTTTCGCTCTAAATTACATGATTACATAATCGGCATCAGTAAACAGGATGGTGTGGGGAGGTATGCTGTTTTCCTGGGGAAAGTTCACTGAAGTCTCGGTCGTCACAGTGATTTTTTTCAAGACAGTAACTACAACAACACAATAGTGGACACTCACTTGGTGAGTTCAAGTTTTTACTGGGACAGACGCTTTTTTTCGGGCAGATATGTGATAAAGAGTCAGAAGTGCAGACAGGATGACACACTAATCCACATATCAGTTGCCAAAGACACTGCCACTTACTCTGTTACTTTTGTTTGGTTCTGTAAGGTTGCTTTGTAGGACATTTCTCTTTATTTTGTTGAGAGGAGGATCTGTTTATTTATCACCCTGAACACCATCAGATCTACACACCCCCGTCCGTGCCACCAGCGTATCCATTCACACAGGTACAGTTCACCTCTGCTGCAGTTCTATTTTGTTATTAGGTCCATGGTGGGTACGTTGAGTAGAAGGCAAATCATTGCTGATTAATATCAGTGATTCCATATTTGTTTTGTCATGATAAATTGTATCCTCATCCAACCCAATTGGACTGTTTTCTAACTATGTGATATGCTCGCTGACCTGCCACAAACAGACTTTGTCTTTCTGACACTGCCTGGGTGCTTTCTGAGAGCTCTGTGGATTAAAGTCAAGGACCCTCACAGGATCAGCTGAGACAGAGATAACAATGCAGGCTGCTAACACCATATGCAGGAAAGCACCTAGAGACAGAGTTTGGAAAAGGGACACACAATTATACTAATCAGCCCCTTTCACACATGCACTGCACCCCTGAAATTGTTCGGACTCAAATATCTGAATCAGTTGACGTCAGCTGGACTTTTCCCCTGCCAGCTTTTGAGTATAAATGTGTCAAGAGAGAACATAGTCGCAGGAATGAATAGTGTCAGACAGGGCATGTTGATGACGCTGAGGACGACAAGGCACAAAACAAGTATAATAATGTCAAATACAGCAGCCTGGTGGGTGGTGTGTCCATACAGAGTGGACTTTTCCATCCAGAGACCAGTGTTTGCATCCTGTTAGTGACCAAAAATCCTGCTATGCTACATCATCTATGTTACAAAAGTGAATATATATATCTTAACTGATGTTTTCCTAAACCTAACCAAGTAGTACTGGTGTCTAATCAAACTGTTAATAACATTCCAAAAGCCATAATATGCAATACAACGTGAACTGTTTGTCAGCAGGATTTAGTTAATCAGACACTGCATATCATGTGTTAGTGCTTACTTGACCACGGAGCCCTTCACATGCAAAACTGACACTATTGGAGTAGATAGGGCTTTATTATTCGAAGCGTAAGGCTGCTAACCACATTGCTGAATTCGACAAGTTGGGAGTTAGAACGTGTCGTATTCTCGCATATCTGCCCTGCTTCAAATGTGAGTCTATTGATGTCTGCCACTCATCAATGTCGGAACTAGATGGTGAGGTGGAGTAGATAGCACTTCTTCACTTTTCCCACCCACATTTTTTAAGTGGTCCACAGAAAAAAAATACCAGATGGGTTTGGCTCTATTCAGTGGTAGACACCAAGGGAGGTGAAACCCATTCTGTCGAACCAATTCTATGAACTGGCAGCAGCCAAAGAGAAGCCTGTCTCTGACAGCACAGTAGGGATGGTTACTTCAAACCAGATGAGCAAATTCAGTCTGAGAATGTGGACAGGACCATCTATGCTGGCTTTGGGCCTGCGGATTCTGAAATGATTTCCATAAATCTCCCAAGATTAACGAGAAGCTATTTTTTCTTTCACAAAATATTCTTCAAGAGGGTTCCTGGACATGTATTTTCATCTGAATTAACGATCATCAAACTATAAGGCTTACAAAGCCCACCCGGATTGTCAAAGTTTGTGAATATTCTGGATCACCCAACCAGGGAAAGTCAAGCAAAAGGAGACACTGCTTTGGAGCCGCAAATCAAGCAAGGAATCAGCTTTTATATTGTTGCTTATGGATAGCTTTATCTTATTGTTGTAGACTGCAATACAATTGATTTGATAAACCCCATCCACCTGAGAGAACTGCAATAAGGAGCTTATTCCAATTTTAGACATAACATCAGTTGAAGACACCCAAGAAGTCGTTGATCATGGGTCTTTGCACAAGCAAGTCCACTGTCATCCTGGATCCTAGCACTCATACCATGCATGCAGACCAAGCCAGCCTTGCAGCAGTGGAGGGAGTCAGCTCTGAAGGGACCTCTATTTTGGATGATAGCATTCTGATGGTTCAGCCCATCAAAAGCAAAGCTGAGGACGGAGGAGGAGGATCATGCGGACTAAAGACTGGTGGGGTGTTCAATCAAACTGCCAAAGGCTACCTTGAGCTGGGGGGAAAGGGAGGAGGAGAGGGGGAGACGCAGACACCACGGGAGGCTGAGCAGGAAGATGAGGATGAGGAGGGTGGTGAGGTGGAGGAGCTTATCAACTTCTCAGACAGCGAGGGCAGTCTGAGAAGTGAGTTTCTTGAGTAGAGAAGATATGAGGGAGGGGAATTAAACAAGTAAAGAAAAGAAGAAGGGGAAACGATGTGTTGTATTTATGTTGACCTTGTAATTGATGAATGATATTAAAAGTTATTTCTGCTTTGGGACTTGAAGTGACTGGCTTATTATGTGTTATATGTTCTGATTAATAATGTATTGTATAATCAAGGCTAAGCTACATTTTCATCCTGAAAATTGTACAATTACATGTATATTTGTCAAGATGTTTTCTGTAACTGACAAAGGTGCATGAAATGAGCATTTATGAAGGACATGTACGCTACATCAAGTCCAAAATCAAACAGCATCATTGATATCAGTTCATTTGTTTTTAGGTTCAGACCTGTACTAGTCTGCAACATGTTTAGCTTAGCTAAGCCAAACTAGAGAAGACAATTTCTGAAGAAATAGCTGTGTGAATGCTGAATATTTTGCGCTTAACTGCATTACAGGAATTGAACTGAATTATAATACTCATGCATAAAACATTTGCAATATTTAAATGTCCAATGTGCAATATGTGCAATACCTCAAGTTAAACTGAGTCGCTGGCTTTATTCTATTTTAGTTTAAATTTCAGTGTGCTGTCTTCCATGTGTCCCCATCCATCCCTCTTCCAAAGAAACACCTGTGGCTCAGTATCTATACCAACTTAGATCTAAGTCTACTCTAGTGGACACATACAGATGAAACTATCTTTGATCTTATCTACTGACTCTGGGCAAGAAGGGAGACTTTGTCAGAGCAGACCACACATTTTGCCCTATTACTCATTTCACATTCCCTTGTAAGTTTATAGAAAAAAACATTTCCATGTCTGCTGGAAGGAAGGGTTAACCTCAGTAAGCTGATAAATGTCAGTTACTGATAGCCCTCAGTAAATCCCCTCCCCCCCACCGAGTCCTTGTAATCCCCGAAAATGGAACCCCTGGTGTTTTCAGTGACCGTGCGACCTTTGTTCTATCACCAACATCAGGCCAAAAGTTCCACTTACTTGCAAGAAATGTCAAATTCTGATGTCATACTGCGATAAAATTCAGTGAGTCCATGGCTTAATTTCTCACATTTTCTTAAGTCATTTAATAACAGCCCAAAGCCTAAGCAAATCTAGCAGATTCGAGAAGATGATTCCAGAGGGTTGGTAACCTGATGTGCCAGTTTGTTTCAGAGAACCTCTCTGAAGTCATTTGAAAAAGGCAGGTCCATCTGTTTACAGCTTCAACCACTAACATCAACTAATCTTATGGTATAGATTCTAAGTGCTATATCGTAGGCAACTAGACTTATTTCAGTTTGTTGAAGATGTTGCAGCTCTCATCCAAGAGGCGTCTTCAGTTCTAACTAACTAGAGTTAGACCTAAAGACTTTTAAACTCTGTATCTTGTATCCAGAGTCGTTAAGAACAGGTGTGAGCTCTGAGTTTCAGAGTCGTTAGGGCCACTTCTGGGTCGTTGACTTAACCGGCCTTCATGTGGGTTGCTAGGGCTAGGTGAGCCCAGGTGTTGGGAGTAACGCGCTACAAAGTAACGCGTTACTGTAATTCCACTACTTTTAGTGGTAATGAGCATGTAACGATTTTTTTTTAAATCAAGTAACGCAATTACAATTACTGAAATTTAAATGAGTTTGTTACTCGCGTTACTCTCTTTTGTGAAAAATGAATGCTTGCAGACAAGAAGACAGTGTTCCACCATTCCTGTTGGGCTCCCGGACCGTGGTCAGGAAGCACAGGGGAGATGATTTCCTCCAAGGCCAAACTTTGTGTTTACCTTCGGGGTGAACCCCTTCATGCGTTAAGCTGGTCGGGAAATAATATCAGGGAGCTTTGCTGTATCTTGTGGAGCCGTTGCCTTTATTCCACAGCCAAACTGCATCCTGTACTGCACATTAACTGCTCGATCTACTACTGTTACCTGCTTTGCTTTCCTTCCTCTCCCATTAACCTGCTGCACATACGCATGCTCACTCACTCTCACTCGCCCGCTCACACCTCACTCACCGCCCTATTCCTGAAAGGGGCTACACCACTTTTACAACAACAGACAGGCCTACTTTAGCTGCTTCTGATTAGAGTTAAGATCGGGCCCAAAATATCAAGCCCGACCCGACACGAGCCCGTGCACGTTGTGTCCGAGCCCGGCCCGGCCCGGCACATCAACTGTAATTATGAGCCCGAACCCGATTTAAACCTGACATTTTTTTAATACGTGGGTTGTTATAACTGACATTCTCAAACTCCATGTTGCACTAAAACTACACAATCAGTGACGCCGGTAACGCGTTCCTCTAATCTGACCACTCTTTTCAGTAATGAGTAATTTAACGCGGTAATATTTCCAAACCAGAAATCAGATTAAAGTATTCAAGTCACTGTGCGTTACTATTATTTTCGTCATTTTCCTTGTAAAAATATATATTTTGCTTTCTTGCTTTCTTCTTGCGTCTCGAGGAGTGACGTGACGTGCGGGAGAAGTCACATTTTCAGCACGAGGACAACTCACGTGTAACACCACGCAGCGACACGAGCGACATGGAGGGAGGAGAGAGATGCGCGTTTTCTAGCTGGAAACACAGTCATTATTTAGAGTTATTAAAACATACACACACACACACACACACACACACACACACACACACACACACACACACAAATGCTTGATCAAGGGCCCGGCCCGGCCCGGCCCGGCCCGAGGAAAGTGACGGAAAATATCGGCCCGGCCCACGGGCCGGGTCGGGTCAGGGTCAGGGTCGGGCTCGGGCTCGGGCTCGGGCAGAGAATCTAAACTCTACTTCTGATCTAACGTCGCAGGACCTTATGGTGACGCGATGATACACCAATTGAATCAATCAATCAATCAGCATTAAACCACATCATGGCCATCAGTGCGGATAGAATGAGCTTTCTCTCCTGGAAGTATGGACATTACTTTTCACTCATCAAAACAAGACAAACATGTAGCGCTGAGTTGTCATTTACGTGCAGGTTTAGAGAATCTATCCACATCAAAGAGTAGCAATGTTAAATGACTGAGACAGTTGTTATAAGTATCAAAAGGGACTTTTGTACTACAGCTTGATTTGAAGGCCTGTTGCCCTGTTGATTATAATAAATAGGTCTAAAAATGATGTTTATTGTGTTTGACTGTTCAGTACTGTTCATATTTACTTTTAAAAAGCAGACATAAAAGTAACTTAAAAGTTACTTTCCCTAGTAACTAATTACTTTTGATATACAGTAATTGGTAAAGTAATTCAATTCCTTTTAAAAGAAGTAACTAGTAACTGTAGCTAATTACTAATTTTCAGTAACTTGCCCAACACTGGTGATAAGTAATGTTGTTGGCCACAACCTCTGTTCAAAGGTCATTCCAGTTTGACATACATGGATTCTTGACCATCTCTGTATGGTACTCCCATACAGGGTTTAAAGCCGGAAACTCCCCTCCAGTTAGTTAGAACTGAAGAAGCCTCTTGGATGAGAGGCGAAGCATCTTCAAGAAACTGAAACAAGTCCAGTTGCCTACGATACAGCACTTAGAATTACCATGACCTGGAGAAACTTTATCAACCCATATAATGTAGAGCACTATCTGTGGAGCCCACTGGTAAATTAAACACAAAGTCATCTTTTGCATTGATGACCAGTGTGATATAGATACACTATATTGCCAAAAGTATTCGCTCACCAGCTTTGACTCACATATAAACTTCAGTGACATCCCATTCTTAATCCATAGGGTTTAATATGACGTCGGTCCACCCTTTGCAGCTATAACAGCTTCAACTCCTCTGGGAAGGCTTTCCACAAGGTTTAGGAACGTGTTTATGGCAATTTTTGACCATTCTTCCAGAAGCACATTTGTGAGGTCACACACTGATGTTGGACAGGAAGGCCTGGCTCTCAGTCTCCACTCTAATTCATCCCAAAGGTGTTCTATTAGGTTGAGGTCAGGACTCTGTGCAGGCCAGTCAAGTTCATCCATACCAAACTCTCTCATCCATGTCTTTATGGACCTTGCTTTGTGCACTGGTGCACAGTCATGTTGGAACAGGAAGGGGCCATCCTCAAACTGTTCCCACAAAGTTAGGAACATGGAATTGTCCAACATCTCTTGGTGTGCTGACGCATTCAGAGTTCCTTTCACTGGAACTAAGGGGCCAAGCCCAGCTCCTGAAAAACAGCCCCCCACCATAATCCCCCCTCCACCAAACTTTACACTTGGCACAATGCAGTCAGACAAGTACTGTTCTCCTGTCAACTGACCCAACCCAGACTTGTCCATCAGATTGCCAGATGGAGAAGCGCGATTCGTCACTCTAGAGGACGCGTCACCTTGAGCTAATCTGAAGGCCACATGAAGTTTGGAGGTCTGTAGTGATTGACTCTGCAGAAAGCTGGAGACCTCTGCACACTATACACCTTACGTGACGTACCACTTCGTGGCTGAGTTGCTGTCATTCCCAATCACTTCCACTTTGTTATAATACCACTGACAGTTGACTGTGGAATATTATATGTGTAGCGAGGAAATTTCATGACTGGACTTGTTGCACAGGTGGCATTGAGGTATCTGGACTGCAACACATTCTGATCTTTAATTCAACTCAGTTTAAATTAACCTGTTCCTCCTCCTTGTGTGAGTTAAGGAATGTAGACGGTGTGGGGCTCACAGCTCCAAAGGATCCCTGGAGTCAGTATTCAGCTATGTGTGTGTCAAAGGTTAGCAGAAGGCAAGGCAACTATAGAGGACTAAAATGAAGTTTGGCCCTATGTCAGATGGAAGGAGATGTCTAAACGTGTACATTTCCAGAAAAGGATAGAGGGATCATTTAGGTAATTTTGGGATACAAGACCCAAGGAGTGACAGTAACAGATTTAGTCATTTATGGGAGATGAGCAGGGAGATAGACCAACTCCTTTTCTAGTCGATTGGACAGATGGACCCAACCCACCAAAGTGACCAATTAGAGGAAGTGGGCAGATACAGCCCAAGGGACTTTAAAAAGGCCGCACGAGTAGAGAAGTTGGGGTGGTTGCTTGTCGATTTCCTAAGATAGAAGTCTAGAGAGGATTTCTGGTAGAGCAGAGGGCAAAGCATTGGGTAGAACTTTGCCAGGGTTTGAGAACACCAGAAAGCAGCTGCATTTGGTTCGAATGCTGACCTGAGATCTGTTTCAATAAAGATCGGCCTATCATTCCACCCAGGCTTGCCTCTGCAGAACTCTTTCATCATCAAACTACATGCCGACACCTTTGGTGAAGAGAGCACAGAGACGACAGCATCCTATCACAGTACCACACTGGAATTCACTGAGATCCTGAGAGTGACCCATTCTTTCACAAATGTTTGTAGAAACAGTTTGCATGCCTAGGTGCTTGCTTTTATACACCTGTGGCCATGGAAGTGATTGGAACACCTGATTTCAATTATTTGGATGAGGGAGTGAATACTTTTGGCAATATAGTGTATGTCAGCCAGTAGCAGCCTTAAACTTTGTTTCATTTTTGTTTTAATTAAATTTTTTGCAGTTTTTACCAAAGCATGTACATGTAAACATCTTATTATAGAAATACACTCATCAACGTCGGAAAAGTTAATTTAGGGATTGATGCTGAACCAGCCAGCCAGACACAGCAGAACCAAACATCAGGACAATGCATTTTACGGTCACTTGGATCTTATCAACAACTACAAGGCTGTAAAGTCTACTCCGTCTCAAGAGGACTGGCCTCTGCCAGTACCAAAGTGGATGTGAGAAAATACATGCTGAGAATGAAAATCAGCAAAGCTGCTGGGCCCTGGCTTGATACTCAAACATAAGTCAATCAGCTAGTTTATGTTATTACTGAGCTTTTTCTGTGTGCATCAGAGCTGCATGGTCACGCTTAGTAATGCGGTCTCTGTACTATGTTTTTAATGAAAACCAGATGTAAATTTTGAAGACTTTAGGAGAGTTAATCAATTTTCAAAGATTTTTGATTAAAAAGGATATCTTGAAGATTATTCTATTATTCACTAACTGGGCAGAGTTGAGGGGCAATATTAAAATAATCAGGTGTGGACCCAAATGTGAGGGAGTAGTTGATGAAAGAGGGCAGGCTGGGACCTAAACAGGAGAGATGGAATTTTAGAAAATGTTGTTTTAACTGTATCATAGGGACAAAATGAGGGATGCATAGGAGTTGTAGTATTTAAATGGATCTGCAGGGAAAAAATGTTTAATATCATAAACTATAGTGTCTACCCTGGAGTGAATGAACAAATGGATAATGGTAGTAAGAAGAAAGATCCTCAAAGTTGCCTATAGAGCCAGTTTTACTTATTACACCTCTATTTGGGGGTAGTAGTGCCCCAAATGTGAGAGTAAGTGTTTTATAGGAAAGCACATTTCACATTTGTGCAGATATCCCCTTTTTTGCCAATGGTTTTGTCTGCACTGATCTTATGAGCTGAAAATGAGCCTTTCAGCGCTCCTACCGACTCCACTGACAGCGCTACAGTCTCAGATGTGGCAGGGTGGTTTTACTTTCTAAGAAAACCACCACAGTTATTCATCTGTTGCATCAGCGTTGTTTTCTGGTCTTCCCACTGAGAGCAGTGACCAATACTGGGTCTTCATACCTATTAACAGTATGCGGGAATTTGTTTATACTGTTTGATGTGGTGATTCGTAAGATTTGCTGTTATGGTCAACAAAGTTATCTGCTCGAGAGATAAATTGACCTTTTTGAGTTTTAGTCTTCTTGTTTCTTTGACGTGGCAACTGGCAAAACTTAAGGGGAAAAGGAGTTTCTGTACTTCCACTTTTTATTTTATCTCAATGAACAAAGGTTACACCCACGTATTTTTCAGTAGGTGGTAATTCCTAGATACTGTAATAGAAATATTTAGCAAGATGGTGTCATGTGTGTAAATAATTTGCCAGGAGTCAACTTTTTTTTCCTTTTCCTCTTCCTGCCACCTGCACATTAGTGAATCCACTGGTAGCCTGTGTATTGCATCAACTGCCTACATGCCTACATGTATAATCATAAATAAATGCATGCACACATACACCTGCATGCATGAAATAGAAATACATTGATCAGCATAAGAGAAGAATGCAGATGATTTGGGTTAAGAGCAATGGATTTTGAGCTATCACTGCCTAAGGCATCTGTCAATCATCCAACCTGACCAGCCAGAGCAGGATGGGAGTCATGCTAATCCATCTTAAATTTGGGCTGCTCCTTGATAATGTCCAGTCACAGGAAAATGAAATGGAGAACCACCATACGCAACACCATACAATATCCTGGATCAAGCTGTTGCACCTGCGGCTGACTGTGTTCCAAGCCAACAGAGAGCAGTGCCCTGTTCCAATATCCATAGTTCCTGTACTTACTATATTTAGTTTGAGTACTTAGGGTGTTCCGACATTGATCGCGGCGAAAAGAAGTGTACCTTAAGGACCCGAATGTTGTCTTCATAACGGCAAAAACGTTGAATGTGCAACGATGTACACTTTCCGC
The DNA here is from genome assembly GCA_963678695.2 of Diplodus puntazzo. Classification (NCBI taxonomy): domain Eukaryota; kingdom Metazoa; phylum Chordata; class Actinopteri; order Spariformes; family Sparidae; genus Diplodus; species Diplodus puntazzo. Next base: position 8,121,981 of record OZ023158.1, on the reverse strand, counting down.
ACTCAACGGCCGCCATCTTGTCTACGCAGCGGAAGAAGCGAAGCCAGGCAGAGGCGCTCAGCTCGGATTTTTTTTTTTAAATAGCTACTGAGACGACAGCGCCTGCAGCGGAGCCATATTGCAGTATTAGATTTGGAACAACACTCACCTGCTGAAATCTGCGTACTTAGTAAGTGCGGATAGTGTACTACGCTTAAGTGTACTCATGGAAGTATGGATATCGGCACACATCACGGGAATACAGCAGGATGAGGAGAGGTAGAATCTGTCCTTAAATCATTGATGCTTGGCACAGTTAAAGTGGATGGAGACCAGTGTTTTCCAGATGTAAAACCTTTAATGTGAAGATGCTGACCACATTATCATCATAATCTTATCGCTGCTGTTTGCTTTCACCCAGATGCTAATTCAAAAAATGCTCTTGATGTTTATGTTTCTATGTAAAGTATACATAACTGTATATATGTTCTATATTTGTGTAGCATGATGGAGTTTTCAAACTTACATTTTGGCCATGGAACCCTGTCTGGAATATACAATATACAAATAAATGACCTTGAACGTAATAAATCCCCTTGCACATGAGAATAGATGTGTAGGCAGCCCAGTCACACGTAAAAGCATGCAATACACCCGACAACACACTAAAAGTAAAAAACGGTGGGCAGTTTTTTCATACGTACTGACTTACAAAATGTAAACGAAAGGCCACAAATTGGGCAATTGAGTCAAAAAATTAAACAAATGGCGCTTGATTATCAGTTCCAAGTTCAGCACTGAATGAAGAAAAAATCAGGCTGTTAGTAACTATTCATGAACCAACATGCGGTCTTACACTTCATGTTTAAGACCACTTTAACTTGTGTTCTGTTTCTGTAACTAACATATGAGAATGAATTATAACTAAGATGCTTATGAATGACAACATGAAAGGCAATGCCTACCCATGTAATTTAGATGAAGAGGAAGTGTTAAGACGGTCACCTGTCTTTGCAAAACCATCAAGTTGAGCGCCATGTCTGATGTTGAAATGCGCAGCACAGAGAACAGGTGTATATCAGTTAGTTGTTAGTCAGTCATGATCTGTAATGTGACTTGTTAAAGTTCAATCATGTCTCTATCTTGACAACCGCAAATGTAACTTGTTGCTGGAGTCAACTTGAGGCCTTACTGCAGACTCACTGTGGTCGTTTGCCTCGAGATTCATGAACGTGCTGTCTGTTATTGATATTTTTTTTGAGGACATTGTGGGCCAGACTGAGATGCCATTAATTTCTTAAAAATATCACTCTCATCCAAGAGGCTTTGTCAGTTTTAACTAGCCAGTGGGGAGTTGCAAGCCTTAACTCTTTTCAGAGTCGACTCAAGAAAATCCAGTTGTCTTTGCAGAGCACTTTTATATATACCATTTTCAAACACACTTTCATTAATACAATTTCCAATTACTAATGGATTCACACAGGATTCAATCCCTGTGTCCATAGTGATAGTCCAGTGACTGACCCACTCATCCAACCATGACCTCACTACACTACATATATGGACACATGGACACCAAGCCAAAACACAAGTTCACCTCAGTCAACCATCTATTAAACTGCAGAACGTGAAGTATGTGACTAGTTTTCCTCTGTGCAGTGACAGCCAGGTTCCTCACAGAGGTGAGGAAATGCCGCAACAGTCATAATCAGTCAGATTTCACTGATATGTGGCTAGCATCAGCACACACATGCTGTATCATTCTTGCCACCATGTCAGGGTCCAACTGAGTAAAGACGTGTGTGGGAGAATTTTGACAATGACAAATGATCAAACCATGGACAAAAGTGCAGGGATTCCCCAAATACTTTGGAAATGTCACAACCTGGTGTGTTAAAAGCAGCAAACCTGTCGCCCATCTGTCTACAAGCCTCAGACAGGTAACACAGTGAACAAGAAGAAAGCTAGCCTGACCTTAACCGGGACCTAATTGGGACTAGAAGAAACAGCCGACACAATCTTTAGAATAACAGTATAGGCTGTAAAATTAATTTGTAATAGAAACAAAAAAAGCTAAACAAAAACATTTATTGAATCGCTCAATCTGTCTAACCCAGTAGGACTTTTGGAGTAATCTTAATTCATCTATTAGCCATGACTGGATCCTCCACACTGATGCTGCGTCTACTGCTGCTGCCACTTGTCATCTCTTTTTGTGTGTCATCTTCTAAACCATGCAGAGGCATGCATGAGTTCACAGCCCGTTTGGAAAAATTGAATGAGACTGTGAAGGTAAGGTGGCATAATTCTATTGAGATGTTGCATGAAGGTTACATAGGCCACAACACAGTGAGGTGCAGGACAGGAAGTAGTATCATCTGCAATTACATGTATTGCTACGTTAATTTTATATATACAAAACACTTTACTAGATTTACTCTCTTGTTTCTTTCAGATTTATTATTTTAGGGGGGAACATTCTCAGATTTGCTTTTCAGATCAAAACAAACACAGATGACTCAGTGATTGCTTTCTTGATTGTGCCAGGTTCAATACACAATGACCATCAGTTCCTTATTAAGGCTGAAAAAAGATCAGGTCACATTAGACCAAGCTTTACCAATGTGTATCTACTAAATCCAGACTAAAGAAATCAAAAGCAGTGTGTCGACTATAAAAGAGCCCTTTGTAATAACAAGCTAGCATCTCATTAGTTATTGCTGCTGTGACTTAGTATTTTGTTCATCTTGTGACACTTCTGGTGTAATTCTTCATCTTTTGTTTCTTGTTTGGATTTACAGGACTGTGGGAACTGCAGCTCAATTCATATCACCGTAAGTCTGCCATGATTTATTTCACTTTTTCCCTTTGACATCTTCAATAGCTCTGACTTCTCACTTCTTTATCAGCTTCTTTATCTGACCACTCTGCCAACTTCTTTGCTTGGTGACATATATATATATATATATATACATATATACATATATATATACACATATATATATATATATATATATATATATATATATATATATATATATATATATATATATATATATATATATATATATATATATATATATATACATATACATATATATACATATATATATATATATATATATATATATATATATACACAGAGCACTAGTGTTCAATTTCCAAATTTCCAAATTATTATTATTTTTTAATTGTGTTACAGCAGTGGGACATAGCCATAGTGCTTTAGATAGAGCTTTTTTTTATCTTACAGTTGTTATTTTTCCCTAAGTACGCCTTGAAGAAAATGCAACAAATAAATATATTGTAATTTATCTTAAGAAACACAAGAAGGTATCATTAGGAGAATGTTTTGAGAATTAGCAAACAAGCTGAAAATGTTATTTTCACTCTGCGTGCTCACTCTCTGTGCTAATGTAGGTTAGCACTGAAAAATGAGAGTCGATTGCACTTTGTTGCTCTATTCTGCAGTGTGCACACACACACACACACACACACACAGCTTCAGCACCATGACATCTTTACCACTTCCTCTTTACTTTGCTGTTATCTCATCTGAACCAGTGTCAGTTATGCTTGCTGGTAGATTCTTTTTCTGTCTTAATTTTTCCTGACATGTGTCTGCAGAGCAAAATAATGATTCCCTTGTGTCTGTCTTGAGCCACCTCTGACTCCCAACTTGGGCAATATACATCTGTTTTAACATGACTTTAATTATGTTCATTTCTAGTGTACAATAAAGATGAGTTGCAACTTTTTAAAAGTTACTTCTTAAAAAAGGGAGTTACAACAATTAGATTGTGAAGTCATCAAGACATTGTTTTCTATAATTAACTCAATGTAATGTTTGATAACCTTTACACTATCTCTTTATCTCCTTAGGATAAATGCAAGTGTTTTAACCTCACTGCTCATATTGGGGTAAGTGGTTTGTTTTTGTGTGAGAGTATGAGAGTGCGATGATTATCATTAATTGCGTAATGGGAGACTAATTATTGTCTTCACTGAATGTCAGGGATGGAAATGATCCTGATACTTGGTGCTCATATATTCCATCACATAAGGTATTTAAAATATGTGCTACTCTGAGAGTTTTTCCAATGTGTTAACTGCCTGACATTTTGGAAAAGCTTACCCAGAGTCAGATGGATTAGTTTAATCTATGAGCATCTGGTACAGAGATATGTCATGGGACATGTTTAAAGGAAGTTAGCACAAAGATTGGAAGCAGATAGAACCTGCTAGCCTAGGCCTCTCGACAGTAACAATCACATCATTCAAGATAAATAAAACTGCGGTCTTATTTTCTAAATTTCTTTATGCATTAGAGATATTTCTTAAACTGTGCATCATCTCAAATATCCTGCCCACATAATAATTGCCTACTCTCTTCAACCAAAGGTCTTAACATTTTAAGCACTATTTAAGATTAACTGAATTGTCAATATACAACACAATCTTGTACAATGAAATTTCGGTGGTAAAGCTCTTTGCTGCACACACACAGAAAACAAAACTATACAGATAAATTAATAAATAAGTCAAGTCACAAAAAAAACTATGCATGCTGATGTGCTCAGGGTGAGGTCGAGAGTCTCACTCTGGTGGTGCTACAGTGAATACTTTATCTTTTTCGACGTGGCATAGGGTGAACAGACTGTGGTTAGTGTGGGTGGTGTCTTTGAGTGTCCTTTGGGCTCTGTGCAGACACTTCGACGATATCACTAACACTCAGATGATGGATACCAATAATGTTCTGGGCAGTTGTAAAGCTGACGTACAACACAAACGAATGCATAATGAACTTAATAGGCAGTCATATGTCAGCGTGTCCAATAACATTTATCACCGTCTTTAAGACAACATCACCCTTGTAGAGTCACAGCGACACGTGTATTGGACCTTCGTCATATAGTCGCAGTTTGATCAGTGTTGAGCAAGAAAACTACCTTGCGACAGTAGGTTAATGCACCAAAACTACTTAAATAGGTTTAAGAAAACCTGGTTTTGAGGGTCCTGTGCTTGGTTAACCATCCACCCCCAACCTCCTGCCAATATATACATCCTAACAGATGTTTCAGTCTTTACACTACTAAGCTGGAATAATTACTAGAGCTACTAGATATCACTGCTGAATGACTGATATTGGCTGTAATGAGCTGCTTTAATTATTTCCTTTATATGGTCGCTTTTCTGCTTACAAGTTCAATTTAAACTTCAGAAGGGCTGGTACTAATTGATATCAACTGATATGAGCAGAAGGTCAGCGTAGCCACTTAATTGACCTTAATAAGCATTTGAAATTAATTGATTTCTAACCTTTGAGATTCAGATACCTAGGCTTGTAGTTTCTTTTGTACTAGCTTAAGACACTGGCTCATTAATTAAGGTAAATCCCCAGCCTCACATAGTTTTTGTTATTTAGCCTAATCATTTAATTAATATCCTAATTTCCTTTTTACCTTCATGATGGTCTATGGTTGTTTCAGTGCTCATGGAAAAGCACAGATTTTTTGGCATAAGTGCATCAGTGTGTAGTAACATTGATATGTCTGTCCTTTAACAGAGATTTCCTGATTATTTCATTCATGGCCTGAATTCCTTAAACCGTAGTAGTCACAGTACAAGTGACATCAACAACCTGAGGAAGAGACTGGTAAACATGGCTCCACAGTGTACGGTACGTGATCATGCTTGATGATTTATGATTGTGTGTTATTATAATAACATAGAATTGAAACTACCAGTATGTAGTCACAATAGAATTGAATTTCTACGGAGCTTTTTGTCCACTCACTCTGTATACTTGAGGAGGGCTTATTAATTGGCAAATGGCAGTTTGTTGACATATTTATATTATTACAAGGTTGTAGGAATGTTGCTTGTGGCTGTCTTGATGTGGGTGTATTATTAATTGTTTACTGACTGTGTTCAAGCCTTAAAGTCTCTCTTATAATAATATATAGGGTTGTATAAGACAATGTAAACATTTGTTTCATGCTGTAATCTTTATTCCAGTTCATACCGGACATTAAGAAACCCTTTAAGTGATGGGTGATCTGTCAAGCTTAGCTGAAAACTACAATTACACATTTGTCTTCCCATGCAGTGTGCAGCGTAACTGCAACACGCTTACCAGACATTTGTTGTGCAGTCGCAGTTTGGTGAGGTTTAGGCCATAAAACTACGAGGTTTCTAGGTTTTGGTTTGGGTTAAAACCACTACGTTACTTCTGGACATGGACATGGACAGTGGAACACGAACAGTGGGAGTCCTAAGCTTGTTTTACCCCCCCCCCCCAACAGCTGTAATAATTATTATTGCCACTTAAGGTCACTACTTACCAAAAAACCTAATTATGGGTTGTAATACACTGCTATCACAATCAACCTATGTGGTTTGTTTTTCTGATCAGGACATGTGGTTTATTAAAACAAGCTTACAGACAGGCAGCCTTGATATGTTGTGGTCATATTAAATGCTTTAGCTAATGTTTATTATTATTATTATTATTATTATTATTATTATTAATATTATTATTATTAATAATAATAATAATAATAATAATAATAATAATAATAATAATAATAATGCATTTAATTTATATAGCGCCTTTCAGGGTACCCAAGGATATTTAACAATAACAACAAACAATAGTTGGTTATTTAATGAGAGTGGTGTGAGTGAATCATACTATAAATGTCCACTAAGAACAAAACACTTACAGGCTGTGTGTTCATCACTGCAAGCAACCCATTTAACATTGCAATGAATTACATTGTTGTATTTTTAAAAAATGTGATTATTGTAGCTTTACATACACCATTAATACCCATGTGTTTCTCCCTTTAGAACAAGATTAACTTCACCTCGCTGTATGAGCCTGTCATCTCGCCAGCAGACCTTGTTCAGAAAATGGAAGAAGTGACTCAGCAGATCACAAGCCTTCTATCCAATTCAAAATCCAACCGTCGTTAGCAAGAGGGAACTTGAGATCTGCATCAACAACAGAATCTTGGCATTTATCAATGTAATCTCTCTATCATTCTTCTGTGTATTTTAAAATGGAGCTAGTTACTGTAGCATCAGCATATTGTAAAATGTTTTTACAATAACACAGGCATCATTTAGGATAGGACTGGACGACTCTGAAAAGTTCATTCATTGAAAGAATGTTTTCGACATGAGAAGTTAAGCTAAAAAAATGACCACAATTTGAAAAAAGTCAGAAAAACTTCTCAGACAGCCTTGACAATAGTTGATTGAACTGATTTGAAATCAGGTGCACATAAATTATGTCCTGAGACAGTCCTTTATATCTTTGCTGTAGTGCTTTCTAAACTGCAAAGTGCTTTGAAAGAGACGACAAACAAAATAGTCTGAGACCAAGTCGTGGCTACACCTATATTATATTGAGTATACTAAATTAATTATTTAATTAATTAATGCATGAAATATCTGCAAAAATAATAATTGGTCACAATTAATTCATCTCACAAACATCACATATTTTCAATAATCACTGGTAGATGTAGGTATAACTAATAACCAAACAAATCAGTCAGATCAATCAGCAGTGTTTGTGACCCAAATATTAAAGTTACGTCAAACACTATCTCTGTATGCCACATGATTGACAGTATGACAGCAGTATTTTGAATTACTTCAATCCAATTGATTATGATAATGAAACAAGATGTATGTTTGCAGATGTACTGTTTTAGACATATTATTTATTTTATTTATGTTTAATTTATAATTGTGTAAACTGATTTACCTATTCGGTATTATTTGTCTCAATATGGGTGTGGGCATACACAATTAGAACTGTACATTGTATTTATTCTTTGTGGGGATAATGACACAGAGTCTATGAAAATGAAGATTTGAAAACTTTGTTCAATTCCCATCAGACCCAAATGACCCTTTTTGTTCACTCATTCTGTAACCTTGTTCATGTTTGGTGATTCACTTTGTCAACTATTACTTAGTGCCACACAAATAAAATTATTACTGTCAAAAATCAATGTGGATTTGGTGGTTGTTATTATCACTTTAGACCCTAAGGAGAATGTGTATGTTAAAGGACACTGTTAAAGATATTATTTTTTTGAGGGAAAAGTTGATTTTTCAAGTGTCATTTCCAACTCGCCAAATAATGACACTCTGGGTTACTCAACTCATCAAAAACTGCTGTATTTGGATCGTAGGATGAGTCGGCTGCATCCCAAACTTTCAGTTTCTCACTAGTTTTCTTGCAAATAGCACCTTCAAAGCCAATCTTAGGATTCAATGGTAAATGCTTAAGAGAAAAACAGATAAAAGAGCAAAAATAAAAAGTTTGTTTTTAATTGCAATTATGTTTGATAATAATTTCAAGGAAGAGTTGTTTTAAAATGTTAACAAACAACTGCAAAAAAACAAAACATAGAATGGTTCCACATAGTTCATCTGAGGAAATCCAAGTCTCCAGAAGCCCTGGAACCTCAAATTGATTTGAAAAAATTATTTATTATTTTAAACTTTTAAGCCAAAATCTTCACTGTCGCCGCTCTTTGGGAGCTAAAAATGGGTGCATAAGCTCAGCGATGCTACGATGATTAAAGCTGCAGTCTGAGTTGAGTTGAGTTTTGAGAAAAAGTGGACTTAGCCAGAATATTTAAATGATACAGCTTCCAGGTCCCTCCTTCTTCCTCTCTCTAATGTTATTATAACTGCCCGGTTGTCAGGCCTGGACTAAAAAGAGGACTCAGATGCAGAGTAGAAGTGGAAATTCACTTGCGTCAAGACATGGTGACAAACAAACAGGCTATGAAACAAATACCTGACTACACTCAGGGCAGAAGGAGAACACACAAAAGAAAACTAAACTAGAACAGAAAACCACCCAACGGTGGGAACTCCACGAGAACCGGAGAAAACAAAAGACTACAAGCTGACTATTCTCAAAACTAGCTAGGAAAAGCTACAACAAAAAATCACTCAAAATAGAGGAAAACACAAGGCTACAAAACAGAGCTAAACGAAGGACAAGTCTATAAACAAGAAATCAAAATCGCACCAAAAGGGAGGAAAGCAAAAGGCTATGAACTAAAACTGTGAGCTAAGCTGCACTATGAAAATTTTGAAAACAAAAAATCACTCTTAATGAGGCATAGAAATAACAGAAGAAAACAACAATGAATCACGATACTTAACAAGACAAGGACTGTGGTGAAGGGCTGGGGTGCACGACGGAACGAGACACTCTGGCACAAGACGCGGGCTATTTAACACATAAGGGAGAGGGAAACAGGTGGAAACAATCCTGGATCAGAGACGATGTCAGACCGGTGACACATGAGGAAGGGCAAGTGACCTGAAACGAGAGGAGGGTTAGACTTCCAAAATAAAACAGGAAGTTCACGAGACAAAACCCCAAGACAAGACAAAACCTCACCGCGTGACACCGGTCACTTGAAAGACACTTTTGCTAACCAATAGCCACAAACACAAAGCTAAACACCAGAGTTAGCACACAAACTAACAAGGTTGATTTATCAACAAGCTACGTAGCTTGACCGCAACATTGGATGGCGATATGCGCTGTTGACAGTATTACTGTAACCGCCACCAACATAGCCTTGTGATTAAAACATAGAATGAAACATATATCAAGCAGCGCTCCTTACTTGTCCAGCAGAAAAGCAGCTAACTCTGCATTGCTCTCGAGTCCTTTAAAATCCCATAGCTCCTCCACCTTTGACATGACGCTCCGATATTTATCCTAGTTTTCTCTCTGGCTCGGTCCAGTTCTTTCTTTTTACACTGCTTTTCTTCGTCAGTCTTCTTATTTCTTCTCTTTGGTGTGGGCGATGGTTGGGCATTTTGCGGCTCTGTTGCTGTTGTCTGTTCTCTGCCATTGTTTATGATTTGGGCATGAGAGTATCTGCCCAGGTGAGAGCAGACACTCCGCCTGCACGGGGGAGGGGCACTGCCCAGTACGCGCATGGGGGAGGGGGGCTGCCAGCTGCATATGCACGAGAGTAACTGACACTTTTCAGACTCTCCCCTTGGCTCTGATTTGTTGTATTCAGAGTGATAGAGTAAACAGAGTAGTGACACTCCCATAGACCTCCGTTGTAAAAATAGGCAGCGCTTTTTACCACCTACTTCCGGGGTATGGAGCTCGGATTAGTTCCAAACACTGTCATTTCGGCATTAGACCTCATTCACTTGAGGCCCTTTGTGATGCTTATACTGGTCTTCATTTGTATATGCATTGCCTGCTAGGTAGTTAGCTAGCTTGACTTCGCCAGCTGTGAAGGTAAGAGTTCGGTAATGAATCACTAGCAACTTTTATATTAATGATGTTGGGTAACTAACGGACAACAACTAATTACAGAGGTATCACACTTCTCAGCCTGCCTGGGAAAGTCTACTCCAAGGTGCTGGAAAGGAGGGTCCGGCCGATTGTCGAACCTCAGATTGAAGAGGAACAATGTGGATTCCGTCCTGGTCGTGGAACAACCGACCAGCTCTTTACTCTGGCAGGGATCCTGGAGGGGGTCTGGGAGTACAATCTCCCAGTCCACATGTGTTTTGTGGATCTGGAGAAGGCTTACGACCGGGTCCCCCGGGATGTTCTGTGGGAGGTGCTGCGGGAGTATGGGGTGAGGGGGTCCCTTCTCAGGGCCATCCAATCCCTATATTCTCAAAGGGAGAGCTGCATGCGTATACTCGGAAGTAAGTCGGACTTGTTCCAAGTGGGTGTTGGCCTTCGCCAGAGGGGTATTGCACAAAACTAGGATAAGGGATTAAGCCGGGATATCTTGGTTATCCTGGCTTAACTTATCCGTGATCCCGTTGCACAAAAGCAGGATAGGGGGCAGTAGGATATGTTATGGTATAAGTTACCATGGAGATTTATTCTGTGGAGCTAGCCTGCTCCAGACCAGGCTAACAGCCAGGCTAAGATTAATCCTAGTGATTCACCTGTATTTCCACCGTCAATCCTGTGAGGAATTAATGTGTTTTACAGCAATGTCCATGGTCTTTCTAAGTATGTTGCGTCATTTTAATTATCCTGCATTAAAATATTACATATATATTATAATTTTTCCTGTCATTTAAATATGTTGGCTGTTTTTAATTGCAACAGTCTTTTTATATTTATTCAAGTGGTAGTATTATTACTTGGGCCAAGTGTTATATTGCTATGCTAATGAAGACTGCTTGTCAAATTGCCATCAGAGGTTTCATAAATATGTTTTATTGCAGTAATTGAGATTACAAAACACGGTTGATGAAGTTGCAAAGGTGTTTTCAATTAAATCTGTGATGAGGGCAATATAGTATATATAGGTCCAACTCCCATTCACCTGTTCCCTCTTCATAATGGCTTGCCCTTTTTTGGAGGATGTACTTGATGAGGAAGCCCTAATCCTCAGACGAGCATTTAGGCGTGAAAGAGTTTTCCGGGACAGGTCAGACCCATTGGCCTTTGGCGATGACCATCTCATTGAGAGATACAGATTCTCAGGTGATGGACTGAGATATTTATGTAGGCTGCTGAGTCCAAAAATTCAACATCAGACTGCACGAAGCCGTGCTCTCACTGTGCCACAGATGGTCTGTGTTACATTGAGATTTTTGGCAAGTGGGAGCTTCCTTTATTCTGTTGGGGATGCAGAGAACCTCAACAAAGCAACCATTTGCCGCACAATAAGACGTGTTTGTCTGGCGCTGAAGTCATTAATCAACATTTTCATCACCTTCCCTGGCCACAGAAGACCCCTCTACATCAAGGAGGAGTTTTACAAGATTGCAGGTAACCTCAATTTCGAAGTGCAACCATTAGTTTCTACTTTGATCAGTCACAGTTGGATACTCACTATTTTTTGTTACAGCTTTCCCCAACATCATTGGTGCAGTGGACTGCACACATATCAGAATCAAACGCCCCTCAGGAGAACATGAGGGAGATTACATTAACAGGAAATCTTTCCACAGCATCAATGTGCAGGTAAGAGTGATTTATGGTTACTATGACCTACATAAATTAATTCTGTGCATTAAATGACCTTAATAGGTTACAACTTCACATTTCAGATGATCTGTGATGCCGACTGCCTTGTCAGCAATTTGGAGGCAAAGTGGCCTGGCTCAGTACATGACTCAAGAGTCTTTCGGGCTAGTCCAATTTACCAGAGACTTTCACAAGGTAAGCCACACATTTTATTTGCACTGTAAGCACCTTGGACATCATGAGTGTTTAACTCTGCCGTCTAGTTTTCTAAATGATATCTTGCATTATCAGGCGAATTCTCTGGTGTGCTGCTGGGAGACAAAGGCTACGCCTGCGAGTCATTCCTCTTGACTCCCCTTGCGGATCCCCAAACCCCACCACAGCAGGCCTACAACCATGCACACACCAAGACAAGGGCTCGAATCGAGATGACCTTTGGCATTCTGAAATCTCGCTTTCAGTGCCTGCACCACCTGAGGGTTTCCCCGGACAGGGCCTGTGATGTAATTGCTGCATGCGCAGTACTGCATAACATTGCAGGCCTAAGAAAGGAGAGGCCCCCCCGAGTGGCTGTTGATGTTGACTGGGAAAATGCTCCCATCTACCCAGACCACATTAATGGGAGACTGGTCAGGGAGCAATATATTGCAAGTTTTTTCACCTAATTTTTGGATCTAGCCTATCCTTAGTTAATAAAATATCTTGAAAGTTACTGTGTGTGCGCACATTCTTCTTCACAAATGAAAAAGGGAGGACACAAATGTGTTCTTATTGTACTTTTTTTATTTGGCAGTCAGTTTTCTTGGTTGCTTGGATCCTGGAACAGAGAGAGCAGAGGCAACATAGATTAAAACACTGTATTGCACTTATGGTTACTGTGTGCACTGAAATACTCACTTCTCTTTCTAGTTTCTGGATTTCCAGGTCCAGTTTCCTCAGTGTTTGGCGTTTGATCTCAAGATCCAGCTCCATTTCTTCGAGCTTTCTCTTTTTTAATTTGATTTTAATGTCTGCCAGCTCTATCTGTTTCTCCAGGTGCTTAGAATACAGTTTTCTGACAGTTTGTGAAGTCTGTAAAAGAAATGTCAATTAGCACAGCAGGATTTGTGCATAACGTAGATTTACTTTAGCTAATACTCACAATGTTACCAGGCTGTTTAGGGGACTGTGCAGCATCTGGGTCCTGTGACACATATATTTTCTATTAGCACCACATCACTGACTTCAGATCCTTTATGGACTAAATAAGCAGGATATTTCCATAAAATTGACATACCTCAAGCCTTCTGGAGTCCAGTGACACAGTCTCCTCATCTGCAGAAGTGTATTCTGCAGCTGCAGACGTGCCTTCCCCCTGCCATATACATACATGTATTGAGAGAACTTGAATTAAGACTTCACAGGACATACCACACCTGTGATTTCGATACAATGTACTAACCGGATCTTCTGGTGGCTCCAAAAGTGTAACCGTATTCCCAGACACTGTAAGGAAATCCAAAGTCAGACAGTGTAATATATTTATTTGATTGTGTTCCATGTGCAGTAGTACTGCAGTATGTACCTTGGATGAAGTGGACAGTTTCTGCGGCTGGGACACAGTCGGTTACTGTCCCTCCCTGGATCCCCTCCATCACTGGCCTCCCTTTATTCAAATGGAGTGCCAGCTCCTCCGCTGGGTTCGTATCCTGGCTTGGGCCGCCCCCTGTGCCACTTCTATAGGCTTTTTTTTTAACTGCTACAATCATACAGACATTCAACATTTTAGCAGACACCTAATCTATTCACCTCATTTGTTCACTGTTATCTACTTTAAAGTCCCTTACCGGCCTGCAAGATGTTCTTGTATTTAATCTTAACTTGCTGCCAGGTCCTTATCTGGCCAGACAAGTTTGTTCTTTATGAAGGAGAGGGAGATAAAATTGATTAAAACGTAACATGAGAAAAATAGATTAAATGACACAGTGTGGATAATTGTTTGCACTTAATCATACTTTACATTTCAACATGAGTAACATGCATCTATACTTAGCAAATTTAAAGCAAAGTGTACAACAGTTGATTAGTGGACTTCAAAAGTAACTCCTGTAGTCCTTTAATTGTGGCTTAATTATGACAGTTCCAGTGGAGCACTCTTTATTAATTGAACAGTTTTTAACTACTTACGCATTAAGCCGGTCCGCTATTGTCTGCCAGGCTTTCTCGCGTTCTTTATTTATGGCACTTGTATTGCCTTTTTTCCTTATAATGTCTTTCACATCCTCGTAAAACTCCATGAGGCGCTCTTGCTCGGCGGCCGTAAAATAAGACGCGCGACTTTTGTCCATGTTTCCATCGGTGATTCTGTGAGCGATCGCGAGGTCTACTTAAGTATGCCGTGAACACGCACTTATCCAGACTATCTACACCTGGCTGGACATAGCCGCGCCTTTTCATCCTGGCTTGGCAAACGTGCAACCAATTAAGCCAGGATGCGCCGAGCAGACTAGGTCAAGCCGCGCTTGCTCAGTTATCCTGGATATCTTTATTCTACTTTTGTGCAATACCCCTCAGGACTGTGCCTTGTCCCCAATCCTGTTTGTGATATGCATGGACAGGATTTCGAGGCGCAGTCGTGGTATGGAGGGGTTACAGTTCGTGGCCTTAAGATCGCATCACTGCTTTTTGCAGATGATGTGGTCTTGATGGCATCATCGGCTGTAGATCTACAACGCTCACTGGATCAGTTCACAGCTGAATGTGAAGCGGCAGGGATGAGGATCAGCACCTCTAAATCTGAGGCCGTGGTTCTCAGTAGGAAACCGGTGGATTGCCTACTCCAGGTGGGGAATGTGTCCTTGCCCCAAGTGAAGGAGTTCAAGTACCTCGGGGTTTTGTTCACGAGTGAGGGGATGATGGGGCGTGAGATTGACAGGAGAGTCGGAGCAGCGGGTGCGGTGTTGCATGCGTTTCACCGCATGGTTGTGATGAAAAGGGAGCTGAGCCGGAAGGCAAAGCTCTCGATCTACCAGTCAATCTTCGTCCCTACCCTCACCTATGGTCATGAGCGATGGGTTATGACCGAAAGAATGAGATCGCGGGTACAAGCGGCTGAAATGGGTTTTCTTCGCAGGGTGGCTGGGGTCTCCCTCAGAGATAGGTTAAGAAGCTCAGCCATCCGGGAGGGACTCAGAGTAGAGCCGCAGCTTCTTTGCGTGGAAAGGAGCCAGTTGAGATGGTTCGGGCATCTGATGAGGATGCCACCGGGGCGCCTTCCTAGGGAGGTGTTCCCTGGCACATCCAACTGGGAGGAGACCTAGGGGTAGACCCAGGACCAGGTGGAGGGATTATATCTCTTCTCTGGCCTGGGAGCGCCTGGGGATTCCCCAGTCAGAGTTAGCCGATGTGGCCGGGGAAAGGGAAGTCTGGGGCTCGCTACTGAAGCTGCTGCCCCCGCGACCCGATTTTGGATAAGCGGTTAACAATGCATGAAAATGGATGAATGGATGGGTAACTAACAAGCAGTTATGGTGTCGGAGGCTGCTGCTAATGGTCTGCTAATTTGCTCCAGCTGAAAAAGTACAGTATCGCTGCTGTCTGTCCCATAGAAGAACATGACAGCCAGCCTATGTTTTGGAATTATTGGGGCTGACATGAACCACGTGAGTGCCCCAGCGGCGACATCAAAGAGGGTCACAACTCTTTCTCTCTATGGCACTGGTTGTATTTAGCCGGGAGTGGTAGATTCTTGCAAATCAAATAACAGCCACTGGGTGAAGCCACAGATAGCGGATTTTTACACAGCTGATCTGTATCTTATTCTACTGTCAGATCATAATGACAATTTAAGCAAATATAACCAAAACAAAGTCACAGACTACAGCTTTAAATAAAGTCTTTTCAAATCAATTTGGGATCTTAAGAGAGAGACTTGGATTACTTGAGACTTGAATGGAAAATGACTGAATTTATATTTTTGGGTAAACTGTTCCTTCAACACTAATAAATATTCAGATGCCACAGCATTTAAAATTGGTCCCTTAGAATTCTGACTTAAATTGTCCGAGCTGATCATAAATCTGCATTTACAATCTGTATTAGATCATTTTTATGTATTTGGAATAGTGGTTCAGTGAACGCTGTGTTGCCACATATAAAGCTATAGCATCCATGGATAGTTATCTCAGTTGTTTGGGCATACAGTTTTATGTCATCATTCCAACCTGACTGAAGACAGATGCAGACAGTAATGGCAACTAAATCCACAGTTATCCTACTGTCTAAGAATGACTCAAGTTTAGCTGAAGCTAATATGAAACTTCGCCAGTTACAGTTGTATACATCAAATAAGTAGCTTCCAAAGCATTTTTTTTTGGTGTTGTTATCATAAAACCTCTCTGCTTCTGCAGACAGCATATCCTTGCTGAGCCACTGCTGAGGTAAAGTAACATAAATTTGGTAAGATTGTTACCCTTTAAACTTTTAAACTGTCCAATTGGAAGCAGCCACTTGACTTGTCAAAGCCACACTGGTAAAGCCTATTGTGACATTTAGCTGAACTTTGAAATGCATTTTTATCTTGAGCAAGGACTGTGGGTTTTGTCCCCAGTCTTCTAAACCAAAGCATGATTTCCATGCTGTTCTATGCTGGTTTGGTGCCGGTTTAGCTGGTGGACCAGCATCCCATGCTGATCCACCAGCATACCAGCACCAGCACCAAAACACAACATATGTTGGTGTTGCTAGTAACCAATTATGCTGGTCTATACTGGTTTTTCCTGCAGGGTCAGATGCTTTACTGAAGTGAGGGTACTAATACCACTCTGTCAAAATACTCTGTTACAAGTAAAAGGCCTGCATTGAAAATGTTACTGAAAGAAGAGACAGACAGTTTTTGTAACTAGTCCTTTCTCATGTTTACCTGTGGTATGACTGTTGACGCTGCTGCTGCAAGACAGTGTTAGAAAAATGGCTACTGCTAACAGCTTTGTCACTGTTGAAAGCAAAAAAATAATCTCAATTTGATCAGAAACCCTGACCTTAGTGCTCTAAAAAAGGCAGGGTGAAAAATCTGGTTATATTTATAAGTTGGCAGGTTTTGTTATTTACTAATCTATTTGAACCATCTCAATTGCTGTTTGTGAGGGGGAAACAGCCAGGGAAATAACTTTGACACAACACCAGCGCTCTATATTGAGTGAATGCCTTTCCATGCACTCACCTTTTACCTTGGTTTCTATCACACTCTATCACCTCTTCACCTTCTTTGCCTCTTTCATCAGCAGTGTTTTTTTTCTTTTTAGAGTTTCCACAGTTGCTCCACAGTTACCTGGGGGCAGCGACCAGGGAAAACAACGTTTTTCCTGTTTTGGTTGCACAATGGCACCTGAGGTATCTGGATCACAACACATTCTGATTTTTTAGTTTACTTAGCTTAGATTAAACGATGACTAATTGTTTCTCCTTATGTGAGTTGAGGAATGCAGACAGAGTGAGACTCACAGCTCCAGGGGTCCTAGAGCAGTTTACCAACTGTGTAAGTGCTAAAGGTTAGCCATCATAAAGTACTAAACCTGAGCTTGGCCCGCATGCCAAATGGTGGGAGATGCCCAAACGTTTATGTTCCCGTAGAAGGATAGAGGGGTCAATTTGGGGAGAAGACCTTAGGTTGATCACAACCAAGTTGGAAAAGGGACTCTAAAAGCCCTTGTATAGTAAGAGAAGAAAGGGTGGCATTTGGTGGATCTCCAAAGATCGAAAGACTCTAATAGGTTTTCCGTTAGAGCAGAGGCCAAAGCCTTTTGGCATTGCTTTGTCATAGATTTGAGAATATCAGAAAACGGCCGCTTCTGATTAGGACGCAGGGCTCAAGGTCTGTTTCAATAAAGTTTGCTCTCTCATTCCACCTAGCCTTGCCTCCGCAGAATTCTTTTATCATCAAACTACACGCCGACACCTTTGAGGAAGAGAGCCCAGAAACAACACACCCACCCTCGTTATGCTGTAATTTGTCCAAAAAAATCCAGCCCAGCGGCAGACCAAATAGTGAAAGAGATGATGATAGGGATCCAATCTATACATGGATGGTTTCATATTTGCTGTGAGATTAGTACTTTATGTTGCTTTCCCTGCCTCCTCTTCAAACAGCAGGCAACGCACCTGCACGGATCCAATCAGGTATGACTGATTTGAAGCACTGTACAGGAAAGATAATGAACAAGCTGAAAGCCACTTGAAAAAAAGCATCTTGGTATGTTTGGTGGAGTAAATATTGCTGCTCAGCTTGACGATGACAACGACGAGGTTTACATAAACAGGCACATCTTGTTTTAAATAATGTGGAAAAGTTCTGTGGTGCATTTGAGTTAGCCCCGCATGGCCACGATGAAAGTGTTGAAAGTGCATCACTGGATGCAGCAGTACAAGAACATCTGCAGAATGCCACAGTATTTAAGGAACATCTAAGAATGAATGAGCTCGGGAGTGCTGACTTTATTTTATGACATTTTAGTCATTTACTTGCTAAAATGTCAAACATTTGCTGTTTCTAGCTTTTAAAATGTAATTTTCTTTGTCATTTATGAAGCAGAGTTTTATTTATATAAACGGACTGGTGTGATGCACCAGGGCGATGCTATGGCGTCTACTGGTGATAAATGGTTATAGTGCATCTGACAAATTACCTTTATCCTTTTGTGGACAATACCAAGTAAGAGGATGTACATCTTGGCTATAATTTGCTTCAGTACCTTGTAGAGTTGGAAATGTAAGGCGGCTATTGGCAGGCGGAGACACACAAAGAGAGGAAATTACGTAACTCTCAGCTAAACTAAACTGCTTAACTGAGCCGGTATAATTACAGAACAAAAAAACGGGACATGGAGATGTAATGTTAGTGCATTGAGCGGAAGCATTGTTCTCTTTCCACTTATCACAAACAACAACAACACTTGCGTTACGGCAACTCTTAGAGAACACACTTTAAATCATGATGTTTTGATGGACAGGGATTAGTAGTCAATGGCTGTCAGCAATTGCCGATGGATGATGGCCCAACCCGAATATACTATATCATTACTTTATTGTTCAGTAATGCTGCAGTAATGTAAAAGCAGGACATGATTTTGAGCAATTTTGTACAGGACTGTAAATAATGATTATTTTCATCTGCTTATTAATTCCTCCATTAATCGATTGTTTGGTTTGTAAAAAATCTAAAAAAAAAATTTTTTTAAAAAAAATTAATTAAAAAAAGGAAAAACAGCAAATCCTAAATGTTTTTGTCATCAAAAATTACCTAAACACTTGAAGGAATTATGGGAAGTTTAACCAAACTGTCAGGCTGGGGTGAAAGGGGACAACTATGGAAATAGGAGGTGGGCCCAAATGCAGTTACTCATGGGACAAGGATATGGGGGGAAAAAAAGCGAGCTTTATTTTTAATGCTGAATGCAAAAAACAAGGGAGCCAGGTACAAAAAACAGACAAAAGGTGACAAAAGGCAAAGTAGCAAAAAACCAGCCAACCAACCAAGAAGCAAAGTTCAAATCAAAAACGCAAAACTCAAAACCAAAACATACCACGAGGGGACTGGAAACAGACAGGAGCATGAACATGAACAGGAGCAGGAGCAAAGGCAAAGGCAAACGCAAAACGAGGCAAAGAACGGACAAGGAGTGCAGGGAAGACACAGGCTGTGTCCAGATTCAGGGGCAGCATCCTTCAAGGACCCATCCTCCGCCGCCAGCAAAGGCAGGGTCCTTCAGAGAGACCTGCAGGCCGCGTCAACCTGTTGTGAAATTGGACAGTCTACCCTTCGCAGCAATTCCTGGTTGCGTCACCAGATGTTCCCACCCCTACCTGTACGTCACTATTTATGCAGCCCAGGTCCGCGAAAGTGACAAGAAGACTAAAGTTTGACTGTCGGATCTGTTTGAGCTGCAGGAATTCCTGATTTCCTTTTTAATCCTCCTCCATGTGGAGGAACAGGAGAAGCAGCTCTGGTTTATCTCCGGCTGAGAGGACCATGGAGAGGTAAACCTGTTATTGAACCCACAATATTGTTATCAATATTATCATTATTAGATAGTAGATAGTTTTGTTTGTTGTAATTTATTATGATTATTATTATTATAATTAGAATATGAAATTATAATTCTTGCCTCTTTCTTAAAACATTCTCAGCGACATGGCCGCCATCTGAGTCAGAACTGCAGACCCAGTTGATGGACGATGTGGTGGACAGAGGAGACTGGACCCCCAAACACCCTGAGTACCGGCCCAGATGATGTCCCACTGACACCATCCAGCCCAGCAGCACTGCAGGGACTCCTGCTCAGCCTGTTACTGTCCATCATCTCTAACTGTTTTAATATTGATTTTAATAATAATTGTTTTTGTTAATAGTGAATAATAATCTGTAAATAGTTATTTATGCTGTAATTTTGTAAATAGTTGTAAATGTTCAGACCTTAATAATAAAAGAAAACATTCAATCTGTTGTCCCTGAAAAGTAGCACTTGATGCCGTTTACTGTTATAAATTGTACTTGAGCTGCAAATACTGAATGGAATAGACAACATGCAACAATACAACAATATTTTATTTCATGAATGATATAAAATTAACAATTATGAACAAATAATACAAAAAGAACCCATACATTAAGAAAATAACAACAGCTATAATGTAAGGATTGTCCTCTGGAGCAGAGCCTCTCCACCCTCTCTGCAGCCTCATGTCCTCCTTCATCTCCGAAGCAAGAGAAAATGTAAACACAAGATCTCATTAACACAGGGATGCAAAGATTTACAAAAAGTGACATCAGGACTGACAGATCAGCTATTTATTATTTATTATTATATATTATTGCCTTACTTCCATCCAGCCGGCGGAATGTTTCGCCCGGTGAACTAATGTTGTTCTGACCTCGGACAGTGATGAAGCTCTCTGTTTGCTCCCTAAAACACAATGAAATGTAAAAGATGTTTGTGTTAAGTCAACAGACAATATAGCAAAAAAAAAATACAGCAAAAAAAAAAAAAGCTAAGCTAAAGCTAAGTTTATTATTATCCTTATGATTATACATATATATACATATATACATATATACATACACACACACACACACACACATATATATATATACATATATATATATATATATATATATATATATATATATATATATATATATATATATATATATACAATCGTAAGGATAATCATAAACTAAGCTCTTTATTCCAACTAGACTTTACACAGATCACAGCCTGATCTAAATCTGTTCATCTTGGTCCATTTATGTACATGAAGTAAAACGAGTCTCTAACATCTCCACAGTCACAATACGATATAAGATATAAGTCAACCTCTGAACGTCTAATGGTTGAAAGTAAAAGGCATCAAGCTGAGCATTACCAACGTATTTTAACTGATATTTTGATGTTTTAAGGTCCCTTGAAGTTTAACATATCTGGCGTTTGACGCTCAAATGAGTAAGAACCGAGTATAGACCCAATACTTACATTTAAATGAGAGACCTGCGCCACTTGAGGTCGCCTTTATTTATTTATTTATTTATTTATTTATTTATTCTCTTTGGGCGCGCAGTGAATTTTGGGCAATTTGTAGCCGCGAAGGATAGTAGCGTTGTGTGCTTCAGGAACAGGCAAAAGAAGGAGGCATTTGTGAGGAGCATTTGGAGCACACTTTGAATTTGGACAGGCTTCGCGCGGCTTAGTGACGTAATTACTTCAAATACGCACTCCGAAGGATGCTGCCCCTGAATTTGGACACAGCCACAGACTAAATACACAGACACCAACGACACGGCGAGGAACAGGTGAGGAGAGAGAGGAGGGAGGAGGCCAGGTGAGGTAACGAGGGGGAGGTGCACAGGGAACAAAACTACAGACAGAGGGAGATAGGGGGAAAAACATAGGAGACGCTTAAAGGACACAGTAGGGCATGGAAAATTAAAACATGAGACACAACAAGACATGATACAAAGACATGGAAATCAAATACAAGAAACCACAAGACACAGAATCATGAACCATGACACAAACATTAGATTTTTGAGCTGTTTTGTGTGTAGAAAGCTTTATTAGTAAGGTAAAAAGAAAAAGATTACATTTAATTAACAAAAGCACACAAACTCCCTCTAAAAAAGTAGAAAGTGACATATGCAGTGAATAAAAACTCTTTCAGTGTACATATAGGCAACTGACTCTGTCTCTGATAGACATGAAAAATGTGAATTTATCCTTTAAACAAGCACTGTGTTCTGTTCAAGCCACTGGACTCTGCTGCTCTCTAGCTGCAGTGAGGGGGTCAGAGAGAGCGAGAGAGAGAGAAACAGAGAGAGAGAGAGAGAGAGAGAGAGAGAGAGAGAGAGAGAGTGTCACACGTGTGTATGTGAGTTTTCACATACACACATGTGCAATTCTCTCTCTCTTTGAGGAAGTAGGAACTAACACACTAACAAAGACAATAACGGATACTGCCAGCATCCAGCCATGCAGCCACTACCCAGAAAGGTAAGGTAGCATTGAATCTAATGTAGAGTTGGTGCTGAGTTGGTCTCTACTACTCGACATCTTTAATTTGTGTTCCTCTACATTGCTTTTACAAATTCAAAATAAATTGATTCTTCATTTACACAGTATTTCAATTATTAATCAACATTAATACAACAAACTGCATTTCACATAGCATGTTTCCAATTATGTCTGAGACATAGGTGAGATGCGTTTGTGTTGTGCATACAATAGCAAAAGCATCTGTTGAACATCTTAATGTGTATGATAACAACAACCTGTCTCTAAATTGAGTGAAATGCAATTTGTAATACATATACTGACTCTTAAGGTGTTTGTTACATTGTTAAAATAACTGGACTGTGCAAGATCATTTAGTCTGTATTTTAGGGCATTTGAGACTTGTAGACATTTGACACATTGCACCTTGCAGTCAGAATTAAACAGAAAATATTGCAAAACTTCCAAGCTTCCAACTTTAAAGTCAGGTCATAGGCAGCTTGTACCGATCCATTCTTCAGCTTGCAGTCTGCAGTAGCATCCACACATCCTTGAGCTTTTGACGTGAAGTTGCCCGAGCAGTCTATGAGTAAACAATTGTTTGCACAGTTGATCTTGGGACCTGTTACTGTTTTGGCTCCAAGTGACTTTCCTGACTTATTCAAATCAATAATGCGCCCTTTCAGACTAATGCTGGGCTTGTTAGACTTTCCCACTGTAGTGTTTGTGGCTGAGTTTAATGGGAATATGAAACAAGCCCTATTAAAATAGCCCCAGAAAAAAGTAATCAGCTGTTATCAATCATTATCATTCAGAAGAAGGTAAGAGGCCATGCTACAAAGCTAATTCGATTGACGCAACTTTCTATAATCACCAAAATTGATCGTTTAAGTTATTGTATGTATAATATACATGTATATGAGCCTGCAGATTTGGTCACACTTTCCGAAGACCAATGATAATTCATTATTGAACCAAATGTTTTTTTTGTGACAAAGTAGTATCTGTTCCACTCATTCAACCACAGAAAAATAAGCTGTAGAAATCATTGGAACTGAAGATTGCCATGATACACATGTTCTTTATGAATGAATGTAAAATTTTGACCTCTGCTATGTATGCTGGCTCACTGACATGGTGAAAAATGGAACGTGTGTGTGTGCGCGTGCATGTGTGTTATTTTGTGTAGGTAAAGGAAAGCCATCAGGTGAAACTGGTATTCTCAGAGCAGCTCAGCAAATTGCAGACCAAACAGCATCAGAACACTGAGCTGCTGGAAGAAATCAGGTACAAAACTCTCAGTGCCTCTGCATGAATCCACTTGAGTCATGAGACAGACGGTGAAAGCATGTTATTTGACATGTCTGGTGGTGTTGTCTTTTGTGTTTTTTCTGTGTCACCCAAGGTCTTTCAGTAAGCAGCGAGCAGCTATAGAAAAAGAGTATGGTCAGGTGAGTTCACACAAGCTATTCTAGGCCACTAACAGCTTACTGGAACCTTTCATTTTTTACTGGAAACGCTCATAATTTATTGATTTGAGGTCCCATATCAGTATCTGAAAGCTGTGCTGTTATTTATTGCCTCTCGTGATACCTTGTTAATAGTATTTGTGTGTCAGTATCACACTCTTATGCCATTCTATCTCGACTTTTATGCTTTTCCCTCCTCATATTTTTATTTGAACTCTCCCACTACATGTTCCAAGTTTCCACTTTGTGAAGAAAGCTCCAGAGCTTTATTTGTTGGTTTTGCACCATTGCAGAGAATGTGTCACATATGTGTGTCCACTCTAATGCTCACCAATGCCCGCCCAACTTAACAGGAGAAGAATTAAGAAAGTATCATGCCGTTTCCTGAAAAAATATATTTTACAAATAATTGCAATCACACAACTGAGTCGTGAACATATCTGACCCCATAAATGATTTAATTGACAAATTTAGATTTAATTGTTCTTGTTTATTACAAGCAGAAATAGCTCTTCAGGGCCCACAATTTTTATAAGAAAAATTGGGTGGTACAAATTGAACTACAACTATGATAGCTTTTTCTTTGCGGCTGTACCTCAGCATAGTTGTGCTTTGAGCTAAGTGCTAATGTTTGCTAATCAGCACTAATAGGGCACCAAGAACAACTGATAGACTGAGATGAGGCATTTAGAACATGTTTAAAGTGACATCCTTTAGGCTCTTACCATTTGTGCGGACTGTCCTCTCACAAATGGATATCACTTTAAGCACGATAACAAAGTGAATAATATATGTTTATTACTACAAGTTGTTGCATAGAGCCCCTTGAGGCAAAAAGGACCAATGTGATAATAACAATAGCAGTAACAAGCCATTAAAACAAACACAGGCACAATCAGTAATGCATTTTAGAGACAAAGAGGTTAGAATAAATTTACATGAAAACCAAACAGGAAAAAACAAGGTCTTGCTAGTTCTTTGATGTAACACAAAAAAGTGCAAATCTTGAGCAAAATAAACATCTTTTTATGAAAAGCTTATCTTGTTTGTCACACTAGTTATCAAGCTGTTTATAGGCATAAAGGAAGGAATGAATTTACCATATAAGGCTCATCTCGTTCTCATTGACTCCTCCTACAGCTGTGATCCACTTGTTCACTGTACATTTTCAGGCTCTTCAGAGGTTGGCTGTTCAGTACCAGAAGCGAGACTGGCAAAGAGGGCATACAGCTGCTGACACTTCTGGGTAACTGTACACACATAATGTACACAGCCCTATCATCTGCTATTTTCTATTTCACGTTTTTGATGGCGCTCTTATTCTCCACAACATACCACTAGACTGGTGTATCTGGCTAATCTTTCATTTTCAATAGATACAGAAAGTTGTTGCCCATGTGCTGTTAGTGTAATTTTAACACTGGACATATGACTACCATATGATAGAAGATTACCAATGAACATATCTTGCTTTTCTCATTTCACACCGTGAATTTTGGGCCCCATGACAAAAAAATCAAATTGGCCCCACCCGCGCAGCTGCTGTCACCAAATACTGTCCCATCAAAAGCTTTACATAACTAATTAAAGGCTTGCAACTGTTTTGCTTCTTGTAGTTCAATACTAGTACTAGTAAAATATTTACTGCTGGTGATTTGTACATGCAAGTCTGCATGTAGTATGCAGTTCACTATTTGATGCGAGATTAAAAGCCACCATAAAAAATTTGCCAACTATTATACCATATACCAATAAATGACACTAACACAGAACATTGACCCAAATTACCTATAATTCTGTATCACCACCACTTTTTTGTGTTTGCTTGTTTGTGCAAGCTTCTCAAATAAATTGCCCTTCATGATGGGAATAATAAAGTCTGTATCTATAGATGTCATTCCATAATTCAATCTAAATGAACGTCTCAAGCTGGATTATTTTAATATCGTCTGTAATTTACATGCAGGCTCACTGTGTGCTACTCACTGTTTCCAACAGTCCAGCATCCAGTACAGATAGTAGGTTGTTTTTTTTATTTTTAGTTATTTTATAATGTGAGAAAAGAATTAGTTTGAATTTCTTTCATTAATAAATATTTCATTTTCTTTTTTGTAATGCTTAACAGAGCAGGAGAGACAGAGAACTCCCTACAGACTCCCTGCAATGATGCTAATGTCATTGAACAGTGTTGCTCAGCTTCTTCACTGGGACAGGGAGGGGACAGGTATGGGGAGACTGGGCTGCTGCTGACTCATCTGTTGTTAAGTCTGCTAAAAGGAGCAGGGACATTGATTTAATATGAATATCTTGCTAAACGTTTCCCTGCACTGATTACATGTTGATGAAATGTAGGCTAACAATAGTCTGTAGCTAGCTAGCTTATTTCGCTATGGATATTAAGCCAATAGGTTAATACCACTCACAGACTGAAGGCTACCCACCTTTCTTGGTGAAAAACTGTGTTACAGATTGACACCCTTTCCTTTGTCTTTCCTCTCTGTCTTTCCTTTCTTTCCTTTTTTGAAAACCAGATTTTTGTTTAGGTGACATTGTGATCACTGTAGTTCTGGCACATCTACTGACTGCAATTAAACATGTCACTGATAAGTGGCTAAGGCAGGACCAAACCATTTCATGCAGATACAGGGGGGTGGTCGGTCAATATGGATGTTTACTTTTTGGTCAATGGGGATAGTTAACTTTTACTGCCAAAAACAAGTAAAAACAAAGAATTAATTTTATTATATTTGAAACATATACTCATGGTATATGATGATGGTTTAATAATTTTATATTAGTCCTACCAATTTTGTAGGGCCCCTGTAATTGTCCTAACTTTTCCCCCCTGTAGGACACCCCTGACTCTTTCAATAGGTATTTTTTTCTGAAAAGTCTGTGGTTGAGACATGTGGCTAAATGAGACTGCAGAAGTTGTCGGGACAATTAAGGCTATTACGCCATTACTCACTGGTCAGTCTTTACAGGCGGACTTGAGTTGCAAACTATTCAAACCCAAACTTTACAACTCAGCCAGATCAATTTTTTGTAAAAGTGAATTAGTATAGTCTGGTAAGAGACTTAGTGGTGGCAACTTGGTGGTGGAGACATTAAAGTCATGTGACCGCTGTGTAGTGCCAACACTCACATTAGCTTTTTACTTCAGGCAATTTCATTTATGCTTCAAAATCATTAAACTTGTGTTCATCTGTGAAAATTATCTTGCTGAACAAAGTGTGCAAGTATCACAAACACTTTACTGTATGCAATAATCAAATGGAAAAAACCTATAGAATCATATTAGTTTCACACATATTTACAGAAAGGTGAGTGGATGTGCACACAAGCTTTTAGTGAAAAGTGTTAACGACACTCAGCAATTAATATTGACTTGACATTTGATGAAAACATGGCTACTGATGTCTGTGTTCACAGGAGTGTGTTTGGTGTGTGGCGCTCAGTGGTAGATGCTATAGCTCAGTCTGCTGCATCACGACTTGCTGCTGCAGAGGAATACCGTCGACTGATTGGACAAGCCTCCAGAAGTCTTCACAACGCAAAGGACATCCGGATTAAGAGGGTGAGAGAGCTCCACACAGTAGACACATTCAGTTATCAAATACTCAAAACGTAGGAGCTAGGTGCATTTTCATTAGTGCACCACACTGACCATGAAATAGACACCAATGGCCAAATAAATAAATACATGTGCCTTGTGTGTTAGGGTCTGGAGCAGCTGCAGAGGGTCCAGGGGGGTGTAGTGGATTCTCTGCGGGAGCTGCACAGGATCAAGAAGCGCTACCACCAACTCAGTCACATTGCCAATGTTGCCAGAGAGAAAGCTGCTGATGCACAGACCAGGTCGGTCTGTCTCTGTCAGAAGGAAAAATTAGTTGCTTTGTTTATAAAAATCTTCAGTAAAATGAACATGATATGAGCCCAAGTTGTATATTGAAAAAATCCTAAGAGAAGTGGTAGAGTTGAAGAAGTTGAGTAGTTTGAGTCACAAATTAAGTCTTACTGAAATTGATTAAGTAAAAAAACAAACAAACAAACAAAAAAACAGTATTTTTTGTAAAAACTGAGCTCATGTTCTTGCACATGCACCCTCACAATCATTTAGGACCATGGTATGGCTTAAGAGATGGACAGGGAGTTGAAAACAAAGAGAAAAAGGAAAGTGACCAACAAGGCAGGAAGCCTTTTTTAATGCATACCAGCCAAAGACGCATATGATCTAGCCCAAAGTGGTGGAGAGACCAGCTAGATAAAGGCAGAGTCTGATGAGTCGATCCTCAGGTGTGCCACTCTGCTGCTGCAGCTGCTGCCACGTCCACAGACACACACAGAGAAGGAGCAGGTGAGGGAGAAAGGAGGGGGGAAGAAGCAGAACACAGAAAATAGAAATATAAGCAGGCTGCCACAGCAGCACCATGACACGCTGTGCACTTAAACCTCAAAATGTTCTTTCTAAAAGATGAATCTCAACAAGTGTTGTTATTAGTAATTCACCAGCTCAATGTATTGTTCAATTCTCTCTAAGACACAGAGCCGGCCCTGGGCATAGGCAGTATAGGGGCGCCTAAAACGGTGGGAGAAAATATATATATATATATATATATATATATATATATACATACATATACTGTATATATATATACATACATATACTGTATATATATATATATATATATATATATATATATATATACATACATATACTGTATATATATACATACATATACTGTATATATATATATATATATATATATATATATATATATATATATATATATATATATATTTATTTTTTTTTTTACCAGTGCCATTACTACTATTATTTCGAAATATTATATAAGCCCACAGCAACATAACATAATATAGCAAAGACTATTGAATAACGGAGGGTTTTCTGGGTTCCTGGCTCGTTGCACTGTACCTGTCTTCTGTGAGGGGGACGGGTCGAGAGGCGAGCTGCCTGAACCTGACCGCACTGAGACCCCAAGACCAAGAGAGAGATTTACTGATACTGTAGCGGAATTACAAGGTCCAAAAGACTGAAACCATCCGGCGCCCAGTCAAGGAAAAGACGGACAGAAGAGAAAGACGTGAAGGAGATACAGGTACAGTAACGTCAATGTGATGAAGCGAAAGGAAATGAATAGTTTAATGATCATTAACAACATCTTTGTTGGAGCAGAGGGTTAGCTTGCTAGCTTACTTCGGACGATAGCAGCATTGTTTAATAATCAGTAATTAGCTGAGTCGACCTGTATTAATGTTACTCCACCTTAAATTCATCAGGTGTTATTTTACAGGTGTCTTTTCTGCTTGAATGTCAGTTAAAATGCTAGTACCGGTAGTTTTCCATTCCCTTTGTAACAGGGTCGTTGTAAGCCTTTGGTTTATTGTGTCACAGTTTGTTTGTTTGTTAAAGTTTACATCAGTGTTCAAGTGCAGTTAAAGTGTATTACTGTTAGTACTCCACACCTTAACTTTCCCATATCATTCATAGGCGAAATATATATACTGAACTTGCACTCTGGTTAGACTGAATTGTATTGCAATGACAATAAAGTTTAATGAATCTCATCACATTTTCATTATTAGTCTATATTAGTCTTATGTATAGCACACATCAAGCATGTTTTTGTTTTAATTAAAATGCAACATCCAGTGGTCACATATTCTTCTCTTCTCTCTTCAGATGCACTTTTAAAATATTTCACCACCAGCCCAGTGACACAGCATCAGGTGCTCCTGTCCCTCTACCTCAGCACGGCAGAGGGACACAGCATCAGGACTAAAGGCTGCACCAATAGACTGCATCTTCTAACTGACAAAGTGATATGAGAGGTAGTTCACAGAGGACCATTTCAAATAAAAAAGCAGTTACACATTTCCCAAAAACAAAGATGGGAGAGTGTCAACATGACTTTTGTAACAAAGTCTTAGTCAATGCTGAAAAAATCAAAAGAAGCTGGCTGATGTACTCAAACAGAAATGATAGCTTGCACTGCTTCTGCTGCTAAATGTTTTCTCCAAAAGAATACACCGCAAAGTGGCTGACAATAGATAAGTGAGAGATGGCACTCTGAGGCTGAGAGATAGTATGCTTGCACAATGCCTTATTTATATTGGATTTTTATCGCTTGTTTCTTTCTTCAGTTTTTATTTGGTGTGATATTTTTGAATTAAAAGAAATAAAATCTTGAATATATACATGCATTTACTGTGTGAGTCTATGAAAATTGATTGTGAAATTGACTGCGATGCGAGAGGGCACCGGCTAAGATCTTGCCTAGGGCGCCAAATTACTCAGGGCCGGCACTGCTAAGACACACACGGTTAGGGTTAGGGCTATTTATTGAATAGACCTCATAAAAAAAAGCTGCATCAGCATTTAGTGTGTCTTTTTTTTTTTTATTCTATGTCGAATATTATCAGGATGTTTTTAACTTTGTCTTTCAGAGCCAGAAAGAGCGAACATGGGATTTTCCACTTTAAAGCAGGACTACATAAGATGGCCACTAAGGTACTGACTCTGCAATGAACTATGTTATAATTGATTGATTGTATTGCATTTCCCACATAATGGAAATTAGATTTTCACACAGACCAAAGTGATAGACCAGTTTGTACCTGTCTCTCCCCTTAATGCTGCTCTGAGCGCTGCTGTCATGGTACGTTAACGTTCGGAGGCATTCACCTGACATAGTACCAAACGGGAGGATCCTGCTGTCTGTGCATTTGTAGGCAGACAGGACTGCCCTTTTATGGAGTTTTCTGTACTGATTGGATAAAAGGGAGGAGAGACATGGGTTACTGAGAGGCAGAGTCAAAATATCTTAATATTTCCCATACATCCTAATACTATACCTGTGAGATATCAGTATCAAAGCTAATTTCTAAACCACAGGCAGGCAACATGACGCCGACAAGATCCAGCCAGAATAGGGCCAGACATTGTCCGAAAGAGTCCCTTTGTTGAGCCTTCCTCACATGAGCCTGTGTGTTAAAATGGTTGTAACATATTACACCCAGACAGTAATTTCAGATAATCTAATTCAATGCGTCTCTTCACTTGGAATGTCAATGGGATGGGGAACTCCTTAAGAAGAGAAAAGTTATGTCCAGTATTCAGAGCAAAAACTATGATGTGGTGTTTTTACAAGAAATGTCTTCTGAGGAGACTGAAAAGCTTTGCAGTGGATGGGTTGGTCATGCGTACTATATTGTGGGTTCCAGTAAGAGTAAAGGAGTATAAACAAAAAAATGCAGGAAGAATCATAATTCTGTTGGCTTACATACAGGGGCAGGAAATTGTTTTGGCAAACATTTATGCGTCTCATGGGGATGATCAGAAAGGTTTTATTGACCTTGAAAAAGATGCTAAGTGCCGTTGGGAACAATAACGTTGTACTGGGAGGAGACTTAAACTTACTGATGGATCCTCTCCTGGATCACAGTGGGAAATCAGTGTGCAGGGCTCCTAAGGCCACTCTGGCATTGCAGAGGGTTTGTAAGATTTGGGGATTAGTGGACATTTGGAGAACCCTGAACCAATTAGGGCGAGATTACACCTTTTTTTCAGCAATGCACAAGATTTATTCTAGAATAGATTTTTTCTTCATATCCAAATCACTCACTTCCTGTTACAGGATGTTCAATCGGGAAAGTTATCATTTCGGATCATGCCCTTGTGTGTTTAAATTTTTTATCACAATTTAAAAGGAGACGTTCCCCTAAATGGCATCTTAATTCCTCATTTTTACAGGAACCAACAAATATTGGGTGGTTAAGATCAGAGATTAAAGCTTATTTAGAGATAAACAGCTCCTTAGTTGCCTCTGCAGAGGTGATGTGGGAGGCCCTGAAGGCTGCGATTAATTATTATTATTATACAGGGCACTTCATATCACAAAAGGGTTAAAACATGGAAGTTCTTAGAATTAGAAAGTAAAATTAAATAGGCCGAAACAGAGCTAAAACCTCAAATGTCACCCAGTGGTTTGAGAGAGCTGACCCAATTAAAATATCCCTACAATAATATATTATCGCACAAGAAATACCATTTGACTCCAGATTATTTGTGTTAGGCGATGGATCAGTCCTATTTGGAAGGGATATAGGTTGATTGTACTTGCTGTACTGTTGGAAAACCTTAATAAATGCTAATCACAAAAAATAAAATCCTGATGAGTCCAGGCCTTATTTTCCCTGTGTATCTGTCGAACGATCTCCACGTAAGCTCTCATTTATATACTGTATCGCTAAAACTATTCCGCTGACTAGCCTTTCTTCTGTGTTTGGGTCCAACCCCTGTTGCTCAATTACCAGCTTTGACATAAAAAAACTATATATTTGTTACTTTGTCATGCTCGAGTTTATGATGTGTGGTGCATTCGTCACTTGAACTAAAAAAATAATTTTGTCTTTGTGCTTGTGCAGCTTAGCACCAGGCAGACAGAGTGTGACAACCGTTTGACTGAAGTTCGTAATGAGTATCTGCTGACTTTAGCAGCAGTCAACACCCATCACCTACACTACTATACCAGTGACTTACCACATATTATGGAGGTAAAACACACACACACACACACACACACACACACACACACACAATAATGTTGTTTTTTTAACTTTTTATACCAACACTTCATTTTTACCAGGCCCGTTTTTAAGGGTACTGTTTTAACATACATAACAAAACCAAGGCCACACATAACCTACATAACACTCAAGAGGCTAAAGGAAATGGAGGCTCAATAACATACATCCGTCATCATGACCATGAGTGCCACTAAACCAACTAAAAAAAAAACAACTGTCTTATGACGTTGCTCCTCTTGTATCTTTGCTACAGAGTGTGTCTTAAAGGTATATTTTTCTATAAGGTTACAGCACACACATAAGCTGACACATATAAACTGTCGAAAAAGGAAGCCTAAAAATATGTATCCGTTGTATAACTGATAAAACACTGACCACATCACTTCCTGACATATTGCAGGCTCTTGGTCTGTTGAGGTTGCACTGCAAAGTGCAAAAACAGTCTACTTTCCGCTTTTTCACTCAGTCTCTGAAGTCCTGTTGCAAAATATCTGTTTGCTTCCTTCCTGATGCTAAATCTTCAAAAATGAAAAAGAAAACCTGCTCCCATCCTTGTTTTCCTCATGATCAGCTGTCACTTATATTGAACTGCTCAGAGGTGCTTAGATTAGAAGTTGTAGAAATGTTCACAGGTCCTTATGTGACTGAACAAACTGGTCGATCATGATTATCCATACAAAGGGAACACATTTGCAGTTAGCAGTATATTTTTTTTTAACCTTTAGTAACCAAGATAGTTGCATACGTTCATGGTGTGATTTGTTGTCTTAAATTGCAGCACAGTTTACAGACAATAAAAACCACTCCATAGAAAACCCAGTAAATAACAACCAAAGGCCCCAAAACACTAAGGCTGAATTTCAAATGTGTCCCCACCATGGTTTGATGACCTTCATTAATAAAAAGCTGGTCATTTCTTTAACACATTTCCAGGAAACTTCCAATTAGTTTCTGCTTAACTTTTGCTCATCATGCCATTTTAATTTCAAACTAGTTTCTGCAGGTCAGTAAATTGAGGTGCATTTTTAGAAATTTACATTTTCACCAATTCATCACATCAGTCAAACAATTTTCCTACATTTTTTGGTATATAGTACATTGCTTATAGAACTCCATAAACAAAAAAATAAGTGGCTAATTTTCCTTTTTAAATTAAATACCTTATATTGACCTTGTATTGAGGCCTTATAATGTCTTCACACTAATAAAGTTTAATGCCACTCTTTCTAATTTTGAGACAACAAAACATAAGCGAATAAATTAATATCAGGAAAAAGGTTAATATTTACAATCATGTGAGTGTGACAGAGAAAGCGACACGGATAGCCTTCTGAGGAGAAGTTGGATAGTTGAATCGGGTACTCCAATATATGAATCCAGTCACGTACAATTAGAGCTCATTAAAACTGACTCTTGTGCTTTACTTTCCTCCCCAGCAAATGGACGGTGATGTTTATGAGGATTTGAGAAGTCATTTCACCCTGCTGTATGAGACAGAGATGGATACCTGTCTGGCCACAACCAAACAGTACAACAGGATATGGGAGAATATTGTCAAGGTGTGTGTCTATGTATATGATGTAGTGTTTTTTGTGTCGTGTATACAGTATGCTGATTTGTTTAAGGGTATGGGTGTTCAAACACAGGGATTAACTATGGTTTTGTGTCTTGACGGTCTGATGGGTCTCATGCCAAATGTATGATATATTGAGTCATTATTTCGAACACCAGTCTAATAACCAAACCAATGACTGTCATCTTAGAGGTTTTCAGTTCAAAGGTATTACATTGGTGCAAGCCTTTTTTGACTGTTTGCTTTTTACACATGCAAAGTATCCCACAGTGGCTTCAGAAACCAGACATTTCTCACTTAGTTGATAGAGGGGATGGGGGTGGAGGCAGACAGGCCCAGTGAAGTCGACAGAAGGAAAGCATGGATGCGGAAAGTCTAAAATTAAGAAACAAATCAATGAACAAAGAAAAGGCATAAAGATTGTGGACAATTGTAATTAGGTAAATGGTACAATTGGAAGGAATAAAAGTTTACAGCAGGAAATTCAACACATTTTAACACCTAGGTCTTCATTTTTGTAATGGTACAGGGCTGGCACAGGAGAAAGCATTGTGGGAAACAACACCAACATGTAAAATAAAAGTGGCTAGCCATAAACGGCTTGCGTTAGAACTGATGCAACGGATTGTGAGCTGTCAAACAGAACAATACAATGACAGGGAGGGATGGTAGAATGGGCTGTTAATCAATTAAGATATTTAAGCGCGATAAATTGCATGATTATTCTGAACTTCATGAGCAAAATAAACTAAAGTGATATGTTAGTATATATGGTCACAGTCCCATGACGGTACTGCACCATTTTTGTATCACAATATTGCAAAATTCTGTATATGGTTAAATCCCTAATAGGAAGAATTGTTCTGTCTGACTAACATTAATTTGTTGCTGTTTTGTCAGGTGACAAGAGAGAGAAATGTTCTGCAGTTTCTTCAAGAATCTGTCTCCTTCAGCAAAAAACCTGAATTCACCTTCCAGTCAGCTCCAAGTGACGAGGTGTGTTTGTATGTTGGTGTGTGTAACTACTGGAGGTAAGGAGCTAGATTTAGATATCAGCAGTTTGGAGTAAACAGGACCAGGAGAAACATAGAATGAAATTAATTTAAAATGCTGTTTTATTTTCGTAATTAAGTGAAAAACTCAAAACTGTTTAACATTAAGTTTAAAGTAACTAAGCATGTATGCAGGTGTGGGCATGCAAAGGAATGGACATTATCACATTTATAATATAATGCAGTCTAGTGCAACAAAACTACACCTTCGCAAATGACTGAGGGCACAGTCACACAAAAACAACATGAACAGTGGAAAATCTTTGTTTCTTACATTTTGAGATTCACAGCAAAACATCATTGCATGGCCCCCTGGTGTAAATAGTTTTAAAATGTTAAAAAACAACCAAAACCACCATAAATGGCTCCATACAGCTCACCCAGCTTAATTCAAGTCTCTAGAAGCCGCAAGACACCAAATTGATTTGAAAAGACAATATTTACACTACAGTCCAATACTGTATTATTGTGGATATCGATAACGGGAAGTAAAGAAAAATATGCACAGAATAAATACATATAAACACATATTATTTGCAGTCCCTCAAATGGGGTTATGAAAAATATATGATGGTAATGGTGACAGGATATTTACAGATTAACAATAAACATGTTTGTGCAAAATGACATTGGAGCACTGTAACGTTAAACTTCAGTGGTAGTTAAATAATCACAAATCACCAAAAGCATCTTTTTTTTCTGCATTATGTTTTCATTTTACACATATCAGACAATGCATACACCAATTCCGATCTGTGATAGGCCAATATCGGCTGATAATATCCACCAACCAATATATTGGCCAGGCTCTAATTTACACCTCTTTTAATTTGAGATCTTCACTACGGCTGTTTAGCTAAGAGTGTTACAACGTACCCTGTCTGAGGTGGGTGCAAAGCTCGGCCGTGCATCGAGAGCGTAAATAAAAATCTCTATTAGGCCATTTTTTGTTGCTACTTTTTAAGGTTTTAAAACAAGTCCCCATCCATGGCCATAGCCAGCTAAGTGGTCACAGAGGTCTAGACCTCAGTAATTATTTCCCTGAAAAAATAGGCCTATACTTTTTTTTTCATAGAATACATAAAATTAGAATAAAGCAAAAATATAAATGTATAATCAGGAGTTGAAACATCTTGTGATTCCTTTAGGCCTCGGTGTCTGTTTGGCAGCACTACTTTAATGAATCTGTTATTTTAGGTCAGCTCACACTCTGTTATTTCACAACGCCTCCACATTATTGTTCAAAGCAGAAGCTGCTGCAGGAGGATGGCTTTCAAACAGCTCTGACTTCTTATATTTACACACAAATTACTAGTGCACAGTGCAGCAGGCAGCAGGTGTGCTCTCATCAGAGCACCGGCTCTCAAGTGTGTCAGTTGTGTTAGATGTATACATTTAATGTATACACACCCTACATACTTCAAAACTACTATTACTCCTGCTTTCTGTCTTAATTTAGCAAAATATTCAAGCTAACATATGTATGTAATTAGTCATGCTTATTAGTGTAGCCTGATGAGGAACAAAAGCAGAGTAAACCTTTCAGGTAAAACTTTTGAGGTAAACTGTTCCTTCAAGCTTTTAAGAAAATGGTATTCACAATGGGCTGATGCAGTTGCATTCTGCTGAAGTATACAAATGACACTTGGAATACTCAAGAATGAAGAAAAGAGGGAAGTTTCTCTGTTGTGCAGGTGTCTGCTCTGCAGGAGTTCTGTGCTTCAGAAGCAGAGGGGTGTCTGGTTAAGGAGGCCAAGAAATGGGCTTCAAAAGCTGCTAAAGACTACAAGATCATCACACATGGAGAACGGGTCGGATATTGATTTTCTCATCCTGACATCTTGAAATGCATAAAACAATCCAATGCCACTTATACCTCCGCCAGTGATAGAAAGGGCCAGAAGCATTATGCTTTTGGGTTTTCCACCTGTCCTTCCCAAAAGGCATAATGTCTTATTTACTGATTTTAAAATGATTGTCCATGCAGTTAGTGCTGACATGTTGCTGATTCATTCTGGTATTTGCCAAATATTTAGACGCTATGCTAAAACATTTTTTGTCAATGGAACAGATAACCCTATACGCTGTGGAAAAGACAACTGATTTGTGTTGAACTTTTGTTGTTTGAATCCACATTAGAAACACTAGACACTGGTATTATTTGAAGTAACTGAAAAGTGTTGTATATTTAAGATTTCACTCTACTGTGAAATGTATTGTATATCTCTGCCATGTGACTCCTTCAGGCCCTACAGACGTTAGAGAGTCGTCTGAAGCTCTTGTCAGGGGAGACGGGGCTCAGTGTGGCGCAGAAGATGGCAGATGTTGAGGACAGCGTCAGGAAAGCAAAGGTACTTAAGTCTAAATTCATTCATTTGGGGACTATATTGTACAGGTAATGACATTTCATCACTAAAAGACTTCTAATGGATTTTGAAAGACCTGAGAAAATGATGCACTGAAAAGAGCAAATATTCAACGCGATAAAAAATTGAAAATCACTTCAATCTGCCAATCGGATCAGTTAGCTGAAAAACAAAAACAAGCAATACTATATGCGCATGTAAGCAAAAATATGGACACTTCAACTTGATACCTCTCTAATTGCTGCGGCCATGGAAATTTTGAGAAGTGAAGTGAAGTCACAGGCCTGAAAGTATTGTGAAACCCTGTGTTACACATTCACAAATCAACAAGTAGAAGCAGAAAAGTTAATACCTGCTTAGCTTGGTCCCTGTAAACAGATATTATGTAGAAAACTAGAAAAAATATTTCTAATGTAATTAAAGGCACATAGAATGGATTGCTTAACCTACACAGTGTTGACCTTATCTGGATCGTGTTGGTGCATATATTCAGATGGAGAATATTATATTTCCATGAAAAAAAATACAAATTGAATAATCTTGTTTTTTTTTTTATTTCATTCTCACCCTCAAGCCAATGGAAAGTCAGGTGAAGTTTCATAGTCTACAAAACATTTCTTCAGCTTAACAGCAAAACAGCATTGCAACGTTCTCCTTAACAAGTGACAGAGCTGGGGACTTGTTTTAATACACAAGATAAACAACAATTACGTATCATGAAATGGCTCCATACAGCTCGTCCAGCATTAACCACATTTCCAGACATTAAAGATCCCAACCTGATTTGTCTGGTCAGTTTTCAGTTCTCAGCTCTCTTTTAAACCAATCCCTATCTGCTTCGCTTGTTTAGAAGGATGCTGCAACTCTGTTTTGCTGCGAAGCTCTAGAAATGTTTTGTGGGCAAAGAAACTTCACCTGTTACTACTACTCTCCATCGTAATGAGGGTTAGTAGAGTTGACTGAATTTAAGTTTTTGGTTAACTTGTACTTTAATACTGTATAATTAATACAACAACATTTTATCACATGAATATGTCTTCCCTTTAACCAATATTTAAAGTTCAGCCACAGTTCAAGCACTTTACTTTGTACTCCAATGCTTTACAGATACGTGCAAAATGTGTCAGAAGCCCCAAACATTACAAATGAATTTGTGTATTTGACAGGGACAGTGCACAGCTTCTTGGATGTACTAGAGGTAGCTATAAGCTGATTTGAATCTGCATCTGAAAGGGCGGCTGCTACTGTCTGTGTGTCTTGTAAATCAGCTCAGCAGGGTGAAGGCAGAGGCCCGTCTGGCTCTGTTGTCAGAGATTGTCACAGGAACTGAACTGTGGCTTCACAACGCCATGAACCAGGCAGAGGAGGAGCTGGAAAGAGAGAGACACCTCAGTGAACAGAGGAAGTCCACGGAGGAATTTTCAGTATGCAAACACACACACACACACACATACACATGCGTGCATGCCCACTCACACTCCTTGAATTTCTTAGTCAGCTCTAGCAGCTCAGTGGTCTAATGTATCTAGAGCAGGGCTCACCAACCTTTTTGAAACTGAGAGCTACTTCATGGGTACTGAGTCATAGGAAGGGCTACCAGTTTGATACACTCTTCTGAAATCACAAATTTGCTCAGTTTGCCTTTAGTTATATACATAATTATTAATGATTAATGATACTCATCTATGTGAAGACACTGATCATGTCAATTATTTCTCACAATTATCAACAATGACTTAACAAGGTGGGAAACAGATAATATCAATATTAAATTTTCATTTTTAGAACAGGCCTGAGGGCTACTCATGTGGTCCTTGGGGGCTACCTGGTGCCCGTGGGCACCCTGTTGGTGACCCCTGATCTAGAGAATCTAGGACCCACTGGCAAATGGATCATGCTGGATGATGTTATAGGCAACATAACATTTCACGCCTGTCACATGTGTTCAGTGTGAACCTGCTCTTATTTGTGAAGGGAACGGGGGAGCCAATGGCTGACCTGCCAATATTGGTGTTCTCTCGGGAATGCCAATTGAGCAAAGCAAACCATCTTGCAACTGCACATATGGATGTTCCATCCTGGAGCAGAACTAGCAGAACACAAAACTAGAGAAAAATCAGTGAGAAGTATAAAGAAAAAGCAGTCGTCTGTGGCTACCACATGTAAAACCGCTCCCTTTTGGGGGGTTGTCTTGCTCTTGCTTCTCCATTGTGCTGTGGAATTTTGGCTCCCCATCAGGAGAGATGAAGAAGACTCAGTGACACCGATGACTTAAGTTGAAGTAGTTTGTACAAACGTGATCAAGAAGTAACAACATAACAATGGCAGAATGAAGGCAGAATGTCCTGGGAGAGTCATATCTTTCTCCCACACATTGCACCTGTTGTCACTTTCATTTGCACCAAAGCAGGTGATACTGATTCACAATCACTTGTGCTTCCTAAAAGAATATATATCCCTGAACTTTAACTGACTTGGCGTTACACTATCATGATAAAGTGTTTCCTTAATTTTTTTTTACCAGCGTATATTACAGCCACAACAAAACACAGTTGGCTCTACTTTGTGACAAGCAACATATTGAGGAAGGATGCCATACCTGAGTAAGAGTTCACAAAGAAAGTAAGTGTTTATTAACAAATAATTCCAAAGTTAACTAAAACTATGAGAATATGTCGTAGGCCCAAAAACGTCCTTCCCAAAACTAAGAGAAACTCAATCTTAAAACGGTCAGGACTGCTTTGTTTGTAGAAGAAGACGAGGGCTTC
This sequence comes from Diplodus puntazzo, assembly GCA_963678695.2. NCBI lineage: Eukaryota > Metazoa > Chordata > Actinopteri > Spariformes > Sparidae > Diplodus > Diplodus puntazzo. The sequence continues at coordinate 8,081,637 of OZ023158.1, read as the reverse complement.
TCTTTCACTCTACTTTAAATATGGGGCAAGGCTAATTGCCTGATAAGCAGCACCTGAGTAAAGGGTTTGAGAACAGGAGGAGAAAACAGAAGGCGGGAGCACATAACAGCAGTCTTTTCTGTTTACGTTTAACAGTGTCCCAACTTCTTTGGAATCATTGTACACTGAACATCGAATGGTGTGAGCCAATTTTGTCATTACACCAATCGGCCATGACATCATAAACATCTGCCTAATAATGTGTAGGTCTCCCTTTTGCTGCCAAAGCAGCCTTGGACTCCATAAGACCTCTAAAGATGTGCTGTGGTATCTGGCACCTAGATGTTAGCAGCGGATCCCTCAAGTCGTGTTTTTTGTACGGTAGGTCCTCAATGATACAGACTTGATTGTACAGCATATCCCACAAACGCTTGACTGGATTGAGGTCTGTGGAATTTGGAGGCCAAATCAAAACTTTGAACTTGTTATTTTGTTCCTCAAAACCATTCCTAAACCAATTTTGCAGGGTGTCTAGGCTCGTTATCTTGTTGAAGGAGGCCACCGCCATTAGAAATGTATTTGATGGTTTAATTTACATCTGCAGTCCGTCAGGAGGAGGGACAACACATAATCACTGCACAAAAGCATAAGCAACTTCAACAACAGGATTTCAAAACATTAAAACATGACAACAAAAACAACAATTGGGAAAAGTGATCGATACTTGACAAATAAACCAAAAGGGCAATGGGAGTGCTAAATGAGTTTGTATTGTTTTGTTTTTTTAAAGTTGAATCCTACTTCTTTTACCTTTAAGGTCTTCAAAGTGCTTAGGATATTGCATAGCTTTCCTTCAGGGACTAGGGACTAGTTGTTCACTTTGTGACTTAAAACTTGGATATTCAAATGTCTCCTAAGGAGACCCTCTCGGTTTTGCATGTGTATCCTAAATAATTTTAGAATACTGGACAGTTTGAAAGAAGCCGATGCTAAAGTCTTTTATGAAGGTGGGGTTTGGTGATCTGCCACCATTTGACAAAGGAGATGACTGTAAATTGGTGTTACCTGGATTGGAGAGTTCCAAAGTTGGAGCCTGAGCATGGAGACCCCAGGTCAGCTGCAGTTTGCTGATTTAGAGAGTGCTGATGAGAGTAAGGTTGAAAGGTCAGTGAGCAGGTCAGCTTCTCCTACCAGTGTACCCACCTGCTCCGTCATCCTCTTCCATGAGGGAATAGTGTTTCCATGAAGGGGTGTACTTAGTCTGAAGCAATGTTAAGGTGGGTGTTACATATCAAAGTAACATCTACATGAATGGCAGAACCCAAGGTTTCCCAGCAGAACATTGCCCAAAGCTTACACAGCATCCGCCAGCTTGCCTTCTTCATCTTCTTCAGCTTGCCTGCATCCTGGTGCCATCTCTTCCCCAGGTAAGCGACACAAGTCCAGTCATCAACATGATGTAAGAGAAAATGTGATTCATCAAACCAGGCCACCTTACTCCATTGCTCAGTGGTCCAGTTCTGATGGAGACTTACCCGTTGTAGCCACTTGTGGCGGTGGACAGGGGTCAGCATGGGCACACTGACCAGTCTGTAGCCATGCACCCCCATACACAGCAAGCTGCAATGTACTGTTTTCTGACACCTTTCTGTAGGATCCAGCATTAACCTTTCAGCAATTTTTTCAGGACTTCGACAATCACAGCAGACCAGGAGCACTCGACAGGACCTACAATTTGGTCTTTGTCATAGTAATTTTGCCTGCTTCCAAGACATCAACTCCAAGGACAAAATGCTCACTTTAATCAAACGTTATGCAAATGGGAGGAAATATTACATTGACAAGGGACTAATTCAAATTCATTCATGTTTAGTGCTGTGTTTGCTGCAGCAAAACAGTGTGTATGGGACTGGGTGTGTCTTTATGGTATTGAAAGAACATGTCATCCAGTGAAACACTGCGTTTCAATAATGTGTGTTGAGTAGTTTTTGGACAACAGTTTGGCTTAATTTTTTTTTCAAATGAACAAAGATGGATGAAGATCTGGACGATTAACCACGTTGAGAGAAGCCATATTGTATTATTCTAGAGATATAATCTAGTTGAATATGTGAGATACCATTTGCGTACCCATAACACACTGATGTGTATTCTTTTTTTTAAGCAGGATGAGTTTGAGCTGACTGACTTTGAGGACTACAATGATGAGAATGGAGACATCTTTTCAGATCCTGTGTCAGCATCTGGAGTGTGTGTTTACCCAGCAGCCTGCAGGGTTGTCTATAGCTACCAGGTAGGGATATTTTTCCATCTTCAGAAGGTAATTGCTTGACATGGTGTTTTAAGATACACAAATGATGTTATGGGAGACTTCTAAGAGTGGTTTATTGAGATTTCAGCAAAATGTTTAAAATCCAAAACATTTTTTTCCTGTAAAAACCAAAACCTTCCTCATGCTTTTGAAATAAACAAAAACAAGCAATACTATGTGCGAAGTCACAGGCCAGAAAATATTGTGAAACCCTGTGTTACGCATTTACAAATCAACAAGGAGAAGCGGAAAAAGTTAAAATCCTGCTTAGCTTGGCCCCTGTAAACAGATATTATGTAGAAAACTAGAAAAAATGTTTCTAAGGTCATTAAAAGCACGTAGAATGGGTTGCTTGACCTACACATTGTTGACCTTATCTGGATTGTGTTGGTGCATACATTCAGATGCTGAATATTGTTTTTCCATGAAACCATGAAAAAGATACAAATTGGATGTGAGCAAAGGCATTTTAACAGTTGTTTACAGATCACTCATCGAGTCAGTCCTCACTTACATCTCATCCTGGTACACCTTTCTTTCCGTCAGAGACAAATCCAAACTGTCACGCGTCATCAAACACGCAAGTAAAATAACAGGCACCACACAGTCCTCCCTCTCAGACCTCCACACACAGGCAGTCAGACGCAAAGCCACCTCCATCATACATGACCCTTCACATCCACTCCACAACTCATTCCAACTCCTTCCTTCAGGCCGTCGCTACAGGGTCCCACTAGCTAGGACAAACTTAGTGAAAAAATCATTCATCCCATCCGCCGTCAACATCATCAACAACGCACTATAAAATCCTTTTTAATGTCTTCATTCTGTATTGTACGTATTGCACTGTATTTTTTTTTATTGTGTTGCTGTTTTTATGTTAACTGTGTTTTAACTTAACTTTAACGTGTTTATTTTTTATTTTATTTATTTATTTATTTATTTTCTCGATGCACATCGTGGACACGTCAAAGACAAATTTCCACTGCTTCTTGCAGGGGACAATAAAGTTTTTCTGATTCTGATTCTGATAATCTTGTTTTTTTATTTCATTGAAGAATTTATCAGACTAACCAAAAGCATGTTACATCCTGTAGACTAGCCAGTCCGATGAGTTGTCAATCACTGAAGGGGAGGAGGTTCAAGTGATTGAGGATGGAGACATGGAGGACTGGCTGAAGGTAACAACCTCTCTGCTGTTAGACCAGCATCAATATAATTTGTATTTTTTTTTTTAGAAAAATTATTGATTTAAGATATTCAGGGCAGGTGTATGTTCTCCAATGTTTCTGTCCAGGTGTGTAACTCGTGTGGTCAGGTGGGGTATGTTCCTGAACGTTGTGTGCAGTTCCTGTATGTACCAGCAGAGGACTCCACTCAGCTGGGCAGTTCTTTCAGCTCAACCTCACCCAGTGGGACCACAGAGAGGGCAGCCAGCAGAGGTCAGCAGCGTGTGTGTTTTTCACAGCTATGCTGAATATTACTGTTCTTTCATATTGTATTTGAACACATAAAGCACGTTAAGTGTATGTGCAAATTAATCATAAGAAGGTCATGACATCATGATGATAATTCAGTTTGACTTGAATTCTGTGTCAGGTGTAGCCAGAGCTCTGTACTCCTACCAGGCCCAGAGTGCAGAGGAGCTGTCCTTCCAGGAGGGGGCGCTAATCCAGCTGAAACGCTGTCGACACGGAGAGGTGTGTGTAATAATGCTGAAGAGTCGGACAGGTGCACTTGTGTTGATTACATTTAGAGGCGAAAACACATGCAGACTTTGTTGGCTTCATCCCATAATCTATTGTGCTCTGGTAAATGGTGAAGTAAAATCATAGTAGACATAAAAAGATTCAAAAAGTTACAGTGACCTGTCAGGTTCAACAGTCAGCTTTAGTTTCATTTAATGTCTATTTAATCTGTCTTTCTAAATAATTAACTTGCGTTCCAAGGGTTTATTTTCCATTTTCCAATTCATTTTTCCAACTTTATAGTTCTGTACACCGTTGTCTCTGCACTGATGTAGTTACTGACATGTCTGAACAAGGCTTACTCATAGACTCACCCCTTTTTGTCGAGTTGTTACATTTTACCCGTGATGGTCTAGTCTAGGGCTTAAGGGAAATACTGTTTGTTAGACACCGCTAAAAACAGAAATATTGAATAAACAATGATATTAGTTAGCTTTTCAAAAAATTACCATCCTTATTTAGGCATAACGAAATGAGCCTCATGATATACTGTTGAGACAGACTCTGTACTGAGCCTGAATTTTGTAGCCATTAGCATAGTTACCTATGTCAGCTGTCTCACTTAATAGGCTCTCTATAGCTGCCAGATTAAACTCCACTTTAATCAGTCTCAGATTTACTTCAGTATTATGTCTAATGAGTGGTTTGGACATTTTAATTTGAAAGCCACTCGGAATTCTGTAAGAGAACATTAGAAAACAAATAATCAGTAGCTGCCACACAGTAGTACATGGATGGGACAGTAGATGGATGGGACAGTTTATTCTTGATCCTGATTCAAGGTCCACTCAATAGCTTTTTCCAGAGCTTTCAAATACACTTCACCCTCTTCACTATGAAATGTGTACACTGTACAATGATGATGACCATAAGATGTGATTGAAAGCTTGAAATGAGTTAGTAAATGGACCGAAGTGTTTAAATTGTTTTGTGGAATGAATAGATGGATTCATGAGGCAATTCTGGAATTGTTTGTATTTCATACCTTCATCTGTTCTTACTTTTTGCATGTTGTTTTAATGCTTTATCTATGTGATTGTGTTGTGTTGCAGGTGGATGATGGTTTTTGGGAGGGGGAGCTGAAGGGACGGATCGGTGCCTTCCCATCGTTGGTGGTAGAGGTCGTTTATGATGAAGGGGAGGAGGAGGAGGAGGAGGTGAAACTCTCTGTATGCTTTCCTAAATAAACCTGTAAATTATGCTTCTTATTGGATCCCACTGCCTTTCTTCCTAAGACACGCCCTAATCTGCCACTCAGTGCGTATACATGACACTCGGGAAACCGAATTATTGAGTTAGTCCGACTATGATCCGACTTTTAAGGTGCATGTATACACCTTAGACTGACTGAAATCGGACCGGATTGGATTTCTCATAGTCGGATTAAAACACCTAGATTATTTGATTAATAGTCGCACTACTCCTGCATGTATGTTCTATCAGACCAGATCGGATTTTGCGTTCTGCGCAGGCTCGAGATTTTTTTCCCGGGCCATGAGCCCAAAGTAGAAGGACGGCGGCGTCTTTCCTCCGAAATAACTGCTAGCAAGAGCACCATTGTGCATCTAGTTTGTGTAATTATCATGTACATCATATACTAAATGTACAAAGATGTAGCTTTGTCTTGCTCTTCGTTCGCCATCTTTCTCGAATGCCGACGCAGCGTTTGTTAGCTCGTGACGTAAAGAGGTCAGCCGGAGGTGGCTCTATTACCACTAGTTGAAATGGGTACAGCGCCACCTGTCGTACTGTGGTATGACATACTTCGTTCAATATTTCGATTTTCTCACCGGCATGTATACTCGGACAATTGCAGTTGTCCGACTGAGTAGCATAGTCCAACTATTCCTGTAATCCGACTAAGCTGTGCATGTAAACGCACTGACTGATTGGCTTACCCTTTTCTTACCCTTAACCTAACCTGTCTCACTCCTCATGCCTCAACCTAACCAACCCAACCGACAGGCAGATTCAGCAGTGGGGACAGTAGTGGGATCCACAATAACGCTTAAAAGTCCTTCTCCAGGTATTAATTAAACCCCCCAAAACTCATCTCTGTTCCTCACAATTACACATTTGGAGTATTTTTTTTTCCATTTAAAAAATCCCTACGTGGTGTTAAAATGGCTTGTATGTAACTCTACAACTTTGCCTCATTAAGTATACGAGGTTCTATTAATATGCAAATGGTCCTAGCCCCATTCCCGTTTCACAGGAGCTGGTATGTACCTGCATTTTTTGAAAGTAGGGAAACTCAGAATTCATAATACAGATAATAGTTACATTTGCAACCTAACTTCTTCTGAATACAGCTCGTTTCCCAGCAACGTCTTGTAAATGAGATGGAATGCTACACTGTACAAGTCGACAGGATTGGTTCCTTAAGTTTATGACATTAAAAAACCCTGACTGTCCGAATCTTTTTTTTCCAGACTGTCCTTGGTAGACATCATTTTTAAAGTAGAAATGCTCAGCCATGATGTTCACTGGTTATTTTGCTAATAATTTGAAAACATTATTTAGACAGGTTGACAAGGTTAAAAACTTGATTGAGGGGTATTCTAAATCATGACTTTTATAGATGCTGAGGTTACAAATATCACTTACTAACGCTAAGAGTTTTAGCCGACTTACCCCCGACAACTGCCCAACTTATCCTGAATTGTTTACTAATTATCCCTGTTGCTTGTCTGCTGTATACCTTTTTTCCCCAGCCTCTCCCCACTCCAACCATGCCTCCCTTCTCTCCCCCAATCCCAGTCCCTGCAGACCCTAGCTGTAGTTCAGCACCTGGTGCTCTGGAGGACAAGCAGCAGGTCTTTTGTTCAGGATTTGCAGACAACACAGTAGGTGAGTGGTGTCAAACCTTACTGCAGAGTTTATTTTTTTTATCTGCTTCCATTCCAGCTTTTCCTTTTCCTATATGAAATGTGTTACTAAAGGTGGTAATGGTTGTCTATGTGTCTGTTGTACCATCAGAGGACGGAGGTTATGGCCACAATTTTCCAGATCCCTCCAGCAGTCAACTAAGACCAGTATGTGCTGCTGTCAGTGATTGAATGTAATTAAGTGCATTTTCTGAAGTACTGTACTTAAGTACAGTTTTGAGGTAGTTGTACTTTATTTGATTATTTCCCTTTTCTGTTATTTTATACTTCCACTCTACATTTTGAGATCAAATATTGTACTTTTACTTTACTGCATTTTTTGGATAACTTTAGTTACTAGTTTCTTTGCAAATTTCAGGTTGCATCAGAGGCAAATCAACATATATTTCATAATCAATTTCATAATCAATTAAAAACAAGAAAACACTGATTCCAATAATCAGTAAAACGCTGAATAGCAGATAAAATAATTGTTTAACTCATAGCATACAGTACACATGTAAATACATGTACAGTTTCTTTTACTTGTACTTGTGATATTTAAAGTGAAACTCTCGCCAAAATGCAATCTAGGCTTTTTTTTGTGAATGTATATGAGTCAAACATTCGTGTAAAAGCATAATTACGACGAAAGAGGCACTTTTAAGATTTACCGTATTTTCGTTTTCGGGTCAAACTCATTTTCAGTGGGAGTGCCACGGGCACTTTTTTACGATAGCATCAAAATCGCAATTTTTAAAACACTAAGAAGGCTCGACACAACATGAAACTTTGCTCGTAGCATCACCAGGGTCTCTACACGAGCATCAGGCATGTGCACACATAAGGCCCAAGATGTGCTTGAGCCCCTGCCCTTTTTGCCCCGTGCCCTTTTTGTGTGTTTTCTTAACGAATAAATAAATTCCTGTTGTGTACAGGGATGTAAAAAAACAGCGTTATAAAAATGCCACGGTTATCTACCGTAGGCATTTCCTTCTCTGTCCACTGCGACTCCACTCTGTCTCTCACAGAGGAGAGAGAGAGAGAGACAGGTGTGGTTGAGACAGGGATGCACTTTCTCCTAAAATGTGAAAAATTCAATGAAACAAGAAACATTTATTTTGACAAATTCAGCTATATAATCTCATATTTTAAAGAGCTGAATGATCAAAATTAAAAATACTTCGAAGGAGGCTGGGCATATCTTGCTGCCCAATATATATCAACATTTTACAACCTGATTATCATCAGGTTGTGATAGCAAAAACCTTTTGGCTTCAGTTTGGCCCAAATCTGGCTGGTCATTTTGGCAAGGTTATGGTTGGGCTTCTGTGCCCTAAATGGCCCAAATTAGGCAAGCCAAAATCACACCAAAAGGTAGCCAAACTTCACCCAAAACTAATTGTGGACTTCCAAAATACAGCCATAATTGTCCCAGAAGAGCCCTAAATCCCCACAACCCAGCCAAAAAGTAGCCAAAACTGTCCCAAAAAGAGGCTAAAAGGGGGCTAAAAGGGGGCCAAAATTCACCCAGAACTAATTGTGGACTTCCAATATAGAGCCATAATTGCCCCAAAAGATCCCCAAATCCCCACAACCCAGCCAAAAAGTAGCCAATGCCAAAGCATTGGAATCAGATGTTGCCGCTCTTTACTCAATCTTCTGGCTTGCCATAAACATGCCGTACTATGCCTAATACTTGATCTTGCTCTTTTCCCAGTCTTTTGGTTTACCAGACATATGCCATAACTCAGCCGTGACCAAGCAGTAATGATACTGTTCCATTTTATATGCTGACTTACTGTAGGGTTGCTTTAGTAGTAGTAGTCCTAGTAGTAATTGTAGTTGCATGAATGCAGAAGCATACTGCTACTACTACTGTAAGCTAATAAAATAATAATAATAATAATAATAATAATAATAATAATAATAATAATAATAGTATAATAAGCTGTAGGTTATCTGAGTTTGAAATATTACCATCTGTTATTAAACTGGATTCATGTTAATTTTGCCTGCAGCACAATGCCAAAAAAAGAAAGGATACATAAAAGGAAGGAGAAGGAGCGCCAGGAAGCAGCTAAGGGTAGCAGACAGTTCTTCAAGAAAGAACAGAAACTTCAGAAAGTGTTACACCTGAAAGAGAGGCTGAGACCTTACAAGCAACACCTGAGAGAGAGGAAGCCATAGAAATCCCGGTAAATGTTGAGGAGGAAGAGTCCACAGGTATAACACTAGGCCCTGGTTGGAATATTCGCCAGACAAGGACACTATGTTCTGCTTCAGCTGACGAATTTTTCTTTATGAAGAAAAGTACAGCAAGTCTGCTTGGAGAGTGGCCGGGTTAAACAACTGGAGAAAAGGACTTGAAAAAATACAAGAGCATGCAAACTCAGAGGCCCACTTAACAAGCATGGTGTGATGGAACACTTTCAAAAAGACTGCTTTACAAGCAGCTGTTGATGTTTCAGATATTCAAGGCAAGGCGATAAGAGAGAGAGAGAAACAAAGAAACAGAGAAATTGACATCGTTTCGTATCTCACACAACGAGGAAAGGCTCTCAGGCGTGATGATGAGTCTGCTGCAAGCTCAAACCAGGGCAACTTCCTTGAACTTCAGAAAATGTTCAGCCAATACAATAGTGTACTCAAACTACATTTAGATAATGTCAGAGATAAGAAAGTTGGTAAGAAGAAGAGTTGGGTATCGTTACTCTCAAACAGAACACAAAATGATCTCATAAAAGCCCTGGCCACATTCACAAGAACAGAGATAAGGAAAGAAATGGAGGAGGCAAAAATCTATTCCATATTGGTAGACGAAACCACTGATGTATCTCACTGTGAGCAGGTTTCCTTTGTTGTACATTATGTGTTTGAAATGGATGTCAGGGAGCGCTTCCTCCTGGTTTGTAATGTGTCAACAACAGGTGAGGAGATGGAGAAAACAGTTCTGGACTTGTTTCAGAAGAATGACCTACAGATCGAAAACATGCGTGGTCAAGGTTACGATGGCGCTGGCAATATGAGTGGTCAGTACAAAGGACTGCTAACAAGAATATTGCAACACAATGCCAAGGCTCTAGTACTACAGAGGGAAGGTGTACTATCCATTCCTTGATGTTCTTTCTCAGGAACTACATAGGAGATTTAAGGGCGATAGAAAAACACAGTCCTTCAAAGTACTCAGCGCACTCCACAGTTAGATGAAGGCCAGCAACTCGGTAGGTGAAGATGCCATGGGTCCTGACTCTGCTGAAGCCATTCACAGACTGTTTGAATTCTATGGAGAAGAAGAAGAGAAGCTGAAAACAGAGCTCAGGGTTTTCCATGCTTCCTTCCAAGACACTCTCACACTGAAGGGGATGTTAACAACTCTCAGAGACAACAGTGGACAGAACATCTTTCCAACACTGGTGGAAATGATAAGAATATATGCCATCATTCCAGTGTCCACAGCAACAGTGGAGAGGTCTTTCTCCAAGCTCAAGCTGGTCAAAAATTCACTCAGAAGCCTCTGCACAGAAGAGAGGCTCTCTGATCTCCTCCATCTATTGAAAAAGACATCCCCATAAATCCCAATGAGCTGATACACATCTACAGGGACATGGCCCCCAGAAGGTTGTTGCTGTAAGGGAGGAAGGAGGGACAATGATTTTCACGTTTTTTCCATTATTTATTTTTGTATTTTTTTCAATGTTCAATGTTTCACTATTCAATGTTCAATGTTAAAGTCTTTATCTTCAACAATAAATAGCCCAATAATAAAGCAGTGTTTTATTGCTGTTTAGAAATAAAGCTGAATTTCATGTCTTCTAAACCTCAGTATTATGATAATGTGAACAAACTCATGTTGACAATTATTTGTTGACACAAAAGAAATGACAATTGCATGTCACTCACAGCTACACAGGATACACAGCTAAATAGTTAGCTTATTAATTTTACGTTAATCTACATATTGTGATATTAAGGCCTGGAAAAAATTGTGACATACTGCCCTTTTCTGACCTTGAGCCCCTGCCCCTCTATAATCATGTGCACATCCCTGATGAGCATTGAGAACAGTGTTTGTGTAAACAGAGTTTACTAAAAAGAAAGTTTTTGAACAACTCAACTTAGCAGTTGCTTGTTCTGCTAGCCGCTGTCCTGCCAGTCGAGAAACATCGACTTCCGAATGCGACTTAACTTGGAGGAGAGTTACACTCCACACTCGTGTTCATGTGTAGAGACCCTGGTGATACTACGAGCAAAGTTTCATGTTGTGTCGAGCCTTCTTAGTGTTTTGAAAATAGCAATTTTGATGCTAGCGTAAAAGTGCCCGTAGCAATGCCATTGTAAATGAGATTGACCCGAAAATGAAAATATGGTAAATCTTAAAAGTTCCTCTTTCATCGTAATTATGCTTTTACACAAAGGTTTGACTCATATACATTCACAAAAAAAGCCTTGGTTGCATTTTGGCAAGAGTTTCACTTTAAGTATGACTATTACGTTGGGCAATACTGCATGTATTCAGAGACAAAATTATGAATGATTGATGAATGCTAGTTATAATTGTAGAACGTAGCCTCGAACCAACAGGGATCAGTGATAATCAACTCATCTCTCTCCTCTCTCTGGACTATTTTAGTGTCGGGCACCTCCTCCCCCTCCAACACGGAAGCCTTCACCTCCGCATTGAGACAAAGACTGGAGTTACGGTCAAGGTTCACAAGAATATGTCACATGTTAGGACCAAAACAACACTTTGATGATTTCTTTATCTGGTTCATAGTCAAATCAAGTGACCCATGTATCACTAGTCCAATGGGGAACTAACCTCTATTTCTGCAGAATCATGGTAGTTAATTACACAGATAAGTGCACTAACATTCATTGTAACAGCGTTGTAACATAAACATTTAAGTATCGTTTTAATTAATTTCTAAAGCATTTATAGTTATAGTTCTAAATTTAAGCAGAAGCCAGGTGGATTTTTCCTGGGAACGTATTAAAGATATGACCTGCTATCTGTTAAAGGTTCAGCGTGTTAGAATTGGCCACCTGTTGAATTCATACTATTTATACTGAAGGTATGAATGTTTCAGACAAAATGCTTAAATATTGCACCTTTAACTCTTTGATGGAAAAAAGTAATTTTACTTTAATGATACTGGGATGATTGTTTGGTACATTTTGAGATCATTACTGTAGTAATCTGGGGGTAATGTCAAAGAAATGTCAAATAAGTTACTTGGTAATTACAATGCACGTACCATGAAATTGTGGACCTATTAAATGAAGTGTTATACCAATAGCATATAGCACAATAGCTATTTATATAACAAAGTTGGTGTGATATACAGTTCATCTCTACCTGAATTGTTGACTGATGTTATGATTTGATGTCATCGTCACATCACAACAAGGACAAAACACACTCACACAGATTTGAAAAGCATAGGTCTTGTATTTTATTTCATCAGAGTAAATTATGATACAGGTACATCTGCATATTTACATGTCTCTCACACCATGTTCATTATAGTCAACAGGTACTCTAGGCTTTGATTACACTGTTGATCAACTCTGAGGATTATGGGGAATCATGAGTTTTGAAGCGTCTTGTCTTTTGTGGTTTGCAGTGGTGCTTCAGTATGTGTACTTGAATAGTTACTGATCAGTGAAATGCTTGGTATCTCACCCTTTTTGGAGAATTGCCAGGAATTGATTATATTTATAATAAACCGATTTCTCTTTATCATAGTGTAGCAACATAGTACATATATGCTGCACTGTGAAAAGAAAAAAGAAAAAGCTTTAATTTTCTTGGACCACACAGACAACAGTGTTGGTGTTATTGCATGTCAGCCTAAAGCAGAAATGAAGCTACAAGCAACTGAATTTAAAACTGTAGGAAGAAAACACATCTCTTAGATGTACTGGATTTGTCCTTGTTAATATTCATACATTCATACTGTTGCTGGTGGTTAAACCCCTGGGCCAATAATGACTTGGCCTTTAGGAGGCAGTTGTTGTCCCACTTAAGACTTCATATGTAGGAAGCTTTGAAATACTGTCAACAGCATTCAGGTAATAACCTTCCATCTCGTTTCCAGGTAATCATCTGCAGTGTTAAGGCCTCAGTGGATCTAAATAAAATGCTCTGCATATCATTTTTATTGCTGATATTGCTTTGGCCTCATTTCATAGCCAGTAGTCATGTCACGGTTATGACAGTTTCATGACGGTCTTATGCACACCCCTTCTGATAAAGTGTTGCCCAAAATGTATTGCCAAGAAAATTGTGCTATAGTTTTCCACTCAAGTCAGAAGGCAGTGTATAATTATTCTATTATTATTCTGCTATAAGATTTCATTAACTGCAGGCATGTTAGTTTGTTATTTATATTTGGTTAAAGTAGACTTTAGCATCAATTTAGCATACTAACGTATATCAATTTGGATTGTATTCTAAAGTCTTGTCTTTCTTTGAAACAAGATTTATTTTTTTCTAATGCCAATCAGCTTGTGTCAAACATTTTTTTAAATTAGTAACTTTATCTGGACCCCTTGGTCTTTCATTTTTACTCTGTAAAAACTAAAAACAAGAGAAGAAAGAGAACAAATACTCAATATGGCCTGTGAAAATGGAAATAGATCTGGATGCAGTGCAGCCACTAGTTTTGTTTTACATTTACAGCAAACTGCTGCTTATTGGATGGAAGACAGTATGGACACACAGAGATTCACATAGATCTGTGTGTATTTAACATGGCTACTGATAGCACCTAAGGACATCTTGTAAGTTTTTATACACATAATTAAATATTTGCAGTGCAATGTAAATATATGATGCAGTCAGGTAATTGTTAAAGTTCTAAATTTGCTTAAGATATAGTTCATAAGTAGAAAACAAACAAAACATGGTCCTCTTTACACACACTTATTGTTAGAAGTGTAATTTAAACGATTGTTACTTTTAACTTTTTTTTCAGGTTAACACATGGGCATCAACTATGTTGAAAAGTAACACAGCAGCTTGTTGCTAGTGGAATAAATATGTTGGAGATGACACAGTGGCTTCAGAGCATATTTAGTGTCGTGTTAAAAGGGGTGATAGAACCCTAACCCCATATGTTGAAACATGTGAAGGTGTGATGTGTATGGTGACCAGGAGAGGGTAACACGCAACCTATCAGGCACATACAACAAAAAACATGAGTAACATTACATAACATGTTATTACATAGCATCGATATAAGTGTAATTGATCATTGATAATACACTGGAGTTGTAATTTTACAAGACAAAGTGATGGAAACACAACAGTAAATCATACTTTTACAAGAGAGCAAAATGTCTTATGAGACTGCATAGATTGGAATACTTTACTTGTCATTCTCTTTTTTCTCACACTGACCCTAGTACTCAATTGTAGTTCTTAAATCAATCTAGTTTTTAAACCTTTATTGCATGCATCCTTCTTCTAAAGGAAACATACATTACCTAAAGTGGTAATCCTCAAAATCATTTATAATTTATTTTACAAGTGCTGTGACGTCTTTTTATTTCTGACTTTTTATTGATTGAAAGTTCTTAAGTTATTCTCTTCAGTTATGGTGGCCCACTCACTGTAGTTCTTTTTGTATGTATTCCTAACAAACATATATGTACAAACCCAGAGCACTGAATGGGGAATTATACAAGTGCTTCAGAATATTACTTAAATAGTTGTCTTTGTAATCCTTAAGTGCCATAATATAAAAAAAAAAATAAAAACTCGAATCTCTCTCTGTACTTTTTCTCTTTCTCCAGATTTCATCATTCTATATATATATATATATATATATATATATTAGGGCTGGCAGGCGATTCATCTCATATCTGCTAAAGGTACCCAAATAAAGAATTCGAATTCTAGGATATTACAAAATTGTATTGCATGACTAATCAATTGAATACACTAAGAAAACAAGAACTTGCTGTTTAAAGGCCCTAGCAACGATGTGCTCGCCTCGCTCCCCTGAGTAGCGTCCATGTCTGTTGTCACCCTGCTTTGACTAACGACGCAGGTGGGAAGTGACGAACACTTCCAAACAAGTTCCTCGGTGCTAGTGCCATAGAGATATATACATATGTATATATGTCTATGGCTAGTGCTACCGTGATGTGCCACTGCCAAGTAGCCTACGGGTCATTCAGTGGGCCAAATTTAAAATGCTCGCACATTGAATTGCTACTCAGAATCTCAGAATTAATTGCATTAATTTTTATAACGTGTTAATTTGCAGTGTAATTAATTAATCTAATTAACGCGTTAAACTGACATACATATATATATATATATATATATATATATATATATATATATATATATATATATATATATACATATGTAATTTTTTTTCTCAGCATTTCATCAAAATAGACTACATGCACTAAAGGCCCCACCTTTAGATTGCTCTTGCAAGATATGCTGTATTTGACCTTATTGTAGCAGTTATGAATTTAAAGAGTATGGAGAAATACTGTAAGTTAAAAGATGATGTTAGATGTACATCTTTATGTAAGATGTATGCTGTCATACAACTGTCACAACTTAGTGAGTTCCTCTGTACAATAAAACGAGGAGAATAAAATGTGTATGTCAGTGAAGAGTTCCGCTAAAGAAACCAATGTACAATCACTTGTCTTTGTTCTGAAGTGTAGGCCTGACAAAGTAAACTTTAAAATACTCCATCATAAATCGAAAAACACGTCATACTTTAAAATACATGAACTTTACTTAAGTTTCACAGCTTTTAAGGAC
Organism: Diplodus puntazzo; assembly: GCA_963678695.2. Classification (NCBI taxonomy): domain Eukaryota; kingdom Metazoa; phylum Chordata; class Actinopteri; order Spariformes; family Sparidae; genus Diplodus; species Diplodus puntazzo. The sequence continues at coordinate 8,065,938 of OZ023158.1, read as the reverse complement.
TGCAGATTTTATACTTCATTTTCATGTCTCTGTAGTTTGAGAGCTTATCTCAGAGATACTACTCCTACACTGTCATGCCTTGGCATGTACAACTTGTTAGTAGAAAGTCTATGGCTGTTCTTGACAGTTTCATTTGTTATTGTTTTTCCCTTTCCCACATAAGCATTCAATATATGTTGACAACAAAATGTCATGAGCAGAAAGAAGTGTTGTGGATATTAAGACTTATAGAAAACAGCAAATGTTTTCCAAGATATTCATTATTATTACAATTCCAGGAAACTGATATGACATATTCTGGGACTGGAGTGACTGGTATGTAGAAAAAGCAGTATTATTACTGGTACATGATTACACTAGCACAATAACACTATGCTGTGACTACTCTATATGTTCACATCAATGTTTGCTCTGTGTTCAGAGGTGCTAATATAAAAAATGCACTTGTACACCACATGACCCATGGTTAAATCAACTGTTGGTGTTGGCATGGTGGGATGACAATAGCAACTACGTTATAGGCTAGGGACAAACATCATTACAAGAACTTTCATTACATTGATGTGAATTGTTAATCTTCAGTGACAATCAGGAGGAACACTAAATGGTGTTTGAGGTTGCCGGAACTTAACACCTTAGTACATTGATGAATTAAATAACAAATCAATAAGTTGATCAAGGTTATCAGTCATCCACATCATGACGCTATATTGTAGGCAACTGGACTTTCTTGAAGATGTTTCACCTCTTATCCAAGAGGCTTCTTGAGTTCTGACTAACTGGAGGGGATCTGCAGGCTTTTAAACTCTGTGTGGGAGTGAGTTGTTAGGGCCACTTGTGGGTCATTGACTTAACCGGCCTCCATTCCGGTTGCTAGGGCTAGGTGAGCCCAGGTGTGAATGGCTGTTAAGCTGTCTGTGGATTTAACTAAGTACTGCATTGTAGGTGGGTGATAAGTAATGTTGTAGACCACTCTGTTCAAAGAGAGTCGTTCCAGTTTGCCATCTATGTCAGCCTCTTGGATGAGAGATGAAACAACTTCAAAAAACAGAAACTAGTCCAATTGCCTACGATACACCACTTCAAGAAAAAATTAAATCACACAACTCTCGTTAAAGACTCAAAGGCAATCAGTCAACAACTACAATCAACTAATCAATCAGCAAGGTAAGTAGTCACATATAAAACTAGAATGGCACTCAGTAGAGCACATACTTCCGCCCAGGCCCCCCTTTAATTTGTCAATCTAATATCAACTCTGTAAATCTGTATACCTCTAATTTTTAAACCACAACTGCTTAACCATAATTTAAGATAATCAAATCTCAGGTCTTCATCAGATTTTACTCTCTATTATCAGCCACCTAAAATATGGCAGATTTTTTTTCATCAAGATCCATGCATTATCCCCTGAGAAATTAACAAAAATAATGATGACAAAAATCCTGGACCCATCCCTTCACTGGATCATAGGTAAATGTTAGTGTGCTAACACAAACAGCTTTCATTATAGGTTGTATATAATAAACTTGCTTTGATTGGATGGGAAATTATGGCGACATGATAAACACTGTCAAGTTGGTATAATAATCTTGTTAAGCTCAAACCACCTAAGCCAGGGGTCTAAATCTCAAATTAGCTTGGGGCCCTCACTGGTATTGTCATCACATAGGAGAGCTACTTCAGCGTTCAAGTATTACAATAAAGTGCATTTACAATTTTTTTTTTTTCATTATTAAAATTATAATACAAAAAAGCAAACAGCAGTTTTTGTAAAATTTTATGATTCATTTTAACTGTTAGTGTGAATCTTAATTCATTACTTTTAAAAAGTTAAAAAGTTAACTTATTGAAAACTTGCTCAGAACTAACAAATGAAATATTGTACTTTATTTCACCTGGCAGCACATCTTGCTCATATTTTCAAATTATTTTTCTTATCTATTTGCAAATCTTTTTTCCTTATAAATAACTTGCACTGGGCTTGACGCATAGTTGTTATACCTGGTGTTACAAGGTGGTCTGGCTTATACCAATTACATTTCTTGCCCAACACCCCCAACATCATTTTCCAACATCAATAGTCCGAGAAGGGAAGCTACAATTACAAGAGCATCTGTTTGGTGCAGAAGCGGGGCCAGCAGCAGAGACATGAAACAAAGTAACAGCAGTTACAGTTAACTTTAAGATTTGTGGTCAAAAGCAAAAGCGCCTATTTGACAATATGTCAGATTTAAACTAATATGGAAGCTGATAACATTAATGAGGGAAATTCAATGAGAAGCTGGGGCTGTGCAGCCTGTCACCTGCAAGTCTTCATCAAACAGCTACTGTTGTTCAATACTCCTACAGATTGAATTAAAATGCTATTATTACAACAGATACATTAAAAAATGGATCCGCTGTCAACAAATGCCAAAAATAACCACAGCTTTGCTCTGTAGACGCATTTCTGATGAATGAACTAAACAAATTGCATTCCCTGTGACAAAATAAAATTGAACTCCCTATGGAATTGTGTTTTTATTTCAATTGAATATGAAAGTGTCGTTTAAATTGGTGTGAAACAACAAAAAAGTATAATAATATATATTTTTTAATGTTTTGGCTGAGCCATATTATATTTCTGACATTAGGTCACAGGCATGACGGAGAAGCAGTTTGACACCACTGAAGTGACGCTTGAATAGGAGTGGCCTTTTTTTGGTTTTTGTTTTACTCTATCAAAATCACCAAATTTTGCAGTATGTCAAGAGCCTAATAAAACACGTACACATACAGAATCGTATTATACTCTACTGAAATGAATGGAAGCCTATGGCTGCCTGCAAAATTTGGAATCCAAAATTTAAAATCTCAAACACAAAAGCATGGTTAACAAATTGGTGAGCCATTAAGTGATTTGTGGTGAGAAGGGCTAAACCATGCAATACTCACTGTATCCTCCTTTAAAGCTAGCAGTGAGAGAGTATTTTCCATTAGCAACCAACCCATCAGTTAACCAGCCAGTCCAGTCATGCAACATAGTCACTGCTGCAGTTAAATTATTTAACGTATGTTCATAATTATTCAGTTTTATTATTACTACATTTCCTTTCCTCGTCACTTCTTTCTGTGGATCATCAGATGACAGTTTTAACTCTAGACACTATTATAATGAGACATAACAGTCGTGAACATTGTCAACTAATGTTCACGTTCTTCTCCTACTCCTCATTCACTTTATCTGCTCCTTCCACCTGCTGCACTTGGCAGTCTCTAATATCTTCCATCTCCACCATATCATCCTTCTCTTGGTATATCATTGGCCTATCCTCTGCTCCAGAGGTCTCTCCACGCTGACTTTCAGATGGTCCTACTCCTGAAGCAGAAAGCTTTACTCCCTGACTATCTGCTGAACTAATTCTCACTTTGTCTGATTCCACACCAAGTTCAGAAGTCTCTCCTTTCTGTTCTCTTAATGAAGTAGATGATTCTTCCTCCTCCACCATTATGGCAACAGAAAATTCTCGCTTGCTGTCCGGGCTGGCTTTGACGATGGTCACATTACTTAACCTGTTCCCTATGGGTGAGGAGGGAGAAGTAAGACTGGAAGGGGAAAGAGGCAAAGTGCTCAGTCTGTCCTTAGAAAGCCGATCAGCGGGGGAGGAAATTTTAAGAGTTTCGAGAATTCCAACTGTCTTTCTTTCTGTTTTTCCTTCTGACTTTGGGATTGTAGCTCCTTCTAGCTCTTGTTCCTTGAGAGATAATTGACTTGAAATTATATCCCCTTTGGTCATGGATGTTATCGACGTCACACTTTCTGACTTCAAAGTCAGACAATGTGGACTTTCGATGGCTAGGTTTTGGTCAGCTGGAGAAGAAGTTTGAGGTGATACTGGCATGGTGTCAGGTTTGGGACTAGCAACTGGAGCAGGTGAGGGAGCACGGACTTTCAATTGACTAGCACGTGAATATGTTGTAGGGGATTGTCTAGACATTGCTTTGCCTGATGGTAATTTTGGGCTTGGAGTGAGGGCAGGGGAAAAGTCACTTTTTGTAGCCTCTGATGGCGTATTTCTTGAACTTAGATTGGGGCTTGGTGTGACTGCTAGAGGTGAAGTAGGAGTTCCTAGCAAAGAGACTGAGGATGCAGTCTTGATTTGGAACGAAGATGGCGGGGATGAACCTAAGCTTATTAAAGCTAGGCTAGCACCAAAGTCTGGCTCCAGATCAGCGCCGGGGCTTGGGTTAGGTGGTGTTTGGGTAATTGGAAAACCTGTGCTAGAATATGGTTCAGGTTGATCTGCAGGAATTACAGGAGTAAAACTTGAAATTAATCCATACATGGGAGCAATAGGTGTTGAGGTCTGAAGCGGCCCAGGATCGTACGCATCAATTTTTAACATGTTATCCTCGACATCTTTTCCTTTCTCCATTGTCTTAAAAATCTGCCTAGATGAAGCAGGAGATGAAATGGGAAGAGCGCTGCCGCCAAAAGCTGCTGTTCTCCCAGTTGTAGGTTTGATCATAAGATTTGTACAAGGTTCAAGACTGGGCCCATGTTTAGAGCCAATTTCAGGTGCAGGGCTAGAGTCATGGGCCTTTACATTAGTTTGGGATGAGGGGGGATTAACAACACCTATAGTTTTATCCTCATGATGGGCTGGAGCACATATCTGATTCTTTGATGGCTCTGTTTCAGGTATGATACCAGGTTTAGTGCCATGTTCAGGGGTGACCTTGGGGTTCTCTTTCTGCAGCAGTTCCTCCACCACTACAGGTTGCTTCTGAATAGCAAATCTAACACCTCCAGTCTCTCTAGCTGTCCCCTCTCCTACTTTGATGCCAACAGGGTCGCTACCCCGCCTCAGCCCGAATATGGTCACACTCTTCCTGCGTTTCCCTACATTTTGGGCAACCCCATTGGAGCTTTCTGATGGTGGTCGTGCATCCTTAAACATGCTTCTTAGATTGTACCCTTCCTTCCGCTCCTCGCTGTCCTGGGATTGGTCCAGCTGGTCTCCTGAACTGACCATTGGATTAGGACCTCCATGGTGCTTCTTATCATGATGTGTCACCCGGAACCTGAGTGGAAAATTATATATTTAGGATGCTATATTTTTTTGCTACTATATCCCAACATGCACTATGCATGAGTGGCTTAATCTTGTATTGTTACCTGCCAACAGAGAAGACAGTCTGCTCTCCAGGTCGATGTTTGGAACGAGGGGTTCGGCTTTGTCGTCGGCCCTTTTTAGATCGCACCTGGGCACAGAGGTGGCAGGAGTTGTGGTCGGAGCCTGAGTGGACTGTGTGGTGATGGGATGGAATACCACCAATAGACTCCTTACGCAACCTGGACATTACCATGATCATTCTTGTTAATTCCTATTTTATCATTATGTGCATTATATGTAATCAACTTAAGCTGGAATTATGCTTTCAAATGCTTATGATTTTTGTAAAAAATGTGGAAGGAAAAGGACATCAGTTACACATTGGGAAGTGTGTAACCAAATCACATCTTTGAAACAAACATGTAGACAGGCAATGATTAACAAGTACCATGAAGAGGAACTTCTTTTCCTCTGCTCTGCCAGAAGATCATGTGGGGTAGTACTATACTGAACTCAACCCCAACTCTGACCATAAAAATTAGAGAAACCTTTTCCACTGGTATGTTAGATCAGTCAATCAGCTTATTTGATGAGCATGTCTATGCTCTGCATTGTTGAAATTTGGATGGTGTATGCAGAGGCTGTAGGCTTTTACATGATTTGTAGAAAATCATTTTACATCAATAAATCAAATGCTCTTACAAATAAAATGTGTAAGAGCGGCAGCAACAGACTCCTTTAGCAGCTCGCTAGTTAGCACAAAGGACACGGGCTGAGCCAAAGAACAGAGCCATCATTGCAGCATTTAGCATGTATTTATTACTCTAAAAAAGCTAAGAAAACAAATTGAACATAGCGAACAAATTCTGGTTCTAAAATGGTTAATCATGTCGCATGTAGTAGTCAGATATGGGAAAATTAGTTGCATAGTATGACTGCTCTGTGACATTCAAGCTACACTGTTGGCATATTTTGGTAGATGAATATGTTGTCTGTAACATCAACATGCAGTCAAAGACAGTTAAAGTGTGACACTAACACGGACAGAGATGTATGATTTTACCTGGGGTCATGGCGCACACAGACATTGTGGTTTCCCAGCATCTCATTGAAGGCTTCCATATTAGCTAGGGGTGACATAAGAAGAACCCATTTCAGAGTAGAGGTAATCAAGTATTGTATGATGGGTTTGCTGATACATACTGAGTTAATCTGATTAAAATAGATATGTAGGGCCATAGATATGTGCATCACCTTTGTGTTTTTTGGCACGAAATTGTTAAAATCTAGGAATGCTAAACATCAGATCAACAGCTCTCATTCAAAAATATATCCATTACATGTATATAGCAGACAACAGTAAAACACTGCAAGGAGGAACAACTCTAAAGATTAGAATTTGATAAACTTCAACTTGAACAAAATGAAACAGAATCTCAAATACTTGTTTTGATTTTGTCACCTTCATTTTCAATAATGCATTTGAGGATCTGCTCCACTGTATCCTGGTTCTCCTCATCCTCATCTAAAACACAGCAGAGCAACAGACAGATTAGTTTTGGTAATGCTCTCCATCCAGAAGATATGTGTGAGAATAACGTGCAGTGAATCATTGGTGATAATGTTCATAAAGATAAGCATTGTTGTTTTGCTGTAATGTTGTGAAAAAAAGATGTTGAGCTGCACAGTACTATGCTGGGCGAGCAGACCTGTTGTCAACAAATATGTTAACATACAGAGATACTTAGATAGGTTGCTGATAATGCCTGTAATCTGTATGCGTGTTTCTCGTCGCTGAATATAAGAGAACATAACAGTTATTAACAAAAGTGTGAATTTACCTATTACTTGACGTTGGTTTGTATTTTTGATTTATATTTGCTCAAGTGATAAAATTACCAACTTCTAAATTATCCACAGAAGGTGAAGAAATTACAGTTTATTATGTGTATGTATTATGTTGAAAAGAATATCAACTCAATAATATCTGTTAATCAGTTAGCCCAGTCCCATCCTGGTCCAAACCTGGTGCACACTCTACCAACTGAGCTACTGGCGCACCCCACTTTACATCCATGTTTGTCCAGGCTCATAATATTGCTTATTTAATGAGGACTTAAAAAGGACATTATTTAAGATATCGAACATTGGTAAAAAAGACGATCAGTGGGGGAGAGATTGGTAAAATTGATTGACAAGTATGATTCCAGTGAATAATTTCCTTTAATAGAGGAGTACAGATGACTGATAGAAAGCTTAATTACATGATGCAATGACAATCACCTGAAGCTTAATATCAGCAAAACCAATGAGCTTGTGTTGGACTACTGTTGTACGTCTATTAGTGTGAGTTCATTGAGGGAAGCCGAAAAATATGTGTCCTACAATGTCCTTGTATGTGTTCACATATTTGGCCAATAAGGCCAAATCTGACAGAACAGGCAGAAGATACAAAATGGCTACTAACCCTAACTCAGATGCTTCATACACAAATCGAACATAAGATCTAATCAATCAGTTTCAAGGTGGATAACAAAGATTAGTGTGAAAATGTAAAATCTGGTCACAATTTCCCCTACTGTTATAGCGATGATTTATGGTGTTGAATATTCTGATATCACAGTAAAGTTGAGCTTTGACCTATTGGATAACAAATGTCACTACTTCATCATTGTATCCTATTAGATATTTGTTTTTTAAGTTATTTTGTGAGGTCAGTAACTTTTGACCACCAAAATGTAATCAGTTCATGCCAAAGACATTTGTGCCAATATTGAATGAGTTCCCTGATAAGATATCGCGTTCACAAAAATAGGATGGACAGACGGACGACCCGAAAGCATAATGCCTCAAGCCATGGCTATCTTCGATCCCCTGCCTCTCCACCTGGTAACTGTCCGTGCCTTTCAAACTCCACGGCCACACATTCTGCTGTGAATCTTCAAGTACAAGATAAATCCTGATGACATCACCAGGGTTATTTTGACATTACTAGAAAAGAAATCGACAATTGTTTTAACAGGTTGAATTGTACTCCCCCAAGACTATGACTGCTGATTATTTTATGCAAGCAATTACAACCTCCTTGTCAATTCATCTTTTGATTTACCCACCATCTGCATTTCCTCCAAGCTTCTCCTCCTCCTCCTCAGCATCGTCCATGTCTCCAGTGCGACAGCGGTATCCCTTCTTCTTCAGCAGGTGGCAGATGAGGAAGCCAAGCAGTCCAGTGAGGAAGAAGAGGAACACCACCACAAAGATTATGTAGGGTGGGGGCTGTTCCTCCACCCCAGAGGCTTCTAATTCAGTCATACGTAAATTCAACCTGAGTCACTGAGAGAGAGAGAGAAAGAGAGAGAGAGAATAGATATAAACATTTTTGAGTACCTTCAGAATTTGAGTTACAACTACTTAGGGGGGCAAATGTTAATGTTTAACTGTTTGATTTGGCCCTCACTCCTTTAAGAGGATTTTTGAGGGCTACAAGTTGGATTTATTGCTGAGATTACAATTAGGTTTCGTTAAATAAAATGCTGTTCAATGGATGATGGAAGTACATCCGTGTAACTGTATCATAATCTCTCTCTTAAATGTCTTATAATGCTATGTTGTTTGGCTTTAATTCTAAAAAAAGGTGAGAATGATAGGTTCTCACTTTATACAGTGCCACACATTACTGACACATTATTATTCCTGATATCCATAAAAAAGGACAATGTTAAAAGCTATATTGATGTAGTAATAATGTCTCTTTACAGGAAGTCAATCTGTGAGAGTATCAGTATAGAAAAAGACCCTCGAGGACTAAAGAAACAGTATGTGATGGAGAGTTTTACAAGACTGAGGAAGACGCCATCTTACTTATAGTTGCTTAAATACACCCCCAACCTCAGTCAAGAGAGACAAAAACATAGTGTGAATTGTAAAACGCACAGGTTTTCTGGGTTGGTTAAATCATTTTCAAGCCTTCTGTTTCAACTGGTCAACGTCAAGGGTCAGTCTGTAAGAAACAAAGAAAGGGAGAAAGAGACCTCAATGAGATTATTAGAATTCCATGGTGAATCTATATGAGATAACTTTAATCTGTCACTTCTGTGTCTTTACACACAATTGACACTGAAAAGAGGAACAAATATATACAGTGAAAAGAGTAAGAAATATCTACAGAGAGACAGGGAAAGGGATGCATTGTCAATTTTGCTTTGTTTTTTTAGGCTATTTAAGTGTCCTTTTCAAGAAGGACTTAGCCCACTTAGCCCAGGCTGCGTTCAGCCAGGTAGAAGGACTGCTGACCTGGACTGGGCTGGCTGGAGGGGTCAAGAGAGTTAGCCCACCACATGTGTATTGTGAACCTGGAGAAGACCCACAACCTGATGAGTCGTGTGGGGGACACTGTTTAAGAGTTTGGGGTACTGGGGTTAGTAAGCTATCCGTCCTATAAATGAAAGCTATGTCCATATACTAGCCACAAAGTCAACCACATTTCCAGCAGGTGTTGGAGTTGTCTGAGATATTCATGGAAGGATCTTTAAGTGCAGCCGCAGGGAGGAGAGTGTCCCGTTTGGGAACCTTAGAATTACATCCCTGTTGACCTCCAGCAGGCACTGGGGCGGTTTGCAGCCAAGTGTGAATCAGTCCAGATTTTAGCGTCAGCGTCTCTTAGTCTGAGGCCATGGTCCCACAGGAGATTGCCCCCTCCAGTTGGGGGGTGAGCTCCAGTCGCAAGCAAGTATTTTGGGGTCTTATTCAGGAGTGACAGGAACATGGAGCATGGGATGGACATGTGGTTTGGTTTCAACAGTATTGCAGACACTGCTCAGGACCATCATGGTGAAAAGGGAGCTGAACATCAAGTAAAAGCTTCGACTTACCAGTTGATCTGTGTTCCGATCCTCACCTATGGTCATGAGCTTTGAGAAGTGACCACCAGAATTAGGTTGCAGGTTAACTCTGACCCTGTGTGATGTGGCTGTTTTATCTGTTGCTAAAGCTGAACTAAGCAAGCTATAATGTAAACATAAACACAACCACCACACGTGAAGCTTATAAGATAGCAATCTCATTTTGACCTGCTGTCAGAAGTGCAGCAGTTTGGTCAAGTTTTGCGTATTTTTGTTCTGCTGTCGTTTATCAGTTGCCCTTATTCATAACAGATGACTGTAAATTGTATAGACCCAGTAGTGGACAGTTTAAAAAAAATGTCATTCAATTCATTACATTGTAACTACTTGGCATTACTGTTATGAAATGAGGCAGGATTTGTGGTTGGGAAAGTTCCCTGTAAATTTTGTGACATTACAAGTTTTGTTGCACATGTCTAACTGTGGCAATGACACTGTTTGATATTGTGTACAGTTACACCAAATCATGAAATGGATCAGCTCTGGCTTCTGCCCCCACGAAGAAACAACTAGGCCTGCAGAGCTGGAAGATCCTGCTTGATCAAGCACTGGACTGGATCAAGCATAGTGACAAGTGAGTCTTAAGTGGCTGAAGAGTTCACCTATTTCTACTTTTACACCTATTGTCATGTGTCCTGTTAAAACCATGTGGCTATCTGATGAACAAGTTTTTTTTACTTTGCAGTCCAAATTTCCTCTGTGATAATGTAACATTGTTAGTTTTGGACACAACTCTTCCTTACGTTTCCCCCTAAAAGAGGGCAGATGGCACTGTCAAATATGTATTATGAATACAGACATCATCTGCGTCTTACATGTAGAGAGGGCTTTACGACAAAACTTACAAAGCACTACAGGGTCCACACTGTATATATCTTTGCCTGATCTTATTCTTATTAACTATTCACACTGTAAAACAGACATAATCCTTATATTTTGTAATAAAAACACGTCTGAACTAACTGCCCCGCCACATCTTTGTCTTTTCAGAAGCGGAATTCCAGTCCAGCCGACCCCAGTGATGAATTACTACCCTGGCAACAGGCATTTATATTTTGATATTTTTTTTGTTCATTTTGTAATAAATGGCATAACAAAGAAAGGCGTTTCGGTGTTGACAATAACTAAAATGAAACATTCCAACTTACTGAAAAAGCTTTTGTGCCAGCTTTACTCAATAGTGGTTGTTCAGTATGTCTGCTTACACAGACCTGCGTTTGTTACACCAATAGAATGAGTGGTTTTCAGAATGTTTGTATTAATGCATACCTCCAAAAGTTTTATTTAGCACTTGTTGTATGACAAGAGAATGTAAAAATGCAACTGAGAAGGGATGAATCTTCCAACAATGAATTTGCAAAGAAACAAAGGAAATATATAAAATAAATAACGAAAGGATTCGAACTAAACATTTAGAAATAAATGCTGTTCCCTATTAGTTTGAAGCAGCTGGCAGGGAATATCAAATACATCCTTTAAAGCATGTTTATATGAGTAACGTATTTATAAAACTACAGGTTCATAAACTACCTACAAACAAACACTGCTGCTGCCATACTTATTTAATAAGGTAATAACTTCTTATAACTTCGTGCTGCAAAAGACATTTGCCACAAGACATCAGTTTTAGTATTTCTACTGTTGACATAATATACATGAGCAAAACTGCACAAAGATTTCCCTTTAACTGGCCTCTGGTTCACTAAAAAAGGACAAAAAAGACAGACAAAAGGGAACTAACCAAAACTGTTGGTCCAGCATCTCTGAACAAGACACCAGCATATTCCTGAACACATCACCAGACATATTCAAGCTTTAATTCTTGTAAAAAAAAAAAAATCTTGACATTATTTTTTGTTATTGGTCTGTTTACAATACATTTCATGCATGTTCATAGAAATTTGCCCATTTATCCCTAATCTTATGCTTGATTTTTATTTAGCGCTCTTTTAATATGGCAGTCAAGTAACTTTTGCCAAGTTCAAAACCTCACCTTCTGTAATATTTCTCTCTATGCCTGATAGCTGACAAATAGATTCTTCTTACCATTTTCCTTCCCCTCACCAGTGGACACATCTGAATTTTAAAAGTCAGCATGGTCGATTTTAAGTGTGCCAGCAAAAACACAGAAAGCAGCTATTGACATGTGGTTGATAAACTATGTCAAAATGTGTGTGCTGGATAAGAAGCTTAAACCAGCAGGCAGCATGTGCTCCTATGGAGTATGGGTTCCCTTTAGCCCCACCCTTTTGTTTTTACACAGAAAGATAGTGACACAGAAACAGTGTGTGTGAAGAAAAAGAGGAAAAGATTAAATGAGGGAGCCTTGTCCTCACTGGTTTTTAAACAAGTTTACTTCTATAAAACAGTGTCTGCTTTACTTGCAGGTAATGTACGCTAGGTATGAACCCTAGCCCCTAACCCTAATGCATACAGATGACATAAATTCATAGACTTTAAGTAAATAATTCTGTGTATACAGTATGTCAATGTGAATGTGCAGTAAATATATATGAGTTATCATACAGCACTTATCAGTGTTTCCCTCCTGTTAGCTTATCAGCGGGCTGACCCAACATGCAGATATGGACGCACACACACACACACACACACACACACACACACACACACACACACACACACACACACACACACACACACACACACACACACATTTATCAGCACTTGTCCCTTCTGAAACATTTTAGGGTGGCTTAGCCTTGATAATGCATATCATTAGCCCTCACTACTAAGGATCCTCAAAATGGTGGATTTGTCATTTGCGTCATTAACAGTGAAATCAGCATTGCAGAGAGGTGATGTTTTCAAAATTAGATTTACAAAATATGGCAACTTCAAGGTGGAGCTGTCTGTCGGCGTAAGTGTTGAGTATAGACAAGACCTTGCAATATCATGAGTGCAGATTTTCCAGGCTGTGGGGCACAGCACATATAATGATGTATTTGTATCTTTACTATATTGAATACTGTCACTTACTACCTAAGTGAGAAAAACCTCATATAAATCCTTCAATGAAAGTAATTTTGATTAAGTGGGAAGTGGGAATGGGGTCAATAGGCAATTGTTAGTGGAGTGGTGTGAGAGTCTCTTGAACGTGAAGTGCTAAACACTGAACTGCAGTTTAATGTGACTAAACAAGTTTACAATAAATAAATGTACTGAAGTAGACTCATTTTGAGTACAGTTGACTTTGAATTTGGAGTTACAGACACCACATCAGTGTACATTTTATTAATAATCTGTCAGAGATGAATGTAACCAGATAAAACTAGTGACTAGGTCGTGGAGTATCCGACTGACTTCAGAGCACATATACATCACTACAAGTGAGACAACTGAGACCGAGACACACATTATTCCCAAATTCTGTTATTACGTTCTGTGACCCATTTACTTTTTCATGTATGAATATATCAAATATAATTATTTATTTTCTCAACATTTTAATGTTAGCAAACTAAACTATGCCACGAATTGCTGACAACTTCAGATGACAGTAAAGTAAAGAAACGTCCTTTTGAACAGTGATCGACAATTGGTATCGGCTAATACTGCTTCCAGCAATCAGCCCCAAAAATCCTGACCAGAGCACCCTTACCAGAAACCCTTCCACGCAACAGAGGACATGATCTAGACAGCTTAAATTAATGGTTTTGCTAAGAGGAACATAAACATAGTGTTTGTTTAGTGAGTTATGGCATCAGTAAGCTACTAACCTAACATTGTGTGACACAGAAATATAAATAATATCAGCAATATTTACCTGAGAAAATATTAATCTTGATTGCTGGTTGTAAAGTGCTGTTTTCTAAACAATCAACAGTCTAACAGTACAGCAAAACATCCTCCAACAGCAGCCAGCAGCATAGTACACTGCCTGGCCAAAAAAAGGTCAACACGTGTATTTAATTAAGCAAACAGAAAAGAGCCTATCTTTGAATAATTACTACAGCGATTAATATGTTGCTGGCAACAAGTTATTGAACCTGTGGTCATGGAAAAGATGTTACTCTGTTTCAGAAGGGTCAAATTATTATATTATATTACAAAAAATTGGTTAAGAACTGTCCAACGCATTATAAAAACCTGGAGGGTTGAATCATCATCTTCAAAGAAGAAATGTGGTCGGAAAGAAATCTTGAATAATCGTGAACTGAGATCACTTAAACGTTTGGGGAAATCATATCGTAAAAAAAATCAACAGTAGAACTCACAGCTGTTTAATAGTGAAAGTATGAGCATTTCCACATGCACAATGCGAAGAGAACTAAAGGGACTAAACAGCTGTGTAGCCCTAAGAAAACCATTTATCAGTGAGGCTAATCAGAAAAAAGACTTCAATTTGCTAGGGAGCATAAAGATTGAACTGGGCCTGGGCAATGGAAGAAGGTCATGTGGTCTGATGAGTCCAGATTTACCCTGTTCCAGAGTGATGGGTGCATCAGGGTGAGAAGAGAGGCAGATGAAGTGATACACCTGTTGCACCTAGTGACTACCGTACAGGCCTGTAGGGGCAGTGTTATGAGCTGGGGTTGCTGCATTTGGTAAGGATCGAGGTTAGCAACATTAGGTGCCCAAAACATTAGGACAGCTGACAACCTGAATATACTGAATGACCAGGTTCTTACATGAATGGAATTTTTCTTCCCTGATGGCTCGGGCTCAAATTGTGAAAGAGTGGTTCAGGGAGCATGAGACATCATTGTCACATATGGATTGGCCACCAAAGGGTCCAGACCTTAAGAATCTTTGGGATGTGCTGGAGAAAATGTTACGCAGCGGCCTGATTCTCCAATCATCAATACAAAATCTTGGGAAATATCACATTTCCAGTTTAGTGCCCTTCTAACCTGAAAGAGGATAAAATAATTTAATTGTGTAGCTCTCCTAGACTTTACAAATGTTGTTAGATCGAATGGCTCAAATTATGACAGTGAAACAAGTCATTTTGCAGGGGGTTGTTACGCAAAAAATAATGTATCCACTATTTTACTGACGAGTCTTTCACCATGTTAGCTTATGGGAAAAAGTCATTTTGGGCCCCAGTGCATCGTGTAACATTGTAATTACACGGTTTAGCCACTACAAAATTTGGCTCCAAGCCAGGCACTCTTCATGGGTGCTTGGTTTCAAGTAGTATCAGCATTACAACAGTGCCAACAACCAACTGGTGGTATAAGGCAGCAGACATATAATGGATGGAGCTAACACAGAGACAATGAGGCAGGGATCATTTCATTGGTCAACAGTACACCTGACATTCTATTGGCTATGAAATTTTGACAGAATTATTGCACACACAAAAAAGTAATAAATCTGAGTGCGAGCATATGATTTGTAGCACAAGCAAAGGATATTTGAGTACGACGGTGGGGTTTTGAAAAAAAAACAAAAAACATTAAGTCATGCTTTCAAATTTAAAGACAGCTTTCTTAAATAATAGGGGAAAAACTCCTTATGTTTCTACTGTTTGGCTTGCGATCATCTTACAAAAAGATAAAATGATCGTCATTTCACCATCACAACTTTCCAGCGTAGAAAAAAACCTGTCAGAATATAATACACCTCTGAGAATATGTTGGTGTCTGAAACCTTCAAACTCATTGATGTGTTTCTTAAAATTGTACAAAACAGCCACTTTGGTCTTTCAGTCAAACAGCATAGACACAGCAGTAAGCTGTGTGGTATCAGCCCCTCTACTAAACAAGCCTAACAAATAGTCCATTAACAGCAGGTTTTGATGTGCATACCAATCAACAATCAACTACAAATTATGTGGATGATAACAATTGTAGTTTAAGTCAATTGATGCCCACAGGCGCAAACAAAAGGTCTGGTGCAGAGAGGAAGGTAGCTCCCTCACACACACTGAGAGCTTAAAGAGGCAGGAACTGAAAGAAAGCAGAGAGATGACTCAGCATCATCATCATGACACCGACAGAATAGCCTCCAAGTGACGTACTTGTGCGTGTTCAGTGCTTATAACTGCATTGTGTTGCTTGAAAATATAGTCTCATAGAAAATAAAGTAAAAGAAAGATAGAGTGAAGGAGAGATGCCGATGTGTGGTGTATGTGTGTGTGTGTGTGTGTGTGTGTGTGTGGGTGTGTGTGTGTGTGTGTGTGTGTGTGTGTGTGTGGGGATGTTTGGGCGCAGACGTCAGAGAACTGTGACATCAAAGGGATCTAGAATAGTTTGCATGCGTCATGACAAAGAGGAGAGAGGGTGAGGTGGCTGGATACTTTCTATGAACGCCAATGGCTGTAGTGATGCAGTAAAACCGGACAGTGAATGTGAATGGTCAAAGTTGATTAACCTTGAATGTATGTTCCATTCCCTTGCACATGAACATTGTAAACCTCACGTAAGTAATATTTACTGCAGGGCTCGTGAATTTTACCCAACAAGACAAGAACAACAACAAACAACAAGGTGTTCATTTTAATTTAAAAAAGGCCAGATGAACTATAAATAGTACCGTGGTTATAAATATTCAACAGTGGTATTGCTGCTGCTTTATATAGATTAATTATAAGCCAGTCATGCATGCAGGCTACACGTTCTTGTACTGTAGAAACAGAAAAAGGTGGCCGATCAAAGGTTAGTCTGTGAGTCCAAAAATACACAGAATCCAGCGGCTAGTAACTAGTCAGAGTGTTTGAGATGTTTTTGGTCACTATAATGCACCAATGCTAAATGATATACAACTATGTGCCCTCACTATGGTCATGCATCACAGCACGTAACGAGCCAAAAACATAAAGGTTTTTCATGCGTGTTGTGAAATGCAGTCGGGGCTGTGCTGTGCTGCTGCGTCGAGTCAAACCGTGCAGAGCAGGCTGGGAGATGTGACGGAAATATGGCGTAAGTGCAGTGTCTCAGAGCCAGGCTAGCTCTTTTACGTTTGCTGATATTCAAAAAGTGATTCCAAGCATTTTTTTACTTTTATTTTTATATCCGTCCGAGAGAACTACGCCATGAGAGATTGATTTACAGTTGAACAATCTGATAACAAGTACATGACCACCCTGTGAGTTTTTGAAATGCCTTTAATGTTGGTAAAACTGCTTGGATTGGGAATAAACGTTATCAATGAGTCAGTCAGTCTTGTAAGCTTGTCTGTGGAAGTCTTGCTTGGACATGTGCAAAGAGATTTACAATAATCAAGACGAGAGGTAATACACCCTTGAATAATCATCTCCAGCTGAGCTTTTGGCACAATGGGCCTGAATTTCGCAATATTTCTCTTGAAGACACAAGAACAAACGAAACAATTTATATGCCGGTCAAGACTCAAGACCTGCCCCATAAAAACAGCTAAGTTACAGACTGTAGGTTTACCTGAGGATAAAGTGCTAAGACATTCCACCACCATCCAATCTTTACCATCCAATATTTACTTAAAGCAAAACTCTCGCCAAAATGCAATCTAGGCTTTTTTTCGTGAATGTATATGAGTCAAACCTTCGTGTAAAAGCATAAGTACGACGAAAGAGGCACTTTACCGTATTTTCGTTTTTGGGTCAAACTCATTTTTAGTGGGAGTGCTACAGGTACTACTATGTTAGCATCAAAATTGCTATTTTTAAAACACTAAGAAGGCTCGACACAACATGAAACTTTGCTCATAGTATCACCAGGGTCTCTACACATGAACATGAGAATTTAGAACATTGTCTGTGTACAGAGAGTTTGCTAAAAAGAAAGTTTTTGAACAACTCAGGTCAGCAGCTGCTTGTTCCGCTTGCCGCCATCCTGCCAGTCAGAAGTATCGATCTCCGAATGTGACATAACCTGGAGGTGAGTTAAGGTGGACCGCTC
Source organism: Diplodus puntazzo (assembly GCA_963678695.2). Lineage (NCBI taxonomy): Eukaryota > Metazoa > Chordata > Actinopteri > Spariformes > Sparidae > Diplodus > Diplodus puntazzo. Next base: position 8,048,097 of record OZ023158.1, on the reverse strand, counting down.
ATGAAGCTTAGTTCCATATAAATGCACGGATAATTCGTTGTTTTGTCGTTAGTGAAAAACAATATTGACCTTGAAGTTGAAAAAGGAGCCTCATATAATAAACAATACTAAAATCAAAAGCCGGAAAAGTCACGTGAGGTATCGCGTCGTTGTTGCCGGAAGACAGTAGCGTTCCACCTTAACTCTCGTCCATGTTACATCATACCATGAGGTCACAGTGACCTTGAAATTTGAATGCCAAAAATAATCAGTTTATCCTTAAATCTGAGTGAATATTTGTTCCAAATTTGAAGAAATTCCCTTCAGGAAATCTGGAGATACCAGGTTCATAAACATTCATAAATAGAAAACACTGTGCCTCTGGCCTTTTTTTTTTCTTTGCCATCCATGGGTTTGCCTAACTCTTGGGTATGAAAAAAGGAGCTTTGCTTGAAATATTTTCCTGAAGCTTTCACACGTAAGAGTGAATCAACTCAGACTGACAGGATGTGTTTTGTATACTAATGGGAAGCACTGTGTGTCTTGTCTGAATGTCAGCCCCTGCCCTCCCTAGTGTCTACACATGCAAAAACACAACACAGAGCGATACACAGAATTTCAAGGTATCGCCATAAAAACTGTGCCAGTGGCATTGTGGTTCATGTGGTCATTTTACTCGTAAAGTTTGTGGATCCAACAAGAGAAATCGGTATGATTGCATTCTAAACTTTCTGTTTGAACAGAAGTGAGCGCAATCATGCCGCTAAAGAAGACAGCCTCCCGTTACCAAGGGTCCCACCTGAGTTCTGCCCGCCAAACTGACTGGTTGGCTGCATTGGCTTTTTTCACTATGCTTGACTCAATCTGTTAACTCACACAGTAGCTCTGGTAATGTCTGTTTTTGCCAGTGTTTGAGCTCTAGTTTTGCAGGGAAAGACTCTGACTTCTCCCAGTCTTCTGCTGCTCCTGTCAGGGTCATTCATCCTGTGGACCCGCTGTTCACTGCAAGACTGTCTCTAGGCTAGGCTTGTTTAGGTGGGCTGTCCACACGGCCACTGCTGTTACACCTGGCTAGTCTGCTTCACCCAAAGAGCCCAGTAACATTGCTATTGGCTATTGGCTGCTGTATTGTTTTGCAACTGCACATAGTCCAATCATTCATTGCCAAAGAAAATTCATGGCTAGATTTTGTACATACACTACCGGTCAAAGGTTTTAGTAGCCACCTTTGGCAGCGATAACAGCTGCACACATTTGTGGCATTCTTTCTTCAATGGAAATCAAATATTCTTCAGGAAAGTTCTTCCCAGCTCTGTTGTAGAAGTTCCCATAAATGCGTGGCACTTGTAGTTGCTTTGCTTTCACTCTTCTGTCCAGTTCATCGCAAACCAGCTAGATGGGGTTTAAGTCTGGAGACTGTGCTGGCCACTCCATGTTTTTAAACTAACCAACTTGCTCTTTTTTCCAAAGGTAGTTGTGGCATATCTTGGACTTGTGTTTAAGGTCATTATCTTGCTGTAGGATGAACCCCTGACCAACTAGGCGCATACCAGAGGGTATTGATTGGTGCTGCAGAATGCTGCGGTAGCTGTTTTGGCTCAAGGTGCCTCTCATTCTGTACAAGTCACTGACCCTGGATCCAGCAAAACAGCCCCAGACCATCACGCTTCCTCCTCCATGTTTGACAGTTGATGCCACACACTGAGGAGCCATCTTTTCGCCTACTCTTCGGCATGCAAAAATCCTGCGTGATGATACGAAGATCTCAGATTTAGACTCATCAGTCCATCACATCTTCTTCCAGTTTTCAGTAGTCCATTGGCTTCAAATAATGCTCACAAGAGTATGGTACCATGGTGTGTTCCAAAACATACTTACACTACATAGACAGAGGGGGTTATAAGTAATCTAGACAAGTCGAGACTCCTATAGGAATTGGTAGCACCAACTTTCAAGGCTTGATCAACCTCCATTGCTACAGAACAGGTTTAAGCTGTTACCCCATTTCTTGTTCACTGAAAAGGCCTTTTTGTATCATTCTAAAGTGCACATTATTTTTCAGTTTTGGGTAACCTTACCTTTTTTTTTTTTTTTTTTTACTTCTAGCAGTTCAGCACTTACCTTTGTAACATTTGAAGTTAAGGAAGGTGTTCTAAAACTTTTGACTGGTAGTGTACTTAGGTCATGGCTGGCTACCTTTATTTTACTATCGAATAAAAGCAGAAGTACCTCAAGTAAAAAGCAAAAACAAATTGTATATGAATAACAAATACTGTGCATGTTAGATTTATTGTTACAAGACATTGTTCAAGCCATCTTTTCCTTTGTTTTATCAATATCATGATAAATATTGTACTGTGGGTTCTACTATTTATCATGATGATACTGTTACCTGAACTTTTGTATCGTTACATTCCTACATGTAAATAACTCAAAAACAGTCCAAAATCAATAATACATATACTTATCTCAAGTTGATTGAAAACACTAATGACATAGCTTTGAATATGAATGATTTAAAGATGTCCTCTGTTCTACTCGTCAATCAAATCCACTTGCACACACTGGAAAAATGTACACAATCTATCTTTTTCATTGTACATGTGTAAAGTGAAAATAAAGGAACATTCAATAAAGGAATATTCTATTCTGAATCTGGCTAAGAGCATTGTCTGCCTGAGACACACAATGTATTAATGGAATTAGAGCACTTATTGTGTGTGTTATATTTAAGCGACATTCGTATGTGTTGTATGCATCTTTTCTTTATTTCTTCAACTAACATCTTACGTTACATATATATGTATATATTACTTATATGATATTTAGATCTTTTAACTAATTCCTCAGATGGGAAGTTTGGTTTGGAAGGGGGTCCTTACATAAGTAAAATATAAGTGTATATATGTATGTGTATATATATAAAATATCACTTTTATAAACATTTAAAACTGATGATCACACAAACACACACACACACACATGCACACACACACACACACACACACACACACACACACACACACACACACACACACACACACACAGATAAGTGACAGAAATAGTCTAGTCCAGCCTAGTTTCTGTGTATGTTTCCTGTCTTAAAGCATACACTACATCAGCAGAATCATGGCTACCATCTGATTAATATTTGACCAACTTCCTGTGGGAATTCCATGAACTTTGCATTTCTTTTTCTCGTCTACAGTCCAGAACAGGCGAAAAATTAATAAAGGAGCCAAATGTCAAGCTTTCCATGGTCTAATGGTCCGTGGTCTAAACACTGGAGACTCCCCGTGAAAATCCACAACCTCATTCAAGGTGAGTGGTCCACACTTGGACGCTCCTCAGCATAGAACACTATAAGGATTTATAGCTGTATGTAAGGTTATGGTCCTCCTGTTTACTTCCAACATATTTCACCCTGAGCCAGCTTCCATTGTGGCTCTTTAAAAAGCATCTGCATACTCTCATTCAATCTCATGGCCCTGCTCTAAAATCTGGGTCACTCTGAAGTTAGCATCCGATTCAAAGTCTCTTATTGGAATTTTCCAGTCCACCTTAAAAGTAGCACTCTGCCTATAGGTGGCGTTGTGCCCTCATTTTCAAGCTAATTCATGGACTGAAAAACATAGTGGGGAATGAATTATGAATGAATGAATGAAAAAAGGGCCATTTCACTGCTTTTTTCATGTCTAGACCACATGAAACCAGGTCCAGATCAAAAACCACTTCACTTAGACTCATCAAATCTGGACTACATTTTCACATAGATGGGGAAAGACTCGTATAAACAGTTTCAAATTTCCAGCCCGGGGTGCAAAGATCTTTGTCCATAGTTCCTTGTTATAAGCTGTACATGCACCCCTCACTCAGCCCCATTCACACTGCCCTTTGAGTGCGAGTATCATGCGCCAATTCTCCGTATCCTCCTATGTGTGAAAGTTTCAGAAGCGCATAGGGTCGAAATTTCGCAGCAGCTCTGATGCACCTCCAGAGGTAGTATCAGAGGCAAACTGGCATCTGTGTGAAAGGATAAGCCAGCGGCATGGAGCGGGGCATGTCGGTCTGATGGTGGTCACAGTCGTATAATTAACCAGATCCTTCACTCAACAAAATAAAGCAAAATGTCCCAAAATGCAACGTGACATGACCAAACAACAGCCACGTAGTCAATGGGTGTGACTTTGGCAACTTGTTTGAGGAAAAAAATATTGCAGTTATACATGGGAAGCGTCTGTCATCCTGTCTGTCACCCTGTCTGTCATTCTGTCTGTCATTCTGTCTGTCCTACCGACTCTTTGTCACATTTCTGCACGGCAAAAAACTTCAACTCACCACGTGTTTGTCTCAAGAACATAATGCAGAATGCTGCTGTGTTTAAAGGACCATCTCAGACAGTACAGAAGGAAGTCCTTGACTGCATGCTCTGATTCATGTTTTGAGAGAGCACATCACTGAAGAAGTCCAGAGTGCTGACTTTATTTTCTTTTTTTTAAGCTAAAATGTCAAACATTTGCCATGTCCAGCTTCTTGTCATTCATGACAGCAAATGAAGAGTCTTCAGGCATCGGACTGATGGATTCTCCTTCTTACTTAGGTCGAGATTTGCCTCTCTTAAGTATTGCAGTTTTTGACCTGACCTTGTTTTTAATGTGGTCTAGACATGAAAAAAAAAACACAGTGAAATGGCCCTTTTTGTATGATAACAGTTAGAATAAAGATTTCAAAAATCTGAAACTGCATTTGTTCTGCTGTAAAGTCTGAAGCCCCTCTGAGACAATGTAGTCCAGATTTGATGAGTTTGAGTATAGTTTTTGATCTGGACCTGGTCTAATGGTCTGCCTGGTCTGGATGTGAAAAAAGTAGTGAAATGGCCCATCGTTTGGTATTTTCACAAACTGAATTAAGGTTTTTAGGTGACAAATGCTACGGTAAAAACAAACAAAGGTCCAGATTATCAAACCTTGAGGTGTTCCCTTCCCTTTCATATTGGAGCATACTGAGCGAGGAGAGCCAGAGCGAATAAAAAATACGGCTGAAAGTCAATAAAACATTTTTCTAGAGTTAATATGATCAACATTTAGGATTGTAAACCGGTTACAGCCTGTTTTCATTGTAATTTCATTTCCCCCATTTTTTTTTTCAGTCCAATATGACTGAACAACGCCATCTATACGCAAAATGCCACTTTTAAGGTAGACTGGCAAATTCCAATTAGAAGCTGTGAATCGGATGCAAACTTCAGCGTCGTCGGAAAATCCGTTATCAACAATTTCCTTACTCAGTTCATCTCCCCCTGCGCTGACCGCAACTGGCCAAATCCGTTTTGGTGGAAGAGTTCACCTAACGTGCGACACATTTCTAAAGTTTACGACAATGACATTAATTGATAATAGAGCATCAAATGACGCCGAATTTAGCAGTCGACCCCTGTACATTCCTCAAATATCCTTCGCTGTCTTTCGTTGTACATTTCGACAAGAAAACATTAAGTGCGACAGTTTTCCACTGGAGTTCGGCTTGTCGTTTGTTCACGTAGGATAAAGGACGGCGCACATCGGGTCTACAGACTTCTATAGGTTCCCATCGTCTTCAGTAACGCTGATTCACTGCATCATCCTCTCCACCAAGTCAACAACACCTATACTACACCACACCGTCATCGCTACGGCTCACCGCTGAGCCTCCAGCGAGCACGCAGTCACACCTTATCTGCATCTGAAGGTTAAATACTCAGTGAGCCGGTACACTCAGACTGCAAGTTCCCAGGCCCCGCAAAACAGAGACATCCAGCAGGGATATTCACCTCGAGTCCGACAGGAACACAGCCCGGTCCTCGGTGCTCCTGATGGGGAGATGCTGTCCCATCACTACAGCCTGCTCCGCGTCCGCTTGTCGGATCAGAGGGATGCGACTGTCTCCGGAGGAGGGCGGAACGACAGGAAGCTGCGGGGCATCTGTCTGTCTAACCCAGAGGAGACTCCTGCTGCAACTTTGAATGTAACCTTCGTTCATTCGGAAGAGTCAACTTAACATTGACTGAAATATGCTGCGCCCAGTTTTATTTATAGATGCCCCCCCCCCCCTCAACACACACACCCATCAAAGCAGTCTGGGCCTGTTTGCATGCAGCACAAACACTACTTTACAATGTACGTATAAGGATAGGACATATATAAAGAACAAACACATTCTCTGGTGATCAACTAAATTGATTAACTGGAAGTTAATGTACAATATGCTTACTCCAAAATCATCTCTAGGAGGTTTGTATGTTGATATAGAAAATGATGCGTATAGACTTTCAGAGTGACGTTGGGACACTGAGTGCTCTGGTTCATTGAGCCAAGAACCATCACATCAGATAACAGCAGTATCAGAGGATCCACTGCCAGGCACTGCTTTTCGCCTCGGCTTCCAGATTGATGCTTGTAATAAACTTGCCCTTTTCGATGCAACCAGTTCCCCTCCTGCACTCTCAAATAGTCCAAACACATAGATTTCAAAAGGCACAGGGTTGCAGAAGGGCTTTAAAATTCACTATGTGGTTGTGATGGTTGTTCATGTATTTGCTTATTTTCTGTTAACTGAAAGGAATCAAAGCGTGTGTGCATATATGTATGGTGAGGGGTGAGTGGGTGCTGGAAAAGAAATCGATAATTAAGCTGTAATCAATATATAAGTTACAATACAGTAGTTAAATAGTTGATGCATTAAGTTTTAGCAGGACATATTTCGCTATGAATTTTATATTTGTATGTTTACATATTTATGTATGTATATATTCATAAATTCCAATTAAATAAGGAACCTTGTGATGAATCATTTGCTAAAGATTAAAGCTAAAAAATCAGACTTCTTTCCACTCCTTTTTGAACATGTAATTAATATTAACCGATAAAAAGAACCAATAATACAAAGTCAAATTTGCTTTAGTTGACTTAACAAAATGCAGCATTTACACACAGTATGTGGCGGTATGTACCTTTATGGTTGTTTGCCAGCAGTCAATAAACACAGAGAAGAAGAAGAACAACAATGCTGTTGTCCCGTTCATTACATAGAGAGCTGATACACTTGTGTAAAGCCATGCAATGTAGACAAGAGCCACACTTGTCATCACTGGAGTGGCCGTTGTTTTTCAAGTTTAGAAGAAGAAAACACAATTGTAATTTGCAAAATGTGTTCCGCAAGTGTTGGGAGAGGAGGGGATAAGTCTCAGAGTTTAACACAGTAAACCTTATTCAAGCTCTGAATAATAAATTATCCATCTTTGCCACTATATCCTTGCCTTTTTACCATCAGGGGTGCAAAAACTACAGGTTATGAACTTATTTTTTTTTTAAAAAGTACAATTATTATAGGTATCAGAATGAAGGTAATTATCAGTTATCGGCATCGGCTGAAAGAATCCATACCCTGCATCCCTAATATTAACCCTTTTAGATCAGTCATTATCCAGGCACTAGTCTGGTTTAATCCTTCCATTGTCCATGGGAGAATTATGCAGCACCTAAGTCGTTGTGCCCACTGAGATGTTGCTGCCACATCTCATTAAAGTCTTTGTTTATGACCACATCCTAAATCTTATTCTTTTGAAGATAATCTCATCATTGAGAAGTAGACATATAACAATAAACATATTGCGGTACTGTAAGCATTGTTTCTATGCTCCAGACGTGCAGAGATCCATTGTTGATGTGTCAGCACTGATGCCACCGGCAGATACTGATGTAATGTCAACTAATATAACAGGTCTGCAGCCAAATTTCGCAAATGCCACTTCCCACAATAATCAATGCCAGTTCCAACAACTTTGTATTTTCTTAGGATGTTGTGCAGATAAACATGAATATCATTATCATCAACATCATTACTTTAAATAAGATTCATCACTTATCTTGCTCGTTAAATTCAATTTTACAGTCATTTGCAAACAATCTAGTTTGTGAGGTAGGACTTTCATTCTGAAAGGTCAAACCGGAAGTGTTACTCGAAGTTCTGGCTAGCTAGCTAGTGTCGTTGCTTCAGTAACAGCTGCTAAATTAGCTATTTTTGTGCTTCTGTCGATATCAACACATCGGCGACTAGCTGTTGGGTAGTGACCAGCGCCGGGACTTGGCTAAAACGAAGGCAGGCAACTTTAAACTAAACGTGCATCTACGGTTATTTGCAAGTTAAAATTCTCAACCTCGCCCACTAGCATAGCGAACTGTTAACCTTGATCTGCTAACAGTCTGTGCAGTGCAGCTGCTATCTCAACCAAGTTAGCTGCACATAGCCTCTTTACCAGTACAACTGAAGTGATGCAACAAAGGTACGTTGTCGTTTAACGTATAATTGAGTTCAAATCTTAATTACGGTTTATTGAGGATGTTAACAGGACAACAGCAGTGCCAGTAGCGTTAGCCGAGTTAGGTTATCCAACTTCCGCTTTCGTCTTAATGGTTTCTGTATTCATGTATTTGGCTAAGAAAATATCAAAAACATGATTTGAATGTAGAGTAGGTTTTTACATGATTCAGACATGCCTTTCTCCAGAAATGTGTAAACCCTAGCTTTTCTGTAGGATGTAAACAACTGATGTGTCACTGTTGTCAGCTAACGTTACTTGTAACAACTGTGCTTAGGTGGCGCTAACCACCATGTCTTGTGACCTGCAAGTTGCTACCCAATGTCTGTCAACGATGCGAGTTTTGTCTTGTCATTCCTCAATGATGTCCGCGCACGAAATTAATATTATGTCAAGAAATTATTTTTCGTCTACTTTAACATAAAACTAAAGCTTTTGTCCCCAAAGGTTTTAGAAAACAGAAACAATGTAAAGTAGTGTTAAAGATATCAATGCGTTATTACTCATTTAAGAGCCATGATAACCTGATAACACCATGCAAACCAAAAGGAATATATTCTTCTTTAATAATGTATTTTTGTTACAGAGATGTTTCTGTCTTTCACAGGCATAGCCATTGTTGAATCCTCATGATGGCAGGTTCCCAGTGGGAGCTTCCTCCAGAGCTATGTTGTCGGCCCATGGCCTTTGTAGCTTTAACTGGTCTGGATGTGGTGTATAATGCTGTGCACCGGGCCATTTGGGATGCCTTCTGTGCCAACCGGCGCGCTGACAGAGTTCCTATCTCTTTCAAAGTCCTCCCAGGAGACCATGAGTACCCCAAATGTCGCACTAAGGTAAGTAGTGGATAGAGAGGTCTAGAAACAAAGACAATACAATATCCCAACAAACTGAACCTATGGCATGGAATTGGAACACATTTTCTTACTTGAATATTACTGCCTCAGTGCTAAGATGTGGGACATCTCTAAAACAGAATAATTATGAAGTCAATACTTGTGTCTTTTAACAATCAATCTTCTCTGTCTGCCTATCCAGCGAACATCCTATGAATGGTACATCCCTAAAGGCATCCTGAAAACAGGTTGGATGAATAAACATCTGAACTTGGTTCCAGCTCTGGTTGTTCTCTTCTATGAACTGGACTGGGACGACCCACAGTGGAAAGAGAAACAATCCGAATGTGCAACTAAAGTGGAGATTGTCCGGTAGGTGTACATTTAATTTGCCTTCTGAAAAGGTTTGATGACAGACTAACAGTAAGATAAAGAAGATGTACAGGGTTTGTTTTGTCATGCTTGAAATATAAGACAAAAGCTTTGGCTCTGCTGCCTGTTGATTAGTCCAGTTCTCACAATTTACTGTACTACACAGCTCTGGCTATACAATGTTAACACATGCCTATAAGCTATAATGAATAGTCAATATCTATCCATTTACTTTTAATAAAGAAATACTTGTACAAGTGCAACGTGGTTATTTCTCCGAGCCACGATTCATTAATACAGCTGCCCGTTGACATTAATTCGACATGATAAATAGCGTGAGTTGTATTTCAGTCTCCCGTTTTCCAGAGTCCAAGAACAGCGCTGGAAGTGGCACAGAGAGCGATGTAGGCTATTTACTGCCCAGCTAGGTTAACAAGACACACAAACAGACTGGAGAGTGAATTAGTGCAAGCTAGCACATCAACTTAACGTTATTGTAGAGACCACAAGTTTACCCGACAGCTGTTCCTCTAAGTGTTTATTAGGTGACGTGGGCTGCCAGAGTCTCGTTAATTGATGGGAAATACTGGATTCTATAGTGAAGTACAGAAATGTAGCAAATGTTTAGCAAGAATTAAAAAAAAAAGCCTTATGGCTGTCCCAAAATCTAGGCTTTAAACCAAAGGTGAACAAGCCTTTGCAGTTGTGACTCCCAACCTCTGGAACCATCTCCCCATGTTCTTTAAAAATGTCAGTAAGTCAGTTGTTAGTTTTAAGAAGCTATTAAAAACTCACCTGTTTCATAAGCACTTTGTCCTGTATTTGCCTTCTGTGTAGTTGTTTACACTGTTTGTGTGCTAGATATTTGTGCTGCCTTAATGTGTAGTTTTGATAGTTTTTAAAAAATATTTTTTTCATCTCTGTCTGGGTGAGCCACATTTGTGAATAGAGTAGACTGAATTCACAGAGAGTGAGTGGACAATGTTGACAATGTGTAATCCTCTCTGTTAGTGCCGGTTTAATACACACTCAAATGTCAGTGAGGCAGCCGAAAATGGTGTTTAAACTGCAAATCATTTCTGCAAAATATCTGAGTGTTTGACACTCGGCCTCTCGTCCTTCCATTTGGCCCCCTCATGCTGCTGCTGGACACAGATCCTAAATGCTGCAGCTTTCTTTCCACTATGGAATCATCATGAATGGTGTTAAGCTGCTTCATACACTTTTCTGCTTGCCTGCATGTAAGCCAATTTTCCACTCTTTCATTGATGTTGTGGATACATCAAAATGCATGCAAGCAAATGTGACAAATATCCTGATCTGAATCTTTGGATGTTGCCCAGAGTTCATATCTGAAAGGAGCTTATACTAGGTAATGCAACTCTGCGATAAAACTGTGGTTGTAGCATCATAAAAAGTGTTTCCTCTTCCATTTTCCCAAATCTTGTTCAAGTATTCACTAAATTTCAAGGACAGAATTATTATGTCAGTGGTAAAAGCACTTCTGACAGCTGTCATACTTGGGAAAAAACATAAAAGAACTGGGAACCATGTATGTAACTGACTGTATCCTGCAGAGTAGCTCTGGACACCTTTCACAGAAACATACCTGCAGTAAATTTAATCTGAAATCATCTGTGTTGTGTTTGTTTGTCTTTAGGACCAGTCTTCAGGGCAGGAACACCAAGGTGGCTGTGGTTCTAATCCAGAAGAAAACTCCTCTACCTCCAGGTATAGAGCGCTACTGAATCATATTCAGTCATGCTCATGCACATGTACATCTACTTTTCCAGTTTCTTTAAACTAACAAAACTTATTTTCTTGTTTGTATAGGAGAGGACCTGGTTGCATCAGAGAGAGCAGCAGCTCTTTGTAACGCCTGTGATCTGTCCGGCAAGAGTCTCTTTGTACTGCCACACACAGACCACTTAGTGGGCTACATTATAAGGTAGTTACCAATTCACTTATGCTATATAGATACACATTTTTACATACATTACTGCTTAAAACTGTAGGACCACTTGGAAATTTCCAGAGCAGTTCCACTGGAGGTTTGGAGTTTAGGGCCTTCGTCAAGGGTACCTCAGTGGTGGTAATGAGGGATGGGGAACCATGTCTTTCACTCCAGGGATTTGAACCTCTGACCCTTCGGTCACAAGTTTGCTTCTCTAACCTGTAGGCCATCACTGCCCTAAATGGCACATTGTGTTTATGTAGTAAAGAAAGGCCAATTGTTTGATTGAAGAAAACCCTTGCATAATAATTTCAGCACAGCTAAAAACTGTTGTGCTGATTGCAGAAGCAATGAAATTTGCCTTCCTTAGGCTAGTTGAGTAAGTGAAGCTGAAGATTCCCTTCAAAGAACTGTGCAAACTGGATCTAACCAGAATAGAAAGATAAGTGGGAGGCCTCAATCTACAACAGAGGGAGAACAAAGCCCTCCTTTTTTTTTGTAGCAAAAAAAAGCCTTAACTGAGACATAAAAACACATAATAAAAGGACAGAATTATTATTTAAGTAAAAATCATTATTTCTAACCTTGTCAATGTCTTGACGAAATGTCTTTTCATTTGGTAACTCAGTGACCCCACTGTTATGAGAAGTACACTGTATAGACTAAATGGCATCGTTCAAGGCCATCCCAAAACCTAATTTAGCCATCTGCTTTTCCCTTTTTGATGTATGTTTGGATTCCTCTCCTGTTGGAAAACCAAACTGCACCCAAGATGATTTTAGGTTTTCCTGAAGAATTGGGAGATGATCTCCCTCCTTCATGATTTTATTTGCACCAGATCCTCTGGCAGCAAAACAGCCCCACAGTTTAATGCTAAAACCACCATGCTTGACAGTTGGTATAGTGTGTACCTGTAACTGTCTTCCAGTTGGGTATATGAAACGAGCCCTATTAAAATGGACCCCGAAAAGTCATCAGCCGCTATCAATCATAATCACTTAGAAGTAAGCTAAGGGGCCATGTTACAAAGCCTACTTGAATGACATAACTTTCTATGATAAATTCATTATTGAGCCATACTTCATGTATGTTTTTTGTGACAAAGTAGTATCTGTTCCAGTCATTCCATCAAAGAAAAATGAGAATTGTTTTGATGTATTGGAACTGAAGACTGCCATGATATACATGCTCTTTATAAGTGTACGTAAACTTTTAATGAGACTGTAAATCTAAATGAAGCTTGTGTTTTGATTATAAAGAGTTTAATTGTGATAAGTGCATAACAGTGAAATACATTTTATTGTGTTTACCACCTCTTTCATCTTTCATGAAAGCTTTGGAGACATTTGCAACATTGATATGTATGCATATGGTATACCTTGAAATTTCTTGTACACATTGGGTGTTAATTCAATTATATCCTTCCCTGTAACACTGAAGGTTGGAGAATGCTTTCTATGAACATGCTCAGACGTACTACTATACTGAGATACGGCGAGTCAAATCACATAAGGAGTTCCTCAACAAGACAACACATCAGGTAGGCACACATACTATAGTCTAAGTATAACCATAGTTTCTATGTGTGTACAAATAAAGCTGCTTGGAATGAAAGGTTGGACATTGGTCGTAATGTATTATGTTATGCCTCCTCCTTACACTAATCTCTTCTTCATCTCTTCTCTGTGTTCTGATTGTGTTCCCAGCTGCTGTTTGTCAGACACCAGTTTAAGATTGCATTCTTCAGTGAGCTGAAACAGGACACCCAGAATGCTCTCAAGTAAGTCTGAGCCTGTACATTCTGAATGGATCAAAATCTCTGTTAGGACTTTATGAGACTGAGTATGAAACAGCAGTAGTGTGTTTCCATCAACAAAATAAAATTAAGAAAAGAAACAATGTTTTTAATAGGAAATTGGAAAGTCTTAAAGACTGTCTGGAATGATCACCAATGTAGGCAAGTTTCTCAGGAAGTGTTATAAGTTACTTTTAACTTGGTGGTGAGAAAGAGATGGAATCAACAGTCTACTGTAAAAATAGCCTCCAAAGTTTCCATCACTGCATACTCTCTCCCGAGGTTGCCAGCAAACGTCTTTCTGTGTGGCAGCTTGATATTATTCGTCGTGGATATTTTCTCTTTAATGCAGATAGAGGAGTAGGTCCACTGTGAAACACAAGTAACATCTCTTTCATCTTGTGCACTTAATGTCTCTCCACAACTGTGTCCTAATTCTGTTGTTTATGCTGCTTCACTGGCAGAGTTTTCAAAAGTTTCACATTGCTGTGCTGCCATATCAGATGCTTCAGTAAATAAGATATTCTATTTTTGTTGTTTAAAGCATTGTGCCTGCTTTGCAACAGACCGTACTGTTCTTTCTGTCCTTGACTTGGACAAACTCAAAATAATGACAGTACCTCCAGCTGTTATAGCATACCCATCCGCTCATCCTCCATCCTCCATCCTGCGTTCAACTTTTTGGCTAGTTGTCGATGTGACTTGTCCTCACCTGCAACGCTTACACATCATGGTAAAACAGCCCACCTAGGATAAAAAAAGCTAACCGCGTTCTGGCAACAGAGTAAGGCAGTGTTATTTACTGATTTGGCATTTTTATAATCCCTAATACTTCCTCGTTACTGGGGAAAGTAATGATATTCGAGTTAATGAGGAACACGTTACTGCCAAACAGGCAAATTAATTTGTGGCTTCTTACCTAAGCATACATTTTTAGACTTTGCTGGTAGAAAAGGCAAATGTTCAGTGCCTATAAAAAGTATTGACCCCCTTGGATGGCATGGCTCCAAGGGCAACTGGAAGAAGGATCCTTGGACTATTGAGACCAAAATTGAGCCTCTTGGCAATCAGACTAGACGCTGTATTTGGCAGAGACCAAATGCTGCACATCACTACAAACTCACCATCCCCTCTGTGAAGCATGACGGTTGCAGCATCATGCTGTGGGGAAGCTTCTTAGCAGCAGGCCTTGGAAGCCTTGTAAAGGTAGAGCGTAAAATGAATGCAGCAAAATACAGGGAAATCCTGGAGGACAACCTGATTCAGACTGCGAGAGAACTACGACTGGGGAGAAGATTCCAGCAAGACAGTGACACAAAGCATACAGTGAAAGCTACACAGAAATTGTTTGAAGACAACAAGGTGAATGTTCTCGAGTGGCTGAGACAAAGTCCAGACCTCAGTCCATTCCAGTAGGGAATTTGTGGCTGGACTTGAAAAGGGCTGTTCGTGTCCAATCCCCATGCAACATGACAAACCTTGAGCAGTTCTGCAAAAAGGGATGGTGTAAAATGTGCAGTGTGCAAGCCTGACTGAGACCTATTCTTGTCAAAAACCCAACTTACATTGAATTGACCATGATTCCATTTATAAAAGCAATTAAAAACATCCAAAGGGGTGGTAATTTTTGTATAGGCACTTTATACCTTTTGTGTTGTCCTCTTTCTCTTATTGAGTAAGTCTATTTGTGTCTATAGGTACTACAGAACTGCATACAGTCTTGTTCATGAGCTCAGAGCCCATGAGACCAACATGTTGGAGATCAAAACTATGGCTGGCTTCATCAACTATAAGGTACAGTTCTGTTTGTTTATGGTTCTGGGGCAGAAATCTTCTTTTGATCAACACTTTGGTCAGACAAATTTTCTCAAACACTAATGGATGTATCGTTTCAGTAGAATGAGTGGCTGCTGTACTTGTCAGGCACATGCTAGTTTTGGAAAGAAACTTCAGCTCCAAAGAGAGACAGATGGAAGTAGGGTTGTATCTGAATCAGAATTTTGAGTTGATTAAGCTTTTTCCTCAATTCATCTTTCCTACATTTATAAGAAATTATATTTATAATTCATTATTCACTACTCCATTCAGTTATAGTTCATCACCACACCAATCCTCTAACAGCCTACATGTCAGGTCTGAGCTTTTACTTTTAAGACTCTCATTTGAATGCATTTCTTCATCATCTGTGTTGGGAAACAATCAGATTTCCACATAGTCATAAGAATAAAAATTGTGTATCATGTTCATCACACTAGAAATGTACAATAATTTGACCACTTAGTTATTCTTATATAAATTGTTGGTTTTAGTGTACACTGTCACATTTCAGTTAATAATGGACACACTTCATAGCTTCGAAGAAAGCTTGTGGACTTTTGGGCTAATGCTTTGTATCATCAATGTTTAGAAGGCCTAAATTAGATGGAAATTTGCAGTTACTAACCATTTTCCGCCTTTCATGTCCCTCTGCTCTATCTCCCTCTCTCTCTTGATGTGTCTCTCCTTTTTTTGTCTCTAGATCTGTCGGCTGTGTTTCCAGCATAACACTCCTCTAGATGCTATAGCCCAGTTCAGGAAGCACATTGACCTGTGTAAGAAGAAGATCGGCAGTGCTGAACTGGCCTTTGAGCATGCCGCATGGATGTCTAAACAGTAAGATACAACTGTATATGAATACACAGAAAATCACATATATACACGGTGTAGTCATGAATACATAACTAGCGCACCCTGTATGTAACATGCTAAAGTAATGGAGCCTTAATAATTACGAATACACAGACATCTATTGCCAATGGTAATGGTTTATTTACTTGGCTGCATGACTGAAAACAATAATGATAAGTACAGCTGATAAACCTAATCATTCTAACAATCAAGCAGGAGTCATTCAATATTTTTAAGGTTGCCAGGCATGTTCTGTTGACGTAATAGACAGCATTCAGACCTGTTATTGAAATCTGACCTGAGTAATCCAATCACAAGAGTACACCTTGATGCCAATCAGTTCACACCTGACATTAACATGCGTCTCAAGTGACCACTTGTGACCAGACACTTACTTCCCTTCTCAAAATAAACACATGCAACACTGAAACAAATGGATACAATTTCGATCACACAAATAAAGACAAATTTCTTCACATATATTATTTGCTAAATTAACCAGAAGACCAAAATAGTTAAAACTATGGTTCACAAAGTTTGTTAACTTTCTCCTCTAATAATCATGCAAACTGTAAGGGAGTCTGCAGATATCCCAGTTACTATTTGTAAAGAAAGCTGACTTGCATATTTGCTGTTTAATTCCTATATGTCATGATACTAAACCCAAAATTATTCCATTTGTCTTTGCTCCTTAAAGGTTCCAGTCCTTTGGTGAGCTGTTTGATGAAGCCATAAAGTTGGGTCTGACTGCCATCCAGACTCAGAACCCTGGTTTCTACTACCAGCAAGCTGCTTGTTACAGCCAGGACAGGAAACAGCAGGCACAGCAGCTTTGTCAGGTGGTAATACTACAACTAATGTTAATTATCTCTGAGGGCCGGGTTATATTAGAAAAGAAGGGTTTTATACAATGTGTTGTCAGGCCTAATGAGAATTCTAAAAGGCTTTAATCTGAACAACCACATTTAGAGATTGAGTCTAGAGCCAGCCACCAGAGAGAGGGAGGAGACATGAAGTGGTTTATCTGACTGCTAGCACTACTGCACCAAATGATACCTTGAATGCTGATAATAGTTTTCTGTTGTCGTACGAATCTGCTGCAAGGTCTTTACTTTATTGTAAAATATAAATGTGATATTTATATTTATTATTTATATTTATTAAATATTTACCACCGTTCACCTGACTCGATGACCATTTTGGTTATGAAGCTTCTATGTATTTACTCAGCTACAAATGACTAGTTGGTTTAATTTTTTGGTTGGTTGTTCCAGGGTGGAGCGAGTCATCCGTCCACCGAACCATTTGACACCCAGAGTGGAGGACTGGACTTCTATGGCCAGAGACCCTGGAGACAAGGACACCAGAGTATGTTCAGTTTGTATGCTGTCCAATTAAAGTGTTAAAGAAGATATTCTTGTCCATTTGACAGGATGTTGAGAATGTAAAATAGGACTTATGCATTATTGTATTTCCAGGTATTGATCCTCCAGATGCAGAGAAGGAGAAGACCGGGATTCTGGCCCTGCAGATTAAAGAGAGGGATGTACCACATTCTGTAAGAATACACACACACACACACACACACACACACACACACACACACACACACACACACACACACACACACACACACACACACACACACACACACTGAATACACAGCTGTGGCCATATTTGTTTCTTCATCACCTCCATGTTAAAAGCAGTTTATGCACTGTTGATTCTTTCAATGCATTCCATGCATTCTTCATTTAACGCTGCTGGTGGGCTGTTTTATATCATCTGTTTATCTGAATGGCCATGCATGAGAAAAAAAATTCTGTCTGTTGTTACTGTATGTGACTATTGCAGAAATATACCAGTGATTATAACTATATATTACTCCGGGGATTCTATAAATCCATGCCATTCCTCTGTTATGGGAAAAGACTGCTATTCTTTTGAATTTGAGGTTCAGTATCATTCTGATCAGGCAACGTGACAAATATACCTTATTATTGTTAACGTCATAACACATGAATGATGCTCAAAACGATCTTAAAATTATTCATAAGATTAATCGACCTATTGAACAAATCATTAAATTAATCGATAAAAAAATAATCGATATGTGCAGCCATACATTTAAAGCCGCCATTACTCAACTTGGTACTTACTATGTGTATTCAATTAATATACAATTTTAACATCTACAAAGGATCACAGTACAAATCTTTACAGTATTTACAATTCTGATGAATAGGTTGTTTGAAGCAAATGGCTTCACACACATCAGAAAGCTGCACTTCCTGCTGCTGTCACTTACCTTACAATCTAAACCCCCAATAGCTACTGTTAGGTTGTATTGTAATGCCATATTAAGACATGTCTGTCTGTCTTTGCCCCAACAGGAGCTGATAATAGCACTTCTCAGTAACGCTGTTGCCCAGTTTAAGAAGTATAAGTGCCCTCGAATGAAAAGTCACCTCAGTGAGTATAATTGTTCTTTCTTGTGGCCCATGCCATTTGTTCCTTCCCAGTACTGATTCCGAAACCTGGGCTTTGGATATAATGCAGTACCAAGTACCGATCTGATACCAGTGCGTGTTTTAAAAAAGAAATTACAGCCTTGCATACTGAACATGTCCCTGTTTTACTGGTGGGATTATCCAGAGTAAAATGTTGCAAATTGTTGACATGACACATCCTGTGCTTTTAGAGCAACAAAGAAGAATTGATTTCTGGTGCGCAATGTTAAGCAGAGCTAACAGAGCTAACTGGGGAGTAGTAAGGTCCTGTTTCTACCGTACAAAGACTCAAGTCCTTGCAGATACCAATACCTGCATTTTCGGCAGTATCAGGATAATTTTTAATACTGGTATCGGAATCGGAACAACTCTAATTCATATACACTCTTTACATTGCAGCGAAAATGCCAGTCTTCTCTTGCATTGGAATAAGGCTTGTGTGTTTCGGCTGTGGCTTATATACTGAATGTTGAAGTCTGCACTCATTAGGTAGACATTTTTGATACTTTGAGGAACTGTGTAAAAATTGTTGACCATATGTTGATGTCATGTGATCACAGCTCATCAAAGCATCTTTTTTCAAGCATTTCATTTTTTCATCAAGGAGCTCCTTTTGTTGCCCCCTGTGTTTTGTGTTTAAGCTTGTCCCACTACGTATTAATGTCATTCTCTGTCTCTGTCATAGTGGTGCAGATGGGAGAAGAGTACTACCATGCTAAAGACTACACCAAAGCCCTAAAGTAAGTCAAAATACATTGTGGGTTAGTAAAGGACTCAACTCTCTGACTTTAATGTAGATGCTCAGAAAAGTCATGGGAGTCTCACCTGAATGTGATTCTCTGAATGAGAACTTTTAGACTATAAGACACGCATGCTTAATGTTTCCTTAATGTCTGTTTATTAGCAAGTGATCTGAATAGTGTGCGTGTGTGTGTGTGTGTGTGTTTTTTATGTTATCAGGCTGTTGGACTATGTGATGTGTGACTATCGCACAGAGCGGTGGTGGGGCCTCCTGACAGCCATATTGACCACAGCTCTGCGTTGTGCTTATCTAATGGCCAGTGTTAAAGACTACATCATATACTGCATGGAGCTGCTGGGCAGAGGTAAGCAGAAGGTTATACTGAGCCACTATAAGTAAATCTGTATGCAGTTTTACACAGACTATATTAACTTTTCATTTGACTCCCAACTGATATCTGTGACAATTTGACAAGACACCACAGGATATTACCATTCCTCAAGGTTCATTAGAATTGTGTTGTCCCCTGAGGCCCAAGCAAGTATAACATTGTGTTGAGGTAATATGGCTGAAAGGTGAGGTAAAGGTGCCGGCCTCTTATCTTTCAGCTTCAACCTTGAAGGAGGAACAAAAGTCGAGGATTGAGAAGAATCTCATCAGAGTCCTGATGGTGAGTAGAGGGCTGGTTGAATCAATTCAAACTAGCAACCAAAAAATGGAAAAGAATTTCAGCTTTTCTTTTCTTCTGTATTCACCAAAGATGAAAATAAACTGTTGTTTTCCTGTCTTACACTTGAAAAGGAAAATTTGATAAGTAAGGAGACCAAAATGAAATAACATTAAAAAACATTTCCTGAAATATTTGTGAAATGTGTCTGTCAATAAGGCCGAACTCTTCAGCTTTTGCATTTTTAAATTTGGCAAAATTACGATTGTGTTGAATACACACACGCTTTTTGAGGAAAGCAGATTTTGGACCTGCTGCGTGTTTACACTCCTGTGAGGAGCAGGCAATCAGTTACGGGGCAGCAGAAATCATCAAAAACTCCAGTTGTTTACACGCAGCAGCAAGACAACGTGAGAAATAGAAAAAATAGTACGTAAAAATAAAGAACTTAATTTGACTTTCTCTTTAATGTAATTTTCCTTATTTACAGGACGACAAATGTCCTTTTAATTTTTGGTGCATACGGAAAAAAATGAATTCTAACTTGTTTTTCATTTGCCAGATAGAACAATGGTTAAGTAATTATTTAATTAATTAAAATAATGAATGAATATATGACACTGACCTTGACCAAGGGCTCCACCCTGCTCACTGTGTTCACAATATCAGACAGTCATCCAAGGGAATCAATACCAAAATATCTGAGATTATAATATTTGACTTAGTAGCCTCAAAATGTACGGCAGTATCAAAGCACTAAGACAGCATGGAGTGATGTCAGCATATTACTGTCTGTAGGGAGGACATGATTTAAATGCGTGGAATGTAGCCTTCATGTGACAGGCTAGCAATAATGGTACTAAAGAAAAGATTATCTGGTGGTTCTAAGTGCTGTATCATAGGCTGGGGGGGTGTCCTAACTCTTTTTATTGAAAAGTGTCATGGATGACTCCTTATGTCACATGTACTCCGTGAAATTAGTCACACATCAAGGTGAAGCCCCATCTTGACCAACAAATGAACCAGATCACACACAAGCAAATATATTTTTGAAATAATTCACACCCATTTAAATTGTCTTTGTACTTTCAGAATGAGGTCCCTGATGCGGAGCCTGAGTGTGATTCATCGTCTATCAGTACAGCCAGGTCGCTGTGGAGCGACCGCATGTCAGGATCCAAGGAGCTGACTATAGAAGTGCAGGACTATATCCCATTCAGTTAGTAAACACTCACTCAGTCAAAGAAACCATATTGTTAGGTTTTAAAGCTTCAAGCATGAGGCTAGTAATTTACCCCTTAAACAGTGTTCGGTGAAACATACGTGACTGTTTAAATTTTAAATCGTATCATAATTATTGTTCTTTCCATGAGGATATTTCCACTCTGACATCTACTTTCTGACTCCAGTCCAGTGTAAGGCTAAGTTCCAGTCTCCCAGTTTCCATGTAGACCAGCCGATCCAACTCCAGGTTTTCCTCAGAGCTGACTGTCCTCATCCTGTATCGTTCAACAAGCTGGCTGTCAGTCTCAGTAACCAGGTAAAATAAATAAAACACATAATAATTCTTCAGTATCAGCCATAGTGACTGGTTCTAGTACTACACAGGAAAGTACTGTGTTTCCCCTAGGATGGAGTTATTGCAGCTGTGGTGTCACATGCACGCAAAATGATTTGCAGAGTGCAACATCCAGCCATGTTATTTGACCAACAAACTACCCTATTATTTATCGTGTGACCCCTATCAGCCATTAGGTGACCATTTATATCCACTGGGTGTGACTAGCTAGTTGTTGGTTATTCTTAAATTATTCATTCTTAACTCTCTTTTTCTATATAATTAACTTGCATCACTATGGTGTTGTATTATTAAACAGGGCTGATTTACTGGAATTTAATGTCATTTTCACTGATAAAATAACAATAACAATCTTTAATGAATTTTGTCTAAATAATTAGTAATATATCTGAGGGAATCTTTCAGTGCATGTGGAATACCTTCTGTCTTTACAGCAACATGGATCAACCAAATGTTGTTTATTTCAGATAAGTTTTTACTTTTTACTTTTATTCACTATTTTCACAATACATGACTGCGTTTGCGGTCACATTACTGTTAGCCACTCTCGTGAAGTTGCAGGACCTATTTTTCACCTTCTGCGAGAATGATGGCCCTGACTCCATGCTCGGCATTGCTTGCTTCAGTGTTGACATTTACCTAATGCTTGTTGTTATAAACATTAAACTGACATTCAGATAAGCGTAAAGTTCCTTGTTTATATGCTTAATGCTTCACTAGCATTAAGGGAATAAAGTCAGTAGTGAAGAAAAAATACAACTTAAGTTTCTAAAGCTATACGATGGAGTCCTCCCCGTTTCTATGCTTTACTGACAAGTGTGAGATAATACAACGTTAGTTTCTAGAGTTATAAGAATGCATCCTCTCTTTCCGCTTACATGCTTTTATTTGCACGTGTGTTAATTGAGCTGTAGCTAAATGAAGCATCAGTAGCACAAAATAATAATGGCTAACTGAAAGATAAAACGTAGCCCTCTCCACTCTTCCTTCTCCTCTCCTCCCCTTTCTTCCTCCTCCCCTCTCCTAAAAATACTAAAAGTAAAATCAAAATTCTGCTAGACGAATATACGGGAAACACTGCAGTATTAATGAAAAGAATTACAACCAAGCAGCAAATGTTACAACTGTTGTGTTCTGTGTTATAGAACTAGCGTTTATATTCAAAAGTGTGGTTTTG
This sequence comes from Diplodus puntazzo, assembly GCA_963678695.2. Taxonomy (NCBI): domain Eukaryota; kingdom Metazoa; phylum Chordata; class Actinopteri; order Spariformes; family Sparidae; genus Diplodus; species Diplodus puntazzo. Next base: position 8,025,463 of record OZ023158.1, on the reverse strand, counting down.
AGGGTGTTAACAAATAAGCGTAGCAGCAGTTTCAGTGAGAGCTGGAGGACTACTGTTAGAAAATTTGTATTTATTGCACCTGACTCGACACAAATATCCCAACTAGTCCTGGGACCAAACCTTCAAACGAAATGACAAAACTATTGTGTGTTTGTGTTTTTTTAATATTTGTGCTTCTAGGAGTACAACCAGTGGTGTGTGGTGGAATCTTCAGATCACAGGAATATGAGCCTTTTGCCAGGAAAAACCAAATTGTACAACTTCAGCTTCGTAGCAAAAACTGAAGATGTTGGCAAGAAGATTGAGGTGAGGTGTATGTCTGTGTGCCTGTGTTTGCATGTGTAAAAGAGAGATAGAATGATTGTTACTGATTGTGTGTGTTGCTGGATATGCTCATTTAGATGACAGGTGTTGAACTGATGCTGGGCAGTGAAGGCCGCTGTGTATTTGTGAGCTGGAGAGGGGCGGGTGGAGATGCAGCCTCTGCCCATGAAGCCTTGCAGGCTGGCAGGTCATCACGTCAATGGGGACGCTGCATGGAGGCACGCCAGGAGCCGGACTGGGACAGCCTGAGCATGCAGCACAGCACAATGTAATTTTTTCAGAAACAACACCATCCTAGTGGTTCTAGAAAAGCTCTGACATTATTTGCCAGTGTCTCCAGTATTAGATATTATCCACACTGCATCAACATAAAACTTTTTTTTTTTGTACAGGATCATCTCTAGAGTCCCAAAGATCTCTGTTCAGCTGGGCCACCAGCCTCCTGCACTCAGTAATGAAATGTACTGCATCAACCTCACTATCCAATCACAGGAGCAGGGCATTGCAACAGATGTCAAACTGACAGCTGGCCTCAAACCAGGTACACTAATGTCACTGTAACCACAACTACCTGGTTTATATTTCTGTTTGTGTCCAGATTAAACACCTGAGATACAACACTTTAATTTATGAGCTTTAGCTGGTGGTAGGTCTATTTATTTTTATTTTGTACAGAGTCAGACTAGCTGTTTACTTCTGTTGTCAGTATTTGTGCTAGGCTTGGTAGGTATGTGGTATGTGTTAGGTATGATTCCAGCTCTGTACTTAAAAGACATGAGAGTGAATTCATCTTTTTGCAAGAAAAATGAAAACACTATTATATTAAAGTCCTCTGTCTGGGAAAGCATATAATGAGGCTTCAGTTGGAATCATTTGGAATGGAAAACTGCTGTTATTTCAAATGTGTAATAAACATTAGTGTGTAGTTAATAAGGGTTTTGTGTTTGATTGGTCTGTCCAGGCCAGGATGCCAATCTAAGCCAGACCACACATGTGACACTGGATGGCTCAAAGGTGTGTGATGATGCTGCACCTTCCCTGCTCCCTGATGTCCCTCTAGGAGATCTGAAACCAGGAGAAAAGGTAAACACAGACTGGGAAAAAGGTGTTCTAGATTTCCATAGAAAAATTCACATTAAACTTATTTCTGCATTGTAACTGCCATAAATACTCACCTGCCATTTTCAGCTTCCCCACTGTGAAAACTAGTAATACCAGTATATATGTGTGTGTGTGTGTGTGTGTTTGTATGTAGTTGGAGAAATCTGTATATGTGAAATGTGTGTCAACTGGTCCAAGGATCTTCCTGTTCCATGTGGCCTACAGCATCGATACCACAGTGGAAGGACGACAGATTGTCTGCAAATGTCATAAGGTAAAGATCCGCTCTGCCCTGGAGACACTGCTAACAGTTAGCCATCTGTGTGTATGTCAGGGGTGTAAGTTTTTTAACATTTAACTAAAACTTGATGATGGACCACGGGCCTAAAGGTAGCACCTAACCCTGTATTAAGATGCTAAGCAGTACTATATAGAAGCCCATAGAGGCAAATGGATGATGATGCCTGGTCTAAATTGATTTCTGTCTTGTGTTTATGACTTAAAACAGATGAAATAATAATGTTTTGACAGGATAATCTTTCAAGTTCCTGTTTTTAATCTGGTTGACTCCTCTCTTGTTCTGTTGTCTTCCAGGATGAGACCGTTACCATTGAGACAGTGGTCCCGTTTGAGGTGTCTGTCAAGTTTTTGTCCACCAAGGTCTGTAATTGTTGGTTTACAGAGTTAGCTTTGAGTTTGTGTCGTTATTGCTGGTGAGAGTTTATGAAGGGGTATTATCTTCATTATCTGTGCATTTATAGTTTGAGCCATTGGACCGGTTAGTGGAGGACATACCCTTCCTGTTGATGACAGACATCCTCTCCTCGTCTCCCTGGCCTCTTTTGCTTGACTCATCCTCTCTGCAGCTGCTTGCTATGACCAGCAACACACCACAGCTTCAGTCACAGCTGCAGGAAGGTACCTGGCTAGTTTCTACTGTCGTTTTAAAATGTATTGAAAAGTACCCCAACATGATTTGATAATAATGACTGTCCATTGTCCAGTAAGCAGTCAATACATGGTAAATCCTTTGATACATTTACAGGAAACTAGTTTATGTCCAGCTGCCACTCAGCGGGCCACTAGCTTAATTAGGGCCCAAGCAGGTAGACCTGCAAGGTCCCTATTGTTTTTGGAAGGAAAGAAATTTTCTTCTCCAAGTTTGACTGCAGTTTTGGATGCCTGAACATACCCAAAAACTCACCAAATTTGGAATATATGTTACATCTGGCGAAAATTGCGATCCTGCATTGTCATTGGGCATGGTCGTGACCTGCGGGCTCTGTAGCGCCCCCTAATGTTCATCCCCACCTCCCACAAGTGCGTAGAAGAACGAAATTCAATACGCAGATTCCTCATGAGCAGACGCACAAAAAAGTCTGGGGGGACCATACTGTCACTCCAACAGGAAGGCAGCCATTTAGATGTGTGGCGGAGTTTTTGTCCAATTCATGCCTACTTTGAAAATTATCTTGTCCTAGAGCTTAAACACCACAGTCTTCAAATTAGCCGTCAAGCATCGAGGCTGTATAACTTCAACATATAATTTCCCATCCACACCAAACTGCTCATAACTGTAGAGGCTGTCTGCCCGAAGAAATCTCAGCATCAATACTTAGTCTGCCATTTTGCTTTTGGCCGCCATTTTGAAATATTGCCAATCATCGTACTTAAATTATCTCCTCATACAGATGTAACACCACCGACTTCAAAGTCACTCAGTAGCATCCTCTGACCTTGAAGATGAAAAGTTATGGAAATCTTTATCCTGCGTCATACCTGCTGGCCGCATCGGAGCAGTCAATTCTAATCCTTCGCCGTAAAGCATCGTGTCCTCATAACTTCTTCATACAATGTCCTATTTTGGCCAAATCTCTCAGGAATGCAGAAGGAGTTGCCCTGATGAGACCTGTATAGTCATGGGGCGTGGCCGTGATGCGTGGGCTCTGTAGCGCCACCTATTGTGATGCCCCATAGCAGGACGAAAATTGGTACACATATTCATCATGAACAGACACACAAAAAACCCATTTGGATGTATACTCTTAGTCCAACAGGAAGTCAGCTATTTTGAAATTTGGCGGCGTTTTTGACAAATTCATGCCTACTTTGAAAATTATCTTGTCCTAGAGCTTAAACACCACAGTCTTCAAATTAACTCAGTAATTTTCTTCATGCCTCAAAGAACAAAAGTTATTGAAATCATTCAGCTGCGCCAAAGTTTAGTGGGCGGTGCGAGTGGAAACCATTTTGTCCTCACGCCGTCAAGCATCGAGGCTGTATACCTTCAACATATAATTTCCTATCCACAGCCATCTGCTCGTAACTGTAGAGGCTGTCTGCCCGAACAAATCTCAGCATCAATACTTAGTCTGCCATTTTGCTTTTGGCCGCCATTTTGAATTATGCTAATCTTCGTACTTAAATTATCTCCTCCTACAGATGTAACACCACCAACTTCAAAGTCTCTCAGTAGCATCCTCTTACCTTAAAGATGAAAAGTTATGGAAATCTTTATCCTACGTCATACATGCTGGCAGTTGCGGAGACCGCCATAACAGTCCTTCGTCATGAAGCATCAAGTCCTGATAACTCCTTCATACTATTTCCTAGCTCGGCCAAATCTAGAGGGAATCTAGAGGGAGTCGCCATGAATAGATCTGTGCATCAATACTGTGTAATATTCCATAGCGCCACCCACTTTACACCCACTGGAAACATGAAGTAAGGTTTATCTCAGTCAATTGTGGCGCCCTACATGCATGTTCATGAATGAAAGTTGGCATGCATGTGTGTTATGACAAGACGCACAAATGACTCATTTACGCCCACACTCTCAGTCCAACAGGAAGTGGTCAATTTTGATTAGAAGCACATGAATTTATGGTGTACGTGATGCAAGTCGCAGAAGGCAGTGTCTTAGCTGCACCTGTAGTCGAGTGTTTAGAGTGCATGCCACATACGCAGTGGACCCGGGTTCGAACTTAGGGCTGAGGAAGTTTACTGCAAGCCACAACCCCCCCCCTTCTCTGTCCCACTTCCAATCTATTCCCTGCAAAAACACAGGTGTCCATGCCTGAATTCCAGACAAAGGCAAAGAGAAGGCTGTAACACTTCACACAACATAACAGTGCAGAATCGATTGTCAAAACGTTCCTGATTACTAAATGTTTTAGAAATCATTCACCTGCAGTCCATTTGGATGTCTGTGGATTGCAGGAAGTTCTGACTTCACCTGAAAGCGCTTAATACTGGCAGGGGCAACCCATCGCGTTACAAACACACGTTGGGAGAAGAGGCTGATATTCATCCTCCGCGTGCACTGTCCCAAACGCAGGCAGTTGCCGCCTCCGTGAACAACGATCAAGCAGTGTGGCTTCAGCTGCGGCGCGTGGTGCGCGCGGACTGCGAGGGCCCGTTCATCACTGCTCGCAGTTTTAATTTACAACTAGTTTCTGTCTAACTTCTGTAGGTCAATAAATTGATGTACATTTTTTAAACATTTACATTTTCACCAATTTCTATCGTCAGCCATCATACATTGCTAATTGTGTGAGTGTGAGCGCAAGACAAGGAGAGCTTGATTGTTAATTATGTGAATTGGTGAAAATGTCTATAGTTGAATGATGTACTGTAAAATGTTGACAATTTGGGGGGTAACTTCAAAGAAATTTCAATTCACCATGAAATTTCCTGACCTGTAAGTTTTTTGTTTTATTTATTATCTGTCTGTCTGTCTGTCTGTCTGTCTGTGTCTATGTCATCAGTGGTTCTGCAGACAGGCGAATGTGCCAGTGAGTGTTTCTGTCTCCGGTGTCCACCACAGACTAACAGCAATAGCACTGTAGCTACGGGACAGTACCTGATATCATGGAGGAGGTATGTACATACACACAAACCCACTGCTAAGTGATCACTGGGTTTGAACCAGCTTGCAAAGCTTTTAACTCTGTTTTACAGACAGTCGTCCAGTGCGGACAGTCCTCTCATCCAAACTACAGTCACTCTACCTCATGTCATCCTGGAGTCTGTCCCGCTTTACATCCACGCTGGTTAGTCAATTAAATACACACCTCACATGCACTGTACACATTACAACACATGGCACTTTGTGTAAATGTCTCTGAAGGTACAGATGTGACTTTGCACATATTTGAATTAATTCATTGTCTTTCAAGACTTTATTTCCTGATGAATTTGACTTCTGTCAGCTGTGTTATTTGTTTATATGTCTTTGTTTCATTGTAGAGTTACCATCATTTGGGCGAGTCAGAGAGTCTCTTTCAGTTCGTTACCATATAGAGAACAGAACCGCTCTGGTGCAGGAGGTGGAGATGGCTGTTGAACCTTCTGATGCCTTCATGTTCTCTGGACTCAAACAGGTATCACTTTGCTCACTTTTAAATCTTGCGAGTTGAGTTGTTATAGTTCTCTCCTCAAAATCTGTCAAGTATTCAACCTTAGCTTTGAAAATAAATGCTCGCTAGGAGTTCCCTGTAAGTAAACATTTTCACCATCATCTTCCTGCAACAACTAACATATCGCTAGATTTCCAATTAAGGGACTTGTGTTTGTGGTTACAAAAAGGATTTCATTATTTCAGAAAAAGCTCTTTCTCCCCAGGAATAGTTTTTGTATTTGCTAAAACAAGCAAACCAGACAGGCAAACGGTCAATACAATTTTGGAATTGTTATTGTCATCGAATGCTGGCTATTTATGTGTTTGTATGCTGTATATGTATGTATGTCTGTTTTATAGTTAAAATAATGTGTGTTTGCATTTGTGTGTGCAGGTCCGTCTGCGCATCCTTCCTGGCTCAGAGCAGCAGATGCTGTATAACTATTACCCACTGATGGCTGGTTACCAAACACTACCACAGCTCAACATTAGCCTGCCCCGCTGCCCAACCACCAACACACACACACTGAGACGCTTCCTGCCCCAACGCATCTTTGTCAAGGTAACAAAGTCTTGGAAATGTGTATTAACCTCTGAGTTAGCAGTCATTGATGTCTGAGTGTGAAGATATTAAAACATTCATAAGCATAATTTTCCTGTTCTTTCTCCTCAGCCTCAGGGTCGGCAGCTGGATGATGCCTCCATTGCTGCAGCATGAGAAGAACACTCAAACTATTTACTGTAAATATGAAAACAAAGCAAAATTATGTAGGTTGTTTTAGATTTGCGATTCCTTGTGGATGACATGATTAACACTATTTGTTCCACATTGTTGTGTAAAAACGCAGCAGGAGAAGTATCTGTTGACCAAACATGAGAAGATATTTGTGTCCAGTGTTGCTGTTGAGAGTGAATGAGATAACAGGGTGAGCATTAATAAACTGATACACTGATGCTCATTTAACAGTGAAAATCATAGATTAATCTGATGTGAACGTAATGGATGTTTGGGTATAGTTTAATACATGAAAATCGAATGTGATGAAACTTTCAATAAATTGAAGTGATGTAAACTAGTTGTGTTGTGCATGTTATACAAACACTGATGACAATGTTCATGTATTCAATTTCCACTAGTCATGTAGTTAATGTAGACATTTCACCCACAGTCCTTTGAATCCCAGAAATGTAGAAGCCACATATTGCTGGGAACAAGAGTTGGGCAGATGATACCAGCACCTCAAAGCTAGGTTCAGTCCTGTGCAGTTGTTGTCAGATGAAGAAAATCATGTGACTGATGACATATGAAGCCTCAAACATCACTGGTCCTTCAGTAAGGGATTTATTAAGTTTGAGAGTTGTGAAGGGTTTGTGGCTTAACTATCCAAGAAGTAACAGTGGTGTGTTAAGAAGAGATAGGAACGACAGAATTTTGAGCATTTACACAAAAGATTTATAATTTTACTATAAGTATTGACAGCATTTTCACCAAAATAATAATGTAATAAAAGTTATAGGCACATTTAATTCAGATCACATCACTTGTACAATCACTTTTGCAAGTCTCCAAATGTCATGATGTTACAGCGGCACAGGTTGCAGGTCGAAAAACGCAAAATGTACCAGTCAATGATGACACATTTTCTGGTGCAAACTAAAGAGGAGCTACATCACTCTGCCATGCAATTTTACTTGCACAGTGCTGTCATGTTAAAAGGTAACTAATTCAACACATTAAAGTTGGTTTACAGGTCTTAGGGGGGTTCTACTGCAAATGTCCATATGTGAAATGAGTTTAAAATATCAATCATCAGTCCAACAGTCAGCGCATTACAGACCAGTGGACTGCTTTTCGAAACCCAGTGAACAGAAATGCAGAACACCTTACATGTATACTGTTGTGTATTTAAACAAAAAATAATTCAATTTCATCCAATTCACAAAAATAAATGAAAAGAATGTTTTCAGTTCTAGCTAAAGAATAGCCTATCCAGCACTGAAATGTCTATCAGTGCACAAACAGTAATCAGACAAACATGATATGCATATTAAACAATGATTTTATATTATGTGGCTTTAAATGTCTGGTGTCGGGAAAGGCAGGCATAAATATATGAGCAGTGTTTTTTACAGTGCAGTGTGCTGTTGGGAAACCTTGGGCTTGGGCATTCAGGTCGATGAAATCAAACTCAGCACGTTCCATGCTGTGCCTTCCTAACCAATCAGGACCTACTCTCGTGGAGACGTAACGTCGTGTCGCGAGAGTTGATCGGATTGTCAGTTTAAACTCTGGCGGTTTGGTTTGAGCGTGTAGAAAGACTGTTGATCGGTGTCTAAAGGTAACTAAATGTCATTATTTTATAGCAATTGTTCATGCCAATTCAAAGATTTGCTCTAGATTACTAAATCGATTGCCTCGAGGTATTTCCTTTTCCGTGTTTTGTCTTATTGGAACCGAGTTGGGAGACTAACTTGACGTGTATGAGTTAACAAACATTAGTTAGAACTGGTTCAACCTTCGTTAGATAGCTAACCACGCATTTCATCAGGCATAACCTTAACTGTCCTTTTTCGATTTGTTGCCGTTTTGTGTAGCCGAGTCTACACTATATTAATGTCACCTATCAAGCCGCCGGTTTAGCGTTACATGGGCGACGGTCAGTGCAATTTGAACCCTAACCAGTAACCACGGGTTTGTGGGGTGAAGAACTGCAAATACGTTACATTGACAAACTACCACAAGGCTAAAATGACAGTGGTCTCAGAGATTATGTGTACAGAAAGAAATACTTGGAAGAAACACGTATATAATAAGGTACCCTAGATTAATTTACTGCGGCGTTTCCTTGGTCAAATCAGCCGCCCCTTTTTTTCCAGTGCGCAAATGATCAAACGTTTACGGTAACTGTAGTAGTGACTGTGGGTCACACTGCAGGCTCACAATCAGACCAATGAAACATAGGATACTTTTACACTTATTCCCGGTATTGAACTGAACGTATCACACAGGTATCGTTCCGGAATTTCAAAGTAAAGGACGACGTGAGATTAAAAAAAAAAGATTGTTTCCATAAGAAATCATAGATTCATATACTACTTCCTATAACGTTACTCCTTGCATGCATAATAAGTACTGGACTATAAGCTGTACACACAAGAACCAAGCACCACTACTACAAGTAAGTCTTTAACATGTCTGAGAAATCAGACAAACAAAAGTAGCATTATACTAAACCCTTCAATCAATATCAGTGAGTTTCTCATTATGACTCATCAGAACACACATTACTAAACGAGGTAGTGAGTTATGTCATATAAACAGCCAATCTCTCCAGAGGCCAGTTCCAGAATAATAATATTATCAAACTTTATTTTTAACACCTTTTCTTAAAAAGTCACAAAGTGCTCAACAGTTGATACAACTAGATATGGGAGAAAAAATTCAATTAAAATGAAGAAAAACAATATTTTATTTTAAACAGAGGTTTTCAAGAAGAGATCTAAGGATACAAGGGACTTGAAATATGTTTGGGGCATGGCCATTTAATGCCTTAAAAGTAAGCGACTACATTTTCGATCAGTCTGATTCTAGCAGGGAGACAAGCACAGTGTGGATGTGATCGTACCCGTTTGTCTTGGTAATAAGTCGGGCAGCTGCGTACATTGCCAGGGCTCCTTCCAATGTCTCCCTTCAAGAGCCTTGCAGTAATCAAGCCAAGAATAGACACAAGCGTTTCCAAATTTCTATACATCAGTCAATGACAAAAAAATGACCTAATCATCAACAAGAACATTCTTTAAGTTGGTAGTCAATACAGCAGGTTTTACAAACATCCCCTTTTCCTCTTCTGTCCAGATGGCAGCAGAAGAGGAGATTGAGCTGCTAAGGAGGCAGCTGAGGGAGAAGGAGGAGCAGATCCATCTTGCTGCCCAAGCAGGACTAAGTTGTCTCAACCAGCAGATGGAATTGCAGAGCAGGCTGGAGGAACAGAGAGTGGAGATGACCAACGCACTCGAGGTATGACACTGAGCCACATCACAAACAAACACACGCTCAACATTCTGCGTGTGAGTGACCAGGAAAAATGTTTCAGACTTCTCCTCCTGTCTTTGCGTGATTTTTGTGCCACAGGCCGTCGAGCAAGCCAAATACACCCTGCAGAAGGAAGTGGATTTAAAGACTCGGATACTTCAGTCACTGCAGTCAGACTACGACTGTCTGAAGAATCAGCAGAGACAGCAGCTTCAGGAACAAGAATCTGCGGAGAGGAGCCACAGCACAGCACTCAATGAGCTCAACAACAAGGTACACCCACCTGTCACAGTAGGAGAGGCACAGTGTTAACAGGCAGTCATTGACACAGTTTGCTTAAAACACTGGAATAGAACCAAGCTTTGAAAGATGCGAGTTGTCTCCCTCCTTACCAACCTCAAGCATCCGGCTGCTTTCTACTGTCCCCTTCTTTTCTGGTGCATTCGTGATGATGTACGTGACACACATGGGGGGGAAAAACAGTGGTAAACTCGTCCTCTGACAGTAGGGAAGGAGTCAGTTGCCTGATTTTTTTTTTTTTTTTTCAGGTTTACTAATTTAAAAAACAAGCACGTACATTGGTGTAAAAGTGGTATCACTAGAGTGAAGTGTGGATCAGAATGGTCACACTCTCCCCAATTGACACATGCCTCTCACCACAGTCTGACTGTCACACTGTGGTGAGACTGGTGGGTCCGTACCATGATGACGCTAGATTAAATAGTGTACAGTTACACCCCAAATTTTGACATAAAGGGCTTTAAAGGTCCTAAAATGCCAACTCAGTGCCAAATGCCAAATGACAGTCAGCAAAGGACCCAAGGTCTGGACTGCAACCAGGACAAAGTAGGGCTGGGCAATATGGCCAAAACTGTTATCACAATATGTTTTTTTTATATTGATCGATGTCAATAATCATCACGATATACAGTATATTTTAGCAACAATAATAATAATAATGTTGAATTTACAGGTATAAGATATTCTACTTAGGACATAACCCAAAACAAACCCAGAATGTTAATTATGGTTTATAAAAGACAATTATTTATTGTCAGATACTAGATGACAAACATTCAACTGCTCCTCCACCTTCACCCTCCGCTCTGCGTACAGCTGAGGGACTGATGTTTAGCAGAGCGTACTTAGCATCCGTGACAGTCATTAGCTTCTTGAAGCCCTGTTTTTAAACTGTGCTTATAGACATCATATCTTTAGTGAAACAGCACGTAATTGCGCTGGTTGTGTCTCTGTATTGCTTCAGTTTCTTCTCATATGGGACAATGGGTAATAAAGCAGCGGCAATTGTTGGTTGTCGAAATGAAGTTTGAGTAGTAGAAGCAGGCTGGTCTGTTGGCTACTTGTGGGGAGGCTGAGTCTAGAATGATAGCGCACACTGATGCTATCAGAGTTCTGTTTTGGTTAGTACCTGTTGAGGTGATGGAAGAGGTTTGTGGTCTGACACATTTTGCACCTAATGCTGGTCTGTCGTTTGTCAGACTTCAGGTAGGAGAACTATTTCCCAATAAGTGAAGTGGTGTGACCTTTCGTCGGTACAAGTTCTTTGACTTTGTCAGTGTCCTTGCATTCGGTTTGGCTAATCAGACCGCTCATTTTCTTGTGTCAGCTGGACAGACAAGTGGTCACCTTCATTCTGAGTTGTTGTGAGTGGGAGGGGCCAGAAACATGCATCAACCACAGACAGACTAAAAAAAGCTGCATCAAAAATGAATGCCATACATTTATCATCGTTATTGTGAAAAATGTTATCATAAAAATGATCAAGATCATTTTATCGCCCAGTCCTCAGACAAAGCCTCTGTACATGGAGCGCCGGTGCTACCAGCTGAGCTAATGGGCGCCCTTGGATGACTTTTGAAGTGTTTAAGATTAGGAGTAGGACGAGAATAAGTCTGTCTTCTTGAGCAGTACGATTGCTCCCTCTGCTGGTCAAACAGAGCAGTATATTGACATGGAGCGATAAAATATATTCAAACTGATTTCCCTTGTTAGATCCATGAACTTTGCAAGTAAAATTACCACACGATAGGTTAGATAGTCACAGTGCCACAAAGGTATTACAGCAATTCAGTACATCGTTACATCCCTTGAAATAACCCAACGCACAGAGAGGGACTGTGATGTCACTCTGTTCAGTACATTTTTACTCCACTATATTTTTACATAGGATGTAGTTGTTTACTTAATTGCCATTCACCTCATTTAGTGTGTGAAATCTCTCTCTCCCTCTCTGCAATCACCACATCCAAACTTTAGTTGACTTTCTCATCTATGTAGAAAAGAACACTGCTGCTAAGACGGTTAAGAGATGAATTTGCTTATTTGTATGTTTGCTTACAATAATCAAAAGGAATGAAAAATGAATTTTAATTGATTATCAAGCAAACACCTGTAAAGTTAAGATATTTTTCAGCCCAAACGTTGTGGCATTAAAGTGGTGGAATCAAGAATTTAACAAATGATTATGTATGCTTCTATGATCAGTCTCTAAAGTATATGAAGGCAGTTAATCACGTACAGGATTGGTATTCTTCTTCTTGTATTTGTTCTCAGATGTTGAGGTTGCAGTCAGCTCTGGAAGAATCCCAGCTAAATGAGAAGCAGCTGAAAGACAAACTGGAGGTGCAGACTGAGACCCTGAAAAACAAGATGGAGGAGCTGCGTGCACTGAATGAACCCAGCCACACCTCTATGACATCTGAGATGCTGGAGGTGCAGATGAAGATCATGGAGCTGGAAAGCATTAAGGTGGGGGTAAACAAAACAAATATGTTGACAATCCTTTGTTTTCTCTTTTGTACAGTTCCTGATATTCAGTGAGAATTGTATCTTAAAATGCACAGTGTTCTGGTATTTAAAAGCCTTGTTGTGTGTTGTTGTGTAAATGATTCATACTTCGAAAAAGTTTGGGATTGGGTCCAGACAGTAAATCACCTCAGAAAGCATCCAATTCTGCTTCTTTATCACGTGCCAACAATGCACAAGGTTTCCTTGCCTTCCACCATCAAGCAAACTTATATTACTAAGTCAGGTGATGTTTTTTGTATTGTGTGTGTGTGTGTGTGTATGTGTCTTCCAGGTGGAGTTGGAACAGAAGCTGCAGGAGTCTCAGTACACAGAGCAGCAGCTGGAATTGACCAATAACAGCCTGAAGCGCCACCTGAATCAAATCACAGAGGAGAAGGAGGAGAGGGAGAAGGAGGCCGTTTCCTGTTTCAATGCATTAGAGGTAAACACTGTTTAAATGTACCAAAAAGTTTTTCACTGTGTGAAACAGTCTCGTAATACTATTGCCTCTATATGACCAACATAAGCACCATCAGGAAGAAGATTGTCTTTTTCTATACATTTTACTATTAATGCTTGTCACCGGGTCAATTTCCCCTGGAAATCATAACATTAGTAGTGTTGCTAACTTTAGCTTTCTCAAAAAAAATTACGATTACCAAGCTACCAATCTGTACGTTGTAGGCTAACACATAACCTAGCAGCACAAAAAACAAAGTTACTTTGTTTCATCATTGTCATATTACAGTAACTAATCTTACATAGCCACAAGTCGACACATTACATCCTCGTGGATTCACAGCTTTAATTTACTGTTCATGATTATGTTTATGTTTGCATTAATACACTTTTGATCATCAAGTTTTATCAATATAGGCCATTGAATGCAGATTTGAATATTGATTTTGATTAATATTGATTGAAACTTGTGATGCTGAATAGTTAACTTTATATGTAAAGTGATTTTAAACCTTGTTACTTTATGTATATCCACCAGTTGACCTGAACATTGACACATTTTTAAATGATGTTACAAGAGGAACTTCTCTGTTATCTATTCTATTTTTCTACTCTGCTGTTTGATTTTAAAGCATTAGCCTGCTAATACATCATGGAAATTAATAATTACAATGTGAAGAAAAAGGGACCTACTGTATGTTCATGTGGTGCATCTATCCGCAGAAAGCTCGTGAAGTGAACAGGGACCTCCAGATCCAGTTGGACCAGGTTCTGCAGCAGGCTCAGGATCCCAACAGCAAAGGGAACTCACTGTTTGCTGAGGTAAAAAGTAACTGGAGCTCCAAACAATTCAGAAAACAAATCGTCTTTGCTGGAGTGGAAGACTAAATTAAACCAAACTTACCTTAAAATGTTGAGAATGTCCCCATTCTCAAAATCTCAATATTGACAATAATTCTCTGTAACTCTTAACATTATACAGTTGAGAACACCATTATTCACCTACAGATTTCTTCCAAACAAGGTTAACTGAACTATAAATGAAATGTTAGTGTGTTATCTTTTTGTTTGCAGCTGGAGGATAAGCGCGCTGAGATGGAGAGACAGCTCATCTCTATGAAGGTCCAGTACCAGTCACTACAGAAACAACATGCCTTCAGCAAACAGCAGCTGCAGCGCATGAAGGTACTGTGTGTTGTGAAGGGAAACTGGACTAATACATGGACTCTTAACATAAACTATTGTTTGTCTGTAACTTGAATGAAAACATGGATATGCGTGTTGTGCAGGTCCAGATAGCAACTCTGATGCAGCTGCAGGGTTCCAGAGCTGATCCTGCACAGCTGGAGAGGCTCCAGTCAATGCTGTCGGAGAAAAATGGAGAGATCCAAAATCTGATGACCAAACTGCAGAGACTGGAGAAGGTGGAGGTGAGCGCTTCAAACATATAAGTGTCATATCAATCAGAAAAAAAGACAAAAGGAAGTGAAAATCAAGTTAACGGATGCTGTACATAAAAATAAATGGTGTGTGTGTGTGTCTGTGTGTGTGCGTGTGTGCGTGTGTAGATGATGTTGAAGTCTCAGCCAGCTAATCCTGCTCTAGCAGAAACTGGTGATGGCTACGATGAGACGTACTACACGGACCTGCTCAAAATGAAGCTGAACAACACTGTGTAAGTATAACTGCAGTACTGTGCCTGACTCAGTTTGGTTTGTTAGTGTTTCATGTGAAAGAAGCTTGTACTAAAAGCACCGTTGCATAGAAAAATGGTATTGGACTTCCAGTGAGGGGAGAGACCAACATGGCCATGTAGCCTTTTGCTCTGTTCAGCTCCCTTATCCTCATGTCATAGCCACAACACTGGATCAGGCTTTGCTAAAATAGTCACATAGTGTTATAAGCAAATATGTGCAGGAGCTGAAGCAAAATCCACTGCGACCATCGAGACATCCAAAAAAGAACCTGCCACAAGGCAGTGGGCCAGCAACACCCGTGACTCCAAATTTTAACTTGCATGCATCAGAGGCCTCTTGCAAGGGATTGCTGCAGATGTGAGCAGTATAAAACTGGTTTGGAAGCATTTCAAACTGCTTTAGAGATGAGTCCAGGATTTCTAACCTGGAGGATGTTAGCAATAGACGAGATGCTAGCATAGACCCTGCTACCTCAAAAACTCCAGGATAAAGTTACCTAGAGATGTCATATTTCATGCTGTATCCAATGGCTCTTAAAGTCTCTGTACAAAACAGACTCATACCTTCACCTCTCCAGACAGAGCACTGGACTTCCTGGCAGCGCAGGACAAAGGCTGCGTCCCAATTCAGGTTCTGCATCCGTCGAAGGCCGCATTTAAAGGCCAATTACGTCACAACGACGCGCGAAGGCTGTCCCAATCCGAAGGCTCCTCCAAATGCAGCCCGCAAATGCGGCCTCCTTTTCCCTCTTTTTGGAGGATTCACCACTACTATCCCTCGTAGCCTCACATATCCCAAGATTCTGTGCGCACCCGAAAAGGAAGAAAGAAAGGAAGAAAGAAGGAAAGAAAGGGGCGACATCAAGTGGTGTAGATTGTCACTTTCGGGGGCCTGGGTGGCAGAAATCGTGACGTAAGGGCGGGAACATCTGGTGACGCAAACAGGAAATGCTCCAAAGGCTAGACCGCCCTATTTAGCAACGGTTGACATGGCCTTCGAAGGTCTCTCCGAAGGACTTGCCTTCAAAGGCCACAAAGACCTTTGAAGGATGCAGCCCCTGAATTGGAACACAGCGTAGGTGTCTGTGGTTATTAAACTGGATTGAATGCTTGTTTTGAACTCATAATGGCCATCCAGTATGTTCGGACGTTATCCATACTGGTTGTTCACTGTAATTGCATCCCATTCACAATGTTTCTTTTTTTTTTTTTATATCATCCCATCCATATAGACTGTTATCATTACACTTTTTTATCAAATCTATATACGACAGCTGCACAAGCACTGATGTAGGTGTCTAAAGATCTTACGGTACATACCCTCACCCTGCACAGGCTTTTATTACTCAAACCAATGGTGTTATTCTTTTTAATAAACCAGTCCCCACCTTCTCACAGAAGACAAGTGGAGAGATAATGTATAGAGAGGTGATGATGTGACACTACCTTGATCCTGTCTCCTGTCACATCTCTGAGCTGTCCTGTAAAGGCCAAAAAAAACCCAGTAGATTGTGTTTAACCTTGAAGGTTTCTACAATCTGAAAACATCAGATTTCCCTCCCCTAGGTGTTATTACTTAAAAGAAAATGTATTTTGCAAATGTGTGCGTGTGTGTGTCTCAGTAAGGATGCAGAGCGTCTCTCAGATGAACTGTCGCTGCAGAGGATGAAATCTCTGTCAGAGAGTCAGAGAGCTTTGGAGCTGGAGAGGAAACTCTTCTCATCTGAACGGCTTCTCAAACAGGTAATGTTGCGACTTAAGCGTAATCTTAACATCACACCAGAGAATTTGCTCTCGGCTCCTATATCACATATACATCAGTGTTTCTGGTGTGCTGCTGCTGAAATATGACCGCCGCTGCTGAGGAGAAGGAGGACTAGTGAAGAGAGAAGAGTGTGGAGAGAAGAGGATGCGGTCTTAAAACTTTAGAAACTAACATATTATTTGTGCTCTGTCACACACTTTACTCAGTCAGTAAAGCTTAGAAACAGGGAGAACTTTGTCTGCTAACTTTAGAATCTAAAGTTTTTTTTTTGTTTTGTTTTTTACAGCAAACGTAGTCATTTGTTAAGAACACGTGAGTAAACACTGCTAAGTATTCATTTTACTGTGCGCGAGGGACACAGTAACGTGACAGTTGGCAGGACCCTCCTGCCTGGAAAAGAGTTATTTGCCTCCCCAGTATATCACTAAACTACACCAGCATTTAGTGTTTGCAGAAGCAATAAGTGTTACTTATCTGGCAGGGTGTCGGAGTGTTTAGTTACACCACTACATTTGGTGTGTTCTTCAAGTTGCTTTTTGTGTAGTTGTCCCCCACAAAGGTTATATTGATTTTTTCTGCTGGTGCATTTACATTTTCTGAGGAGTTTAAAAGACTTAACTTATCACTTCTCACGTGTAAGCCTTTAGTTGCTATGTGCGACGCCTACGCTGCTACAACTTCATTCTAGGGGAATCGCTGTGCATAATGTGTCTCGTTTTCGTAGTCTCACTTTCTAAACTAATCTTAATGTATAGTAAGTAACTTCTAGATGTGACAGATCTACATTAATACTACACAGAACCAAAATAGGTTGCAAGAAAATCTACAGTATTTGAGACTTTTTGAAAATGACAGAGAAGAAAACAATTGACCAGTGAGGCTGACAATACACACCCAAGGAATCCCAAAAATGCTGAAATTTGGCTCTGAGGGCCAAACTTAAACAAATTCAGAACTTAAAGTATTTGGAATGCAGAAATAGGTTTCTGCAATGTCCCCTGTGAATCTGATCGAAGTTTCAATATGTTTTTTCAAGAAAATCTGTGACATTAACTGGTAAAAGGATTTTTGTTGAGTTGGCATGGAGTGACCCTATATTATGAGTCTGGAAAGACATGGATATTATCTGAAATGTGACTTGTGCGTGGAGGCATGCTAGCACGAGGCGGTTATTTTGCCCTTGGCTGTTACTGGCAGCACAGCCCGGAGCTGTCTGTCTTGGAGAATGAACATGATTATCTGTCTATCCTGTAAAGCCAACAAAGAGCAGGTGCTTCATACACAATGGTTTCTGATGTAATAACAAAACACAGAAACTGGAAACCACTAACTCCATGTGTGGTTATGGTTAGTAACTTGACTAGCTGTTATAAACTCTGCACTAGAATAACACTAATATACACTGACATTGAGTTACAGGCAGACTTTGAACTGTTTATTGTATATTTCTGCTTCCTGCTCCAGTCTCAGAGTGACAAGATCAAACTGCAGCTACGAGTAGAGGAGCTCCAAGACAAATATGAACCAAAAGGTAAACTGAATAATGCCAACACCACATTTGCACATTGGTCATTGAGGTCCGCGGATTTAACAACATGGTTGCAGGTACATCTAAATGATCAATGTATGACTGTTGCTGCCTCCTGTGATTTGTATCTGTTATCTCTAGAGGCAAAAAAGAATCTGATCCAGAAGAGAAAGAAAGAGAAGCTTCCGGTTGACATCGCACCTTCCTCTGAGCCGGTGCTTAATAAAGGCGAACAGGTTGTTGTCGTGGAGACTGATGTCATAAATAATTCTGGAGACGCCAAAGCACATAGTTCTCCTCCAGCTGAGGCCCTGAGCTCCACACAAGGTGTGTGCATCGGAGCTCTGTAACTTTGATAGACAGGATCAGCATGAATTAACATTGAGTTCAGTTACATAACATAAGCATACAAATGACCACAGCAAGGCAAGGTATTAAGGACTCATTATGTGATGGCGACATTTTGTGTCACAGGTTCAGCACCTGAGCCCAGGCCTGCAAAGTGTGTGAAGATCAGTGGAGATGAGCCAGTTGTGATCCCCAACCCCAGGTCAGTATGTGGATTAGTCCGGCTCATTGATGACACCTAAACAATAAGCTGGTTGTCTACACCTTAGGTGAACAACACGATCTGTCTGTTCAGTCGGGAAGTGTTGACGACATCGAGAGACATCTCACTTCTCTCAATGGACGATTAATTATGACTCAATTATTATGTCTGAATAATACATACCAGCCCAACCATTGTGTTTTAGTTTGGTTGTATCCTACTCAGTGTGTCTGCTGATGATTGCATAGATGGTTGGCATGTAATCAGAAAATGTGTGCTTAAAACTTGATGTGATTGTGCCATAGCTCTCCTGTAAGTGACGCTAAAGAGAAGGTGATGGAGGAGATCCACCAGCAGAACAAGAGAGAGGAGAGAAGAAAGAAAAGGACAGTGGAGATGATCCATGTCAGCTCCAACAACAGTATGGAAAACCAGTGTGCTCAGCAGTAGGACTCATCCATCTTACATGCATCTTCTACATTGTGCCACTACAACATCTGATATTCCTTATAAATAGACTGTATCTTTTTAATTCAAATACTTCAGTTCTTACCATGTACCTGTACTTATTGTGACTTCTCTGTATTTGCTCTCTACTGTCATATCATTTAAATGTTACAGTATTAAAAATATTCTCCAACATACAGTATACTTTGTTCAGTTATTGACTTCAATGCCCTCATACAACTGCAAATGTAGACATATAATGCATCTTCAAGTAGGCCTCAGGTTTATTTCACACAGGAGACTGATTGTGCACTGGGGCCTCCCATTTCTCTCAAAATCACAACCGCATTGCTTAGGTGGGTTTTACAATCTCTACAGTGAACGACATCTTCTGTCCTTGGACCCATGATTTGAGTGAGGAAAAATGTAGTATTGAGGAAAAAAGATGTGAGAAACTTTTATTCTGACCATTTTGAAATGGTCAACAAACAACAAATGCACCAGATACTCAGCAGGGGATTTCAAACATTCATGATGGTGGCCTTGGTGGTGAGCTACCTCCAGAGCTCTGGTATTGTACATTGTGCTTGCTCACTGACATGGCTTTCTGGGATACTTAATAGAATGGAGCCTTTGTTAATGTTATGATTCACACCTGTGCTTTTGCTGCTTTATCAGGTCAAATTCTGCAATGAAAAGGATATATTAGCCTTTTAACATGATGAACTTGGATTAGCTAACACTGTGTGCTATTGAACAGTAGTAATGGTTTCTAAAAGAAAAGGTCCTCTGTATGAGTACACCTATGAAGATATTCCTGCCAGAAAAGTCATTAACCTCAGTAATGTTTAGACTGTATTTCATAGTGACCACAAACTTTTGAGCAATAGTATATATTTATATAAAATGTTGGTTGGGGGGGTATCGCATTAAAGTATAGTGTTATTGACACTCCACACCAGTTGGCGGCAGTAATATTTAGTCTGTTTGCCGAAAAAGATGACGATGTCTGACGTGTACCAATCGTAGTGCCAAAGATACCAGCATAGCCAATGAGAGTTGAGTAGAAAATGACGCAAGCCTTGAGATGTAAACAGCAACCGGTCGTGTGTCTGCTTTGGTGAAACCAAATGAAGCAGTAGGCGATGTCCTGTACAGCTGTGTGCGTCTTATCTTCCATCATCACATCACTGCTGAAATACGTGAGTCGTTTCTGACGTTCAGTTT